>OY740765.1:108836003-109436003 GCA_963513935.1 Aphrophora alni
GGAGAGAGAGAGAGAGAGAGGGAGAGAGGGAGGGAGAGGGAGAGAAACAAAATGTTTTTCAGTTCGATATTGACGAATTTCATTGACATATTTGTAGGTTAAGTTTACATGGCAAACACAATGTTTTGACTGATCACAGATGTCAAGCAACAATGAGCATGATTATTACTTGGATGGGTGATAGGTTTTTTACCTCGTGTGCATGGGATTAGTGTTGTTCAAACCATTGAAGTCAACATGGAGTGTGAGATGTATGAATATATATAAACCTTACTTGACCTTGTAAGGTAAAAACAATATCTGATACCGAAGTCAAACAACATAGAGCATGGTTAGTCAGTACTTAAATGCGAAAACGCTTGGGAACACTATGTGAAAAATTTCAATTGGGATTAGTGTTGTCATAACGTATATAGGTTTATTTACGCGTAGGTCATTGAGAACAATTGATCATAGATGCAGTGACTTGATGAACATAGTTATTAATATTAACGTTGTCATTTCTAGTCTACATAGCTGAATTTCATACTTTTATAAATCACATTTTTTTATTAAACTTGCATTTTAGGACTTGAAATGTTTATTGCGCCACATAATATGATCTGATCCTTTGATTAAAAGGTGCATACTATTTTTCATTCCCAGGGAGTGTCTACAAAAATTGTGAGGATTTTACAAAGTTTGTATAATGATACTGCAGCAGGGGTTTGGTGTGGGGAGGGGGTGTCCAATTGTTTTGAAACAAGCAAGGGCTTAAGGCAGGGATGTCTGTTAAGTCCACTGTTATTCTCTTTATTTATAAACGACTTGCACGAGGTTCTAGGAGGCGGTTGTCAGTTCGGTGACACGAAGATCAGAGTGTTGTTATATGCTGATGACATTGTGTTGCTGGCCCCTGCTCTTGTAGTATTGCAATATATGATAACAAATTTAGAAAGATATTGTGACGCTTGGAATTTGAAAATAAATTTGGACAAATCTAAAATTATGGTCTTTCGAAATGGGGGGAAATTATCGTCTCATGAGCGATGGTTTTATAAAGGTGAACGGATTGAATGTGTCAACAAGTATAAATATCTAGGTCTGACTCTGACACCAGCATTGTCTTTACAATGTCATTTTGAAGAGAAACCCATCAATCATGCTTGGGTAAATTTGTTAGGCCATGCAAGTATTACCCTATTAACTAAATCGGAATGTTTTAAAGCTGTAGCCAGGTCAATCATGTGTTACGGAGCCCAAGTGTGGGGATATCGGGAACATGATTCGGTAGAACAGCTGTTACGTTTTTTTATCAAACGGATTCTGTGTCTGCCACAAAACACACCTAACTATATGTTGTATTTGGAGACAAATTTTGAAAAATTATTTGTTTTTGCTTTTAAGTTACATTTTAAATACATAATAAAAGTGCTGGACATGGCCGATAACCGTCTACCTAATATTTTATCAAAAGAAATAATTAGGAAAAATCTATTTTGGTTTCGAGAGTGGCAGTATTTGGCTGAAAGGCATTCTGTGCCGTTATCAGCTGATGCGGGACTATGGCGGGGGCAACTGATGACCTTATGGCAAGCGATAAGGGACGATGCTAGGCAGAAATGTATACAAGCCGCTAGGACAAGTCAGTACCATGCCTTATACAGAGAGGTAGACTATGACCTAGGCGATAAAACTTATTTTAGAGAGGAATTTAATTCAAAATTAATTGGATGGGTTTTCAAGTGTAGGGGAGATTTGCTTCATTTAAATTATAAACCTTGGGTCATTGAACAAAATTATAATTGCTCTCTTTGTAATTTAAATCAGTTCGAGGATACATACCATTTTATCGGAAAATGTCCAATTTTAAAGGATTTCAAATTTAGGTGGTTCAAAACGCATGAACTAAGTAAGGAAGAGGTTTTAAAGTATTTAAATGGGCACGATTGGGTGCGGCTTGCAAAATTTTCTCAACAAGCTTGGCAATACAGATGGGCTTTAATTCAAGAATTTAATTTCTAATTCCCTATCGGGACGTCTATACATTTTTAAACTTTTGTTTCCACATGTTTTCCAAATTGTAAGATATTTTCCGTTTTGTAATTTAATACCGTAAATATAAATTTTTTTAAGATTTAATTTTGATGCAAATATTGGTAGTCCAGATTGGTTTTTAAATACATGTTTTCTAAAGTTATTTGTTTCTTATTAAGATCATCAAATGTGTGTAATGTGTTAATTTCTTTGATGTAATATGTGATTGTGTTTAAAAATTTCTACCCAACCAAGCAGACAGCCTAATCAGCTATGCTTTTAAAATGCAATTATAAATATTTTAAGTTTATGGTTTGGAACAAGTTTAGTAATATAAAATTTAACAAATATTGTAATGGAATATTTTTGTTGCGAAATAAAGCATTTTTTTCATTTCATTTCATTTCATTCATACTATGTTTTCATAATTTTTTTATAGAAAAATCGTAGGACGAGTTACAGCCGATATTTACCGTTTTTAGATTGTGATTTTTCAGTAAAAAAAGTGACCTCCACATTGAAAACATTATTTATTCTTAAGAAGTAAGGTAGGCCTATGTAGTTAGTGATAAAAAAAATCACCTTTAACTATAAAATTATCCTACCCAATTTTGAAGTGTAAAAATCGATTAATATTGAAGAAATTGACACTTTTTGATACAAGGAATTAAGGGTTATTATAAATGTATACAATGACAATGTGAGTCAAGTTTGTGACTGCATTATAGGTCTATATTTACAAAGGTCTAGGAATGTAATTATATATATATATATATATATATATATATATATATATAGTTACCTTCCCAGACCTTTGACCTTCAATGTACACGCTAGTGATGTGTGAGTTCGAATTAAAATACTTGGTGATTCCGAGTATCAAAATCCTCGGAAGAGTCCGAATATTAAAATCCTCGGTTTCGTATTAAAATACTCGGACAAAATCCTCGTAACTAGGAACAAGGAGGAGGTAATGTGCGAGTACTGCGAGTATCCTCGGACAACGATATTCGTTAGTGTTGTGTCAATTCCAAACAAAATACTCGGTGTTTCTACTTTGGTTACATTAGTTTCTAAGCTGATTTTTCACTACACATTAATTAAACGTTACGATTTTGAGTTATAATGATTTAGATTCGGTAACAAGTTCAATTTAAAATAACAATAGTATTAATTTATTTACACATTAACAAAAAGTAAATTAAATTATTATTTAATTGTTATTACTTATATTTAAATAAATATTTATAGGTTACCATCTTTATAAAAATATAGTAAATTAACTTATTTTAAATAATAACTAAATTATTAATGTTGGTAATAATTGTACTTACGTTTAATTACTGAATTTGTGTCGAGGCAGGATAACATTTAATTACGTATTACAAGTGTCAATCACATATTGTTTAAAAAAATAAATACTTGGTGTATCAGTCTAACAGATAGAAATATAACACACACACACACACACACATAATGCGCATAATCATTCTGCGCAGATACTCGATGTCGAACTAATAATACGAGTATTGAAATCATTTGAAGCCGAGTATTGCGAGTATCTATTTCACCCGAGTATCAACATCGCTAGTACACGCCATGATTTATATTAATGTAGCGTACAGCGTAAACATAGACATAGACTGATAATGCAATCACAAATTTGACTCAAATTTTCATTGTACACATTTCGTCAAAACCCAAAAAAGCCTAAATTCCTTATGTCTAAAATTGTAAGTTTCCTTAATATTAATAGATTTTGAGACTTGAAAATTGTTTTGCGTTGTTAAAAAATATCAAATTAATAACAAACAAGGTAAATAGTTTACCGACTAAATAATTAACCACTAAAAAATAAGGTTACCTACAATGCATAATCACCCAAGTGATCATACATTCAGTGACTTGATGAATGTAATCATATATACTAATGTTAGCATTCATAACCTACGTTTTCATACTTTTATAAATCTTACTTTCTTCTACATTAATGCATTTTGTGACTTGAAAAGTGTCTTCCGATCAAAATATGAGCTGATTGTTTGAATAGAAGGTAAATACTTTACGACTTCATAATTTTTTTATAGAAAAATCTGAGACCAATGTACAACCGATATTTACCAAAAAGAATAACCAGAAATTAAATGTTCTTACCTGGATACCCAGCTATCTTTTCAAATTCATTTGACACATAGTCCAATTCATTATGTGTGGGCCATACAATATAATTGTTTTTCACTTCACATATAGCATTAATAACGAAATAAACACAATTATAAATAGTGGAATCCCTTACTCCAAACTGCTCACCAATGGCTTTTATAGTAGTTTCCCCTCCCAAATATGTTAAGGTAATTAAAATTTTCTCTTCTATGCTCATTGGCTCTTGCCCTTGAGTCCATTTACAAGGTTTTAACACACCATAAAACGTAAGAGAATCCACTAGTTGTTCAAATGTATTGGGACTCATTCTGAACAATTTTTGAAATTCATTTTCAGTATACTTTTTAACCCATCTTTCAATTTTTAGAGAAGTGTGTTTAGGAGTCTGCTGATCACCATCGAACAGACTTTCTATTACACCACCAGTGATTATACTGTTTCTTACAGATGTACATTTTTCATTTTCTAATAAAAGAGTAGCTGTGTAATCAGAGGAAATCTCTTCTGCAATGATACGTATAACCTCTAATGGCAATTTCGGCATTATTTAGACATTTGTTCCTATAAACGTTACTGCGTCCAATTACCAAGCTCTTATTTTTTAGAACCTGCAATGATTATAGATCACTTCTGCACAAATATTTTCTTCTTTTTTTTTCATAAATATATTAAATTACCAAAAAACAAAAGAAAAATTTATCTAACAACCACTTTCTGAGAATCGCTATCTTACAATAATACAATTTGACATTTTTGACTCAAGAACGCTGCCAATTTACATCCGGTGTTAGCAACTTTTATTACGTGGAGGTGGGGAATAAACACAGAGTGTACATCAATAGAACAAAATATCGAAAATACGCGACTTTGACGGGGCGTAACGACTAAAGTATAAAATTAATGCCATTACTATTTTGAAAATTGCAATTATATACTACTGAAATAGTTCTACAAAATGGTTACGGTTTTACGAGAATAAACCGGGGCCACAAATTGTTACAGACAACCGAACAAGACAATATATTCCTTAAGGCAGTCAGCTTTCCGTGGTATGTATATATTGACGGGTGTAGCAATATTTATTGACTCTGTGATTCCAATGAGTTGTAAAACACAATCACAATGCAACCTATAACTCATTTAACTTTCATTATTTCTCCCCACGAGTTGTGCCCTTGTATACAGTATCTGTGGTATTATTAACAGATACTTCTTGTGTCATGTAAAGCAAAAGGAGTAGTCAACAAGAAGAATTTATTGAATTATTATTAAAACTACTAAGGAGTGAGGTTTTAACTACACTAGTTATAAAATTAGTTAGAATATCACTTGCACTGTCAGTAGTACCTCTCACTTTGCAGAGATGCTGTTTTTTGTGTGAATCTATCTTTTCTACTTACTCTGAGACTGGAAAATTTTTATAAAATATCTATCTGTATGACTATCAATACTGATTTCTCAGAACTCATTGAACCTATTTTGATCAAAATTAGTATCTAAGGATTTTTATGCTCTCAAAATATAAATTAAAACATTGTAATAATACTTGTCATAAAACTTATAAATTAGATTTTCCCACAATCGGTTCTGAACCAATTTTTCTCAAATTGAAACTTTAATATCATTAACGAAATGTTCAAAGTGGCACATTACCCTTAGGGTCTGCAAACATTTGGCGAGCGCATAATTTTGAAAAATATTTTCCACTTCAAAATGTTTTAAGAACTCTTTTTAGAATTCCACGAGCGACAAGAGATTGAATTCAAAAAATTGTATGTCCATTGAAAGTAATCTCACAGTAGTATTGGACTTTATTTAATATAAAATTATAATAAAAATGTTATTTTGAATTTAACATTACTATTTTTTAGATGAGTAACATTGCACCATTACAGCTCCTATTTGACCGTAACCTGGTATACATAATATGTCTTCGCAGAAGAGGTCGAAATCTTCCTCCATTATTAATTGTTCATAAGCTCAGGCAGAAATTCTTCAATATTTTATTCATTATTGCTAGATTGTCCTAAATTTGATTTCAATAGACAATGTTTTTAGAAAATTAAATCTATAATTATTATTAACTCCAGTAATAAATTAAGGGTTTTATTAATCCACAATGACCTATAATGAAATAAATCAATTTTTAAAATTAAGTAAGATAACATTATAAATATAACAGTAATAATTAATTAAATCATTAAAACAAGTCCCACATCACATTTATATATCTCATAATCATGGAATTCTACTTCCGTGGTGATTCGGGAGAAGTAACCATATGGACCCCTTTGCGAGAAAATTATCCTAAATATATTTCCTCCATATAATCCTTGTTTTGATAATATTCCCAAATCAAATTCTACTTTTACTAATATACATTTCTAAAGAACGCGTAAACAAATAATATATTTTGTAGTACTGTACCACTACCCACATGTTTTATTTTAAACATAGAATTATTAAAAACCAAACTACAGACTCATAATAGAAAACAGTAATATTAGCTCAAAAACAATAGTTATTATTAAAATTAACAATGGGCAATCACAATTTCAATGAAATAAAGAAAAGTGTTATATAATAATTTGTAAATAATAATCGAGGAATAACGTGGTTTCATGGTTGTATCCAAGCCTGTCGGTCGGTATTAAGAAAAAAAGGAAAAAAAGAAAGAAAAAAAAAGAAGTCAATTTACATTTTACAATATGAACAGCAAGGCACCTTTGGTTAAAATTTGATGTTCAGTAGCGTTTACTTTTATAAAAATGTAGTGAAAATTTACAAGTGTATGAACTGGCTTAGTAAACAATAAAGCAAACAAATTTTCAGTGCATTTATATGTTCCAAGTTCTGTATTTACTTGAATCATGAGTAAACAACACAACGATTTTATTTTTAAAGCATTTTATGTAGCCATAGGGTGTTTTTTCACTTCTATTACTCTATTTCTATTTAATACTTGCTACAATGTCCAGAAAACACCTTATATAGATGAAGTGTTTCACATTCCGCAGGCCCAGAAGTATTGCCAAGGTTTATTTTTTGAGGTTAGTGTTATTGTTCACATGTTTTGATTCTTAAAATTCATTTTTGCCATTGGGAGTTACAATTATTTTAAATATGTAGTGTTCCTGTCCTTGATATTTAGTAGCTAAATCTAGGCAATTCTTGTTCTTCCTACCTCCTTTTGTAACAATTATATCATCCTTTTACATGCATTTCACTTTTGAATTATCAAAATCCATTATTTCTGTCGAAAACAAGCTATTGAAAATGACGATTTGCAGGCCATTTGAGATTAGTTTGGCTCTTAACGTTACTACGTATGATAACTCATAAATCGGTTAATATGTAGTATTCATATTGTTGCTATTTTCTTGCTAGAATATGAAATAAAAATTGCATGTAAAAGGATGATATAATTGTTGCAAAAGGAGGTAGGAAGAACATGAATTACCAACATTTAGCTAGTAAATAGCAACGACAGGAAAACTATATATTTGCCCGTGAATCTATTTAATATCTCATCCCTCGATGTTTATTTTCATCTGCGAAAATAGGTCTGTTTAAAGAACTGTCAAACTAAATTTCAATTACTGTTAATCATGTACCTAACCAGACCTAGACCTAGTTAAAGAACTATAGGTCTAGGAAGGTCAATATACCTGTAGGTAATTGTTTACTGTAGCGCCCCAATTTTAATATCCCCCCCCCCCTATTATGTTTGTACTACATACCTGTCTTCATAAGAATAGTAACATTTTTTTGTGAGCAAAAATGTTTTTCATTTTGAAATTGACATATTTTGATCACTTATTTGTAAGTTAAGTTAACATGGCAAACATAATGTTTCGACTGGTCATCGAAGTCAAACAACATTGAGCGTGGTTATTACTTGGATGAGTGACCGCTTTCATACCACACATGCAAAATTTCAGTTGGGATTAGTGTTGTTCAAATCATTGAATAGTCAAGATTAAGTGTAAGATGTGTCAATTATGTTTGTTCGATGTTGGTAATTTCAAATATTTAATATATGATTTATATGATTTGACCTTGTAAAGTAAAGGCAATTCTCGTAGAAACCTATTTTAACGTGTAATTCACTTAATGGACCTTAACCTAGAAAAGTTGTAAATGTTTTTACGAAAAAAATATTTTTGCTCAAAAAAATGTTACGGTACTATTCTTATGATAACAATTATGTATTAAAAAAATAATGGAAAAAACAAAAATATCAAAATTAGGGCGTATAGTAAATAATTATATTTATGTATATATTTGGTAATTATGCATTGAAGCTCATCTTAGATTTAAGGCGCTAAAAATCATGCAAACAAAACTATTTACCTTATTTTTTATTAACCCTTTGCGTACCAATGTCCTGATATCAGGATGTCAAAAAATTTGCCTAGAAATACCAACGTCCGGATATACGGACGTGAGTAGAACAGTCTAGAAATACCAACGTCCGGTTTCCAGGACGTTCCATTTTAATTTTTTTAAATTATTATTTTTTCATCAAAACTATCCAATTTTGGGTTTAAATTGTTACTAAAGAATTGTAGATTACGAATATGTGCACATTTATGCATTAATATATGATCTTGTCAATTACTATATCAGCTGTTGAGTTTCGCATTCGTGTCATTTTGTAAATTTTTAGTTTTTCGTTAGATTTTGTTCAAACTTTGTGACTGTGTACAGTTTTAGTTATAGTTTTCAGTGAAGTGAACTATTTTGAAAAAAAATAATTTTTTTTGAAGCAAGTTTCCACAAATGACCGTCAAAAAAAAAAACAAAAAAATTTGGTCCCTACATTTGATTTAAAAAATTTTTTTTTACTTTTGTTAGGAGCAAATAAATTATATACAGTATGATAAATAATAAAAATACACACATTAAAAAAAAAATCATTCAGTTTGACTAAAAAATAAAGGTTTTATAAGCAAAAATGTAAAGTTATGAGCAAAGGTCTAAAAAGGGCCGGTATTTCTCAGCAGTCAGATACACAACTCACTGGTATTTTTCAATCAATTTTTTTTTGCTCCGGTGCTCAAAAGGTTAATCTGATATTTTTTAACAATGTGAAACAATTCTAGTCTTAAAATCCATTAATATTGAAGCATGTTCAGTATGATTGTTATGTAAATAAACAATGAAGTTGTCCACAAATCATCTGTTTACTAGACCTTTAAGTCGTTTAAATCTATGATGATAAAAACCTTTTTGGTAAATGTGGAGTGTACCTAACATAGTGATTTAGTAGTGAAATTTAATAAAATCGTTTTGTAGATACTTCGTTTTGAAGTATCAAAATCCAGTATTTCTGTTTAAAATAAGCAATTTAAAAGTACGAAATCCTAGGCTTATGAGGTTAAGACATCAGTCTACGTTAATTTGTATGCCAACGGTGGTGAATGTTTCATCGCTCGATGTTTATGTTCATCCGTGCAAATAGATCTGGTTAGGTAATTATATATATGCCCTATATTTTACCTAACTAGACCTAGTAAAGGAACTACAAGTCTGGGAAGGCCAATATATATATATTGACCTGCCGAGACATAGTTCACATCAGCATAGTAATATTAACCTGTTAAAAGACAGTTAATGCACATGCATCTTTACCTATGCTTAACTTATGATACCTAGATGCATAGGCTCATTGCTTATTCTGAACATCAAATGCAAACTTGTAAATTGTTTATTTTTGACAGAAATATTGGATTTTGATACTTCAAAAGAGTCCCTCCAGCTAAAGGATGATCCAATTGTTTCAAAATGATTTATGTAGAACATGATTTGCTTAAATTTCACTACTAAATCACAATGTTATGTACACTGCACATTTACATAGGCGCAGAACAAATGTGATGTACAAACAAAGGAAACTAATTACAGACACTTTGTTATCATAAGTAATATTGTACAATCTTATTGTCAGAAGGTATCAATGCATAAATAACAATGCTGACAGTTAGCTGTGAATGCATAAATTGGCGATCAGCACAACATATTGTGTAATTCCTTTAAAGGAGTTTAAAATTTGTTTGAAGAAAAACTGAAATGCAGAAGTGATCTATAATCATTATAGGTTAGGTTCTAATAGAAACTGTGAAACAATTATGACCTCATATTTTTATAACTATGAGTCTTTTAAAATTAGCCTATTTCACTATAAAATGAACATTATAATTCAGTCATCAGAACAAATCTTATTGGGGTCGAGATATTAGCGTGTAAACACAGTCCTCAGAGTTGAAGTCATGTGCTCCAATAAATGTATAGGCCTTGCCCATTAGAAGTTGAATTTTTTTTTAAATTGAGTTACTAATATGGATACTCATAGTATAGGATAAGTTTTTTCTCACTGGCAAACAATTAGTGTACAATCTGGTGTTGAGTACACTCTCTCACTCACTGCCAGCAAATGATGTTCTCTGCAGATGGGAAAAAATTCACTCATATGCATGAAGGTACCCCCCCCCTCCCTCTTTGGAGAACACCTTCTTTGCATTATTTGTTTCTGTGAGGAAAATTTAGATCGGAGATAGGTGTAGGAAATATAATGTGCTGAGACAACAAACAGACCATGGTTAGGCAGGAGTTGTGAATGTACTGGGGATCATCAGACTATAATGTTAGATATTAATCTGGTTCTGAAGAAATAACCAACAAACCATGTTTAGGTAAAAGTCCTGAATGTGTTAGATGGACAACCAATGGACCACATTCATGAGGTTAGTTAATCACATAACCCTGTTCTAAAAGGAAAACCAACAGATGATGCTTAAGAAGGAGTCTAGAATATGCTGGAGGAATAACCAAAGATAATATTCAGGAAATTAGATAGGAAGGAATCCCATGCTTAAGGGACAACCAACAGACTATATTCAGTGGGATGAAGGAATTTGGAGACAGAACTACTTCTTCAGGTTTACAGGTTTGCAAAGAAATAAGTTTTAAAGTAATCAGGAGAGCTAGTAAGTGTTTAAGACAAACTCTGAGACAGCTCTGATCCAAATCTGCTGGAACCTCAATTTATTGGTAAACAAGATTACTTGGTCTTTTCTTGGCACCTTGCTCTTTGCCTTTTACTCTATTTTATGAAGTTTATTAGAAAGTTTATTTAGACAGAACAGAAGAGATAATTAAGTAAACAAAACAATTCACTAAAAGCAACAGATTCACTTTTATAAACTAAAATATTTTAAATAATATTTGTTACTTGATATAATACAATAGGTGATAGCCAAATATGTTACTTTCTAATTGTCACTCTATGCATAGTAGCCTATACCTTTCATATATGCTTATGTTTAAGTTAGGACAAGTTAGATTAGGTTTTAATGCTTAATTTATTTAGTTTTAGATTAGATTTTTTTAATTGAAGAAATAAAACTTGCCAAGTTCCTGCACATAAGTAGTACTAGTTACTGATGTCACCGCTACATCACAAACATAATCCAAACATCATGACATGACTGGTGGTTATAGAAATAACATTCATCTACAAACTTTATTCTTATGAAGACTTGCATTGTTACAATACAGCCTCTTTAACCATTCTGTTGTTATCCTGTTAAAACAACACAATAGCAAGTGTAAGTTGGCCGCATATGACTCCACTCAAAAGGGCTACACACGACACAAATCGGTAGTATAGTCAATCAATCCTATAGAGCTGGAGATCATGTTCTTTCAGATCCCACTAATGAATGTTGTATATTTATTATTTTTAATATTGCAATTTATATTCTTTCTTTTAAACTATATTTTCTATTTATATTATTATTTCTATTCTATTTCTATTAGGATATTTACAATATTTAAGATTACTATAGATCACCATTTAATACAGCCATTGCACTTTGTAGTCTAGAATATTTACCATCGATGGACGATGAACCTTAAAATTCTATCTGAAACATTTTTATGAGCAACTGGTTATTTAAAAAAAAATCCTATCATCTTCCCATCAACATCCCTGATCAATATAATAACAAATTGTCAATCATTTTACGTAGTTTATAATTTAAGGCTTAAAATAATTATTGCTTTTAGTGGGACTCAAAAATCACAACATTGCCTGGACTGTATTTACTATCAGTTGGTGTTCTACAGCCTTTAGGCATATTAACAAGTAAAAATCTATGTAGTGTCTACGCATTGAGGGCTATCAATGTTGTTGTAGCTGTGCTGAATTTTTATCTCTTCTATATATTGACTTGTATTCTACAGCGACCTGATAATAAGAAAGAAGAGGTAAGTGATTATATCTTCTAGCTCACTGCATTTTTGTAAAATGTCTATTTTTTATACCCATTGGGAAAAGAAGTAGAAAAATGACAAAACCTCCCTAGGCCTTCTATATTTTATGTTTCTTTAACATTTAGATAAATTCTATATGTCATAATTTGTAAGATATTTCAAATACTTGTTTTAATGACATATTATAGAATTTATTTATCCTTTTTTGTAACTGCCAACCTTGAAACACTTAATTTTGTGGATTGAATACGAAATATGTTTTGTTTTTAAAAATTTGGCTTAGCATTTGTACATTATTTACATTTATTTTATTTATATAAAAAAATATTAATTTTTAAGCTAGTTTAAATACTAAATAATAGTGAACATTATTATAATTTTATTTCTTATTTCCTCAGTGTTAGGAAGCTCTCTCCATTATGATTTTGATATTTTATCCAAAACATTCATTTTAGATAATTATTCTAACATCAGGGCTACTTCCTCCTTATGAAGGTTCTATTTTGTTGAAAGACTCTAAAAGTTTGTATTTTTTAACATTAAAATTATTTAAAAAATGTTTTCACTTATCCATGTTTTATGGTTAAATTTGTGTGGTGTGTGTGTGTGTAGATTTCCTACTCATCTTTAACCAAGTTATAATTTCAAATGACCAATTTCAACTTTTTCGTTTGTGAAAGTGCAGATTTTGTCAGTTTACAAATCTAGGGCAGATATAACTTTTTTAACCATTAACGCCCCACCCCACCCATACTATTTTCTAATAGTCATGAGTCAACTTTAATTTGACACCATGATATCTGTGTGTTTCCTTAGTGAAGACCTTCCATTGAGGATTCAAACTCTAGATAGTTTTTGCTTGATTATCGTGGTTTTCTGTTGTTATCAATTGTAAGAGTATAAATATGGCACAATAGTTGTGCCCCATGGTCAACAGAAACAGAATAAACAAACAATGGACTTTTCATTACTTCCTTTCTTTATAACTTTTGTCAATACTTTTTTTTCTGTAAAACATATTTTCATTCTAAATTTTACCATACTTAATCCATTTCTTCTTGTTGTATATGAAAGTACAAATATATGAATGTTAAAAGTCATTTTTTATAGCATGGGATTTTAAAATATAAATACTTATATACATAAATATTATATATTATTTACAAAAAAACCTCTGTATATGCCTACAGTCAGAAGTACTTGATTTTACTTTCTATTATATTCTAAGAGAAAAATTATCTGCCAAATAGTGAAAATAATATATGCTAAATAAATAATTTTTCAAGCTAAAAATTATGACAGTTCCTAGGGGCTTCAAGTGTTAAGCACCATGGAAAACATGATAGGCCTATTCAGTTTTTTTAAATCTTCACCATACTTTCCTTATTTCATAATTGGAAAATTAAAGTAAGATACAACAATATTTCGTGCATTTTTTTGAATACTTAGTAAACTTAATATAATGTGAGTTTGAAATAATTGTAAATATTTCAGATACAATGGAAGAATTTGATGACAGCACTGAATCTTTCAATATTTCCTGTATTATATTTCTTTACCTTTCTATATTACACAGATAGTATTTCAACTTGCTTGGTGCTTCTTGCTTATCTTCTTCATCTACAGAACAGAGATTATTTGAGTGCATTTGTAGGTAAGAAAAACACCTTAATTTTTTTATTATATGTACCACTCTAAAAGCAATAAATTTAAAATTGTGCATAATTACTGGTTACTTTTAATAAGATTAATGTATGAGGTGTGTCTATTAAATAATGAGACTGATGCAATAATTCACCTTTATTTATATGTATCACAATTCTAATGCCTGTCTTCTTCATTATAGTTCCTATTCACAATTACACAATACCCATGGACCTTGTTTTCCACTGGTTGAACGTATAGAACAGATTTTCAATCAGCTGATTTCTTCTATACTGCATCAACTTACTCAAAACATGTTTCTTTAAACATAAATTTATCTTTTATGGGAAAAAGCCACATGGTGTTAAATAAGATGTTCCGGTGTATAATAATAACTATTTCCGGTGTTTGTCAGCTAAAAACTACTTATTTGACTCTATTAACTTTATATTTATGTTCATAGATTTAGCAATCCTAATAAACTTTCTGTAAGTGTTTTTATATTTATTATAATATTTTTTTTAAAACCAGACTAGAGTTCAATTTAGAAATCTCATGCAAAAACTTCAAATTATTTCTGGATATCAAAATTTCTTCTGTAATCCAATTCCAATTCTTATGGATCATTTTCCTTGCTTTCATCTCTTTCAGAGGACAAGCAACATCTAAGTCATATATAAACACATCCATAAAAGATTCAAAACTTTCATTGATATTATCTCTACCCTCCAAAATATTCCAAATTATCCCTTTTTAGGAGATAATTCAATATTGAAATACCCTCAGGTCTCAGATCTTTAACTAATTTTTTAGAGGATGAACCGTTATTGGGGTCCTTACAATGCCAATCACCTGCACATAGTGTGCATAATGGTCAGAAATCTCAGACTGTAAGATCACACGTCCAACATACTACAAGGAATATTTGAAATAACATTATCAATACTGATGGGACCATTTGTCTGTGCGCGCGGCTCTAACGCTACTAGCCGTTCTGTAAAAATTGGGCTCGCTCACCCAACTATGTTTGTCTACCTTTCGCGAGACATAATTACAGTTTACAAGATTTGTAGTGCACATAGAAACATGATGTTTACAAACAAATTTTATTGTTTTACGTCCTTTAAAATATCAGTACTAGCAAAGGTAACATCTAAAAAATGTGATACTAAAAGTTGATTTACAATATTAAATTTATACATACATTTTAATCCAGCTCTTCAATGCTGCTCAAATTATTGTCGTCATCGTCCTCCTCACTGCTGTCGCTGTTTTCTACTGATATAATCATTGATTCCACGAGGTTGTCGATTCGCGGCTCAGCTGAAGCGTAATTATTTTCAATAGTTTTTACATACTCGCACTTGTTCTCCTATTCTTTTGCACCAATGAGGTTGAATATTTCCTCTGCTAATGACTTGATGCTCTTTAAGCTACATTAAAGATAGGTGAATAATCTATTTTTTTTAAATATTCTTCACTTTACTGGAGAGCTTTTAAATAATAATATATTTGTTGTACTTACGTCTGCTCGTCCAAAATTGTTTCAAAGCATTACGGCCGTTTCGACTATTTATTCAGCCATGGTCACATGCGTTATTTTCGGTACTATATATAGCATATATATATATATATACCTCGTCAACATTATTATAAAATCATTTAAAACATTAGTACGTATTTGACACACATTTATTACACTAACACATTTATTTACACACTTTTAATTTCTTTTAAAAACACTTGTTTAGTTTATACGGACAAATTTACGATGTCGAAAGAAACAAATCGGGCTAAACAAAAATGTACCAAATTTTATATTGGCCAAACGGGAAGAACTTTCCAAAAGAGATTTAAAGAACACATCCCCAATTATAAAAAAAACAAATACAACAATAAAATCAACTTTTGCAGAACACTTGATAGATTATGACCACACTTATAAAGACATACAGACGAATATGGAAATATTGCAATTCTGTCATAAAGGCAAATATATGGACGTACAAGAACAATATGAAATCTACACCCACAGAAAGAATGCACCGACAGATATACAAAATGATAAACAAAATTTCCAGTCGAATATATTATTCGATCTCCTATCGAGATTAGAAGCAGAGGCTGATTGACAAAAAACCGGGTCAGTAGAGTTTTAAAATCACAGCCGGATACGGTCGAATATGTAAAGTTATTTCCGTATAAACTAAACAAGTGTTTTTAAAAGAAATTAAAAGTGTGTAAATAAATGTGTTAGTGTAATAAATGTGTGTCAAATACGTACTAATGTTTTAAATGATTTTATAATAATGTTGACGAGGTATATATATATGCTATAATATAGTACCGAAAATAACGCATGTGACCATGGCTGAATAAATAGTCGAAACGGCCGTAATGCTTTGAAACAATTTTGGACGAGCAGACGTAAGTACAACGAATAATCTATGTCCGGCGCGACGCGCGGGACCACATGTTTTTGGAAATGAGCGATAACCACTCCCCTCTCCCCCGCTGTTCCATAGCAAGCCACGCGCACAGACAAATGGACCCATCAGTACATATGGCAGAATTTCCATCAACCCTCGTAGGCGAGTTTAATCGCCACTTCAAGCCAAAAGTAGCATGCAGATCAAACAGCCTGTATTTACTTTTATCATTTCCCAATACATCAATTTTTAAATCCCAACACAATACAAAATTGTACTTTTTGATAAAAAATAATGTAAAATATCAATAAGTTTATCTATAAACATTGAGATATCGTCTCCTGGAGCTCTATACACTCCAAAAAGAATCAAAACCCCCTCTTTCATAACAACCTTACAACAGGAAAATTCGAAATGAGTTTCTATCGCGACAGACTCAAATTTTTTGAATGGTTTGTGAGGAATCCCATTTTTTTGCAAAAATTACTACCCCACCTCCTTTTTTTACTTTTCTACAAAACTATCTGCCTAATCATACCCCTCAATATAAAAATAATCAATACCATGATCAGGGAAAGTATGCTCTGTTACCACCAGCATGTCAGGCTCACATTCATAACAGAACACATAAAAACAGTCTATTTTGTTTGTCGCAAACTGAGTATTCTGATGAATAATCTTAAATTTATTAAATTTTATACTATTAACATGGTTAAGCAAAACAGATAACTTAAATTTCTTTACCTGCATCTGGTTGAGTCTTCTTGGTTGTATCAGACCTTATACCTGAGTTTACAAACTTATCCCTTATCCCTACCAACATTTAAATTTAACCTAAAAAATCACTATTTGACTTTCGAGTTGTCTCCTACAATAGTTCTGCCAGGCAGGAGCCATCTTTCTAAAGGTGTCTTCTTTCAGTGTCCAGCTGTTGTGAATTGGGGGGGGGGGTTGATGATTTTTGTTGATAATTTTTTATTCTTTGGCGGGCTTCACAGTTAACCATCTCTCCAGAAATATAGGTTTTTTATACACCCCCTCGATGATTTACTTTAATGTGATAGAAATTCTACAAGCCTATCTGACACTATCCGTTTACCTCTTAGATTCAAGTGTTCCGTTTTTGTAAAGTCAAGGGAATAGAGTCTTTCATTTATACAGTTTACAAAAATATTCTTACCATTTTTTCTTTGTTCCTCATTGACATGAATTATTCAAGTAGTTATTTGCATAGTGTACAAGATGCTTTCTTAGAAGGGTCCTTTCGGACCTGGGAACAGTGTTCATTATTAAATTACTCTTATATGAAATTGGGAGGATTTTAGCCAATGAATCGCTTAAACACCATAAAAGTCATTCCCAAGGGAAATATTATTTGCCCCACAAAAAATTATTAGGAGGTCTTTCTCTGTTAAATTTTCAACAACCTTCTTAGCAGCTTCTGCTATCACTTTCATTTCATAAATGCGAGAGAGAAAGAGAGAGAGAGAGAGAGAGAGAGAGAGAGAGAGAGAGAGAGAGAGAGAGAGAGAGAGAGAGAGAGAGAGAGAGAGAGAGAGAGAGAGATATCATTGGTTCAGTTATATTACAATTCCAAGCTATACATTATTGATATCTAATTCCCTTTTATTATAAATTATATCTATTTAATCCCAAGATATGGCAAGCTGAATATTATTGTGAAATATAATAAAATTCAAATGAGTCTATTTTCTTTAACTTTAATAAAATTTTATACTGTCATTTGCTCACCTCTATTTCTGCAAGTACTGGCTACCGTGTTCTTGACAGTATTGCTCTTGAAGCTGGTTCTGACGAATCCCGTAGATAGTTCTGACCAATCCCTTTGGTCAATCGACGAGCAGGGTCTCTGTCTAACACCGTTCAATTAAGACGGACCCATACCCTTGGTCATGCCAGGTTAACGAAATGAGTATTTTGTCTAGAGTCAGCTATTCCAACACTTTCTGATATATGTTGCAATAATAGGCTGCCTTCTGGGTATTGTCTTGGGCTTAGAATTAAAATTCTATTTGATAGTTTTTACAATTATTCCCTAACACTATGGACCCTAAAAACATGAGTGCAATATTGTGCTTATGTTTGTTTTAAATATGTTAGTAATGTATCATTTTGTACGTTTGATAATCCGAACAAATTTTTCTATATGATCCAATATACCCTTGGCCTCGATTAGTTCGGATAATTGATGATCTACTGTATTATTTGCTTATTCCCACCCCCTCCCCTCAACCTTAGCTCTCACCAAGATGATCAGTCAGTGTTTCTTTGGAATTATATACATACTGTGGTGCAAATATTTATATTTTCATTTGGTTTCAAAACAGCATCTTGTAAAAAGAGTTCCATATTTCCAACAGTTCAAAAATTAAACTTAAAACTTATCTTACCATTGTTTTAGAATCATGTGTAACAACTATTTTTTAGTCAAAAATTTAAATTGTTGAATTTATGCACTTTCTTTTTAAGCTTAAAATTTTGTTTGGTTAAGTTTGTATTATAATTTTTAAATCTGTTTCAGGCTTTATTTGCGTCATTGTGAGACAAACTAATATTTTGTGGGTTTTCCTGTTTGCTTTGGATTCTATAACTGATGTTATAAAAGCAGAAGCAATAAGTAAGAGGAAAGTTATTTCTTCAGATATGGAAACCAAGATGGAATATCTTGAGGTTAGTAATATTATTATTATTATTATTCTTTTTATTTTATTTTATAGTAACAGTCAAATTATACTTAAAAGGACCAGATAAGGGAATACATTTGAAATGTTTTGAGAGAATTTCAGTCATTGTATGTGCTTCTGAAAAAAGTTTTGAATCCTCTTATGAAACCTTCTTGTGTAGGGCCATATACAATTACTTAAATACAAAAACAATAAATTAATTTTTCGTAAATATGTCTTAAGAGCACACAAATAATACTGGAATTATTACTTCAAATGTTGCATCATGTTTTTACTTTTAAACCTTTCCTACCTTTTTATTTGTGCTCAGTATTCCTAGTTAACTCTTAATTAAATCATGGTCTTGAAAACAAAATTAAGACTATCACTTACCTTGAATAATATACACATTAGTTTTCATAATAATAATTTTATCCTTATATTTGTTTTATGTTTTTAAATGTTTTAAAATAAAACTAAATAAAACGTCCTAATTTTTTTCTTGTGGAACAAGTTTCACAAACAATTGATGCTTCTTTTCTACCACCCTTTACTGATGCCTGTTACACAGCACATTATTTTGTAGATTTTTTTAATGTTTTATTTTACATAATAAAATTAGGCTTTCCATTTAGTGTCTGATGAAGAAGGTCAACCCCTTTTTCTTGACAATCGATTTCTGACATCACCAACAAGTTGGATCAATATATATATAAAAATTTCTGTATGTTAACACTTCATTTATTTATGTCTAAATTATATAGAATGTAACTGTTCACAATACTTATTATATTTCAGCAACCCAAATTTTCACTACCATTTGAATGTTTTTTTTTGCGTAAAGGCATAGGTGCCACTACTGATCTGCTGTATCAACACTCTCCATTGATTTGGTGTAGTTACTTATACACACAGGTTTATTATATTTATCTATAACACCCTCTTTTTAAATTTTCTGAACTTCTTGAGTGTTAGAACCATAGTATGTTGATGAAATATTTTTAACTCTTTTGTTCTGGAAAGCCAATTTGGTAAGAAATTTATTTTGTGTATTTTTATTTAAGTGTAATTCTGGTACTAATCCCTGTCAGTTGAACTTAACTGTCCCTGTAGTGTAAATTTTAAAATTTCAAGTCCTGCATTTCAAACTCAGGACTTGTATAAAATCTCTTGGTGAAAATATGGAATACAGTGCTACTGTAATTAGCCTCTGCTAGTTTTTGAGTCAATTGAAACACTATTTTAGTGATAAATGACAATTTACGATGGATCAAATTGTCAATAGTTCTTTTGCCAAAGTATGGAATGTGACAATAAACATATCCTGTTGCGGAATCGCATAAGCAGTATACACGAAAGTCCTACTTCGTGGGTTTGTAACATTTCCACTGTTCACATCTTTAAAGCCAACAGTGCTTTCACCTATAGAAACATGACAAAGTTCCAGAACAACTGTTAGAATATATTTCTGAAAAAATACCTCTTTGAAAAATGGAATGGTTTCTGACCATTTTTCTAAAAGATATTCAAATAATTCTGTTTTATGGTTAAGAGCCAAATTTAAAATTGCACCTAAAAGAACTTTTATTATATTTCTTGCAAATCTGTATCTTTCTAATTATTCCATTATTGAATGCTGTTGAAGGTTTTTTTTTTTTTTTTTTTTTTTTTTTTTTTTTTTTTTTTTAAGCATATTCAGTTGTTGCCCCAACTATTTTTAATAGTAACTCATCAATTAAAAAATAACTGAAAATATTATAATTTTGT
This sequence comes from Aphrophora alni, assembly GCA_963513935.1. Classification (NCBI taxonomy): domain Eukaryota; kingdom Metazoa; phylum Arthropoda; class Insecta; order Hemiptera; family Aphrophoridae; genus Aphrophora; species Aphrophora alni. Next base: position 108,856,984 of record OY740765.1, read on the forward strand.
AGATGGCCTTTAATTATTTACAGGTATTTGTATCCCAGGATTGTTAAAAGTAAAACTAAATTTATTCAGCTCATTATCACTTACTGTAAATGTTTTCCAGTCAAGAATAAGCCTACCTACAACATTTTCATTCAACAACATATCACACTCATGATCACTTTCGAACTCCGAATCATCCATATTTGTTCCTCGTAATTCTCTTCATGATTAAGTTTCATTTTCTGAAGAACTTTCATTAAAAATATCTTCAATTCATCATCCGAAATAGGTAAACTTGAAGGCATTTTCAATAAAAACTTAAGCATTAAGTGGTCTGCACTGAAATATTATTTTCATCACAGATGAAATAATATAATGTTAAAAGAATAATATTGTGAATGTACTATACATTAACCTATTGGAATTACAAGAAATACAACAGTTGGCCGGTAATGGTAGATTTTAAAATTTATGCTGATAAAATTGATGTTAGAACACTTCCGACATTAGATAGGAGGACCAATTTTAATATGTCGGAAGATCCCAAACTGAGGATATGAAAGGGTTAATATAATGAAATAAAGTAGCCCAAAACATAAGAACATATAAATAGTTGTTAAATCTAAAATTATTTTGCTTTACGCACTTGTTTGTTGGGTTGCGTGGGTATTGGACCGATAGGAAAAGGGATTGATTTTACACTTATAAGCATTTAAAACATAATTCCACCTGATTGAACCAGAATTTTAAAACCGGTTATTTATAGAGGAGCCTCATTAGAATATCTTTTATAATAATATATGGAGCACATTCATGCATAAATTCTAGAAACATTACGAAATAAAATTGTCATTCAAGGGGAGAAACAAGATATTGCAGATTCCACTTATAATATATGTTAAACACATTTCTTTGGAACTAATTTTAATTAGGACCATAATATTTATGACTGTTCCTTAGGATTTCCTTTGTTTAAGATCTTTTTTATGCTGCTTCCCCTAGGGTTCCATTAACAATCTTTCGTTTTATATATATATTTATATATTATGTACCTTTACTATTTCCTTTAATAAGAAAGAGAAATTGCTAGCAATTTAACTATATTGTTTATTATTGAACATTAAGCCTAGTTTGTTATTAAATATCGTGAAAATGCACAATTTTCTAGAATTCCTTATCATTATCAATTATATACTTAACTGAAGTGCTAACATGAGCACAGTTAAGATACCCGAGGGAAGACGAAAATTCATTTGATTTTTATGATGAAGATCAAATGTGTAATATGTTATATGTCATTTTTCTATATCATATTTTTTCCTTTATTATATGCTCCCGTTATTTTCAACAAAATGTTGGAAATAAAATACAAGGATTGTTTAAAGTTTCATGATATAACTGTAGCAGGAAATAGAGATATTGTAAGTAATATTAAATAATATTACATGGGATAAAACGAAATTACTGAAATTAGAACATTCTTGTTATATGGTACACAATTAAAGCAAAACCCTTGATTGTTATTCAACAACACATCATTTTTCCGCCTACAAAATTGCACTGCTTGTGCTTTTATTCTTAATTCATGTTTTATTTTTTCAACCAAATATTTTATTAATTATTTTTCTAGATTATAAAAGGTTGCCATTCTCTTCCTCTTTTTCCAATCTTTCTCCTTGTGATTGTGAATCAAACAAATCAAAATGCACTAATACACAGATAATCAGTGATTAATGCCAGATGACAATTTTTTAGTAATTAACGAACAATCAGCTACAACGATTACAGAATAAGTTCTTATTGATATGACATAATTAATATTTATGACGTAGTTCCTACAGGGATCTTTTAATTGATCCTTTATAAAGAAGAATTTAATAAAAGAAAGGAAAAATTAAGGAGTGTTCATAAATGTGTTTTGGTAAGGGTTTCCTTAATGTCTCTAAAGATGTTCTAAGAAACACTTATAAATTCAGGACTTTGTGTATGTAGCATGAAGAGTCTGGTAATCAGCATTATTCATACATAGTTAATGAATGATTACTAAAGGGTCGATTACACGTGGCGAGTTTACTAGCTACTAGCCGACTAGTTAAGAAGCCGGCGAGTGCGCTAGTTGACGATTACACGTAGCTTTCCATTCGCTCACTATCCAACTAGTTGTTTCTTTTTGCTTTTTAAAAGTAAATCATTGAAATCTGTGTTGTGTTTGTGGTTTATTAAAATGAAGTGGAACGGAAATGATATTGCTGTGTTTCTTGAAATCTACCGGCAATATCCTTTGTTGTGAAACATCATGGACGAAGACTATACTAACAAAACATTGAAGGAGGACAGTTTTAAACGTCTAATGTGTGATATTGATGAACATAACTTATCGCAACTTGCCGCTTTTTAACTAGCAATTCCCTTTACACACGGCTAGTTTACTAGCTAGCTCGCCTAGACGCCGGCGAGTAGCGAGTAAAGTAGCCCGGTCTTCAACTTTTTCCCCAGCTTTTTTACTAGCCGGCGAGTGCGCTAGTATATGATTAGACGGAGCTAGTTTACTATCAACTAGCTAACTAGTCGGCTAGTAGCTAGTAAACTCGCCACGTGTAATCGACCCTTAAGTGAGACATTGATCAGCTTCTTGACCCAAAACTTAATAGTATTTGTTTTACTAATTATTTCACCACCCATCTAAAAGGGACAAGGAAATGAATAAAATTAAAACCACCAAGTACCTACGGTCTGTAGCATAAATAGACAAGGAAATGTATTAAGATTCTTGGAAGGAAATTAATGCAGTTAGATTTTTTTTTGTAATTTAAAAGGAGTGTATTATATTGAAGACAATTCACAATCGTAGTTCAGTTGTATTTAGCTTTTCTTCAAGAAAATGAATCATGGCTTAAGATTTATTATTATTTTGTTTAGAGAAAAAGGTACAGGTTAACTGGGGTTTGATCCCAGATCAGTAGAAGCTCACCACAACACCTACAACAGTGTTTTAAATTTAAGTGTTGACTGATATGAAGATGTTTATTAAAGCTTTTTTTTTTACTTTTCCCTCATTTTGTTTTTAGTCAAATTTTAGACTAGAGGAAAATCAAACCAATTTTAAACTTACAGTTTATATGCTATTTTAAATTGATACTAATATCGATTACTTCTCATCTAATCTTGAAATACAACAAATTTACTTGAATGCCTTTTAAATCATACTAGGTCATGTTTGTCATAAAAAAGTTACTTTTAGGCACTTTCCTTTTTCTTCTGACAATAAATTAATTATGCCAGAAGAAAACATTAGAAGTCGATAAATTGCAAACAAAATTTAATACAAATAAATCAGGTTTGATAAACTGCAGTTTTCATTAAAAATAAAGAGCTAAAGTGGAAAATATAATCAATACTGTATAAAATATGTGAAACCTTCCTGTGAAATAAGTGTGGCAATCCTGAGTGACTCTAGCTGTATTTATACCTTTTTTTCATGCAGTCTTGGGTTAGATCTCTCTTACATCTTCCCTATCTGGTCTCTTTTTACCAACTCTTGTTCTCCTCTAACTCTGGCGCTATTAGAGTATTGTGTTAGTGTGTAAAAGAAAGATTTGCAGTATTTGTTCATCTTCTATTTAATTATTTTATTCAATGAGATAAAATAAAATAATTTTTTGCACAGATATTGGGGTCAACTGTTACCGAAACATACTACAGAGGAAGCTACCACATATCTCATTTGATTGGAAGAATCATCGGTCAAGCTTTTGGTTATTTCATTGTAGGATCCTCATTCATCTTGTTTTACATCATCAATGGAGGGATTGTAGTTGGCGACAAATCTGCACACATTCCTGTTATTAACATTCCACAGATTTTTTATTTTTCATGTTTTACTATTGTTTTTACTTCTCCATTTGCTGTAGTTAAGATCAAAGAGTTCTATCAGTTAATTGTATCCAACTTGAAATATTTTTCTCTTCTTTGTATATTATGTTTTTTTGTGGTTTGTGTGAATACTCATGTACATCCGTATTTGTTAGCTGATAACCGACATTATACTTTTTACATTTGGAAAAGAATATTCAGCAGACTTGAACTGCGAGTTTGTTTAATACCAGTTTATATGTTTGGAATATTCTTTATAAATAACTTGATAAAACACCGTCACATAGTCTTCAGAATGGGCTTTTGGCTATGTCTCGTGTTATGTGTAGTTCCACAAAGAATGTTTGAATTTCGTTACTTTATTATTCCATATATATTATTTAGGCTTCAAGTACAATCTCCGAAGTGGTGGCAGTTAGTAGCAGAGCTGCTTCTCTTTGTTTGTATTAACGCAGGTACAGTGTATTTATTTGTTACAAAAACATTTTATTGGTCAGACAGCAGTGACCCACAAAGAATAATTTGGTAGAAAAGTAAGTTAGTACTTAGTTCTAGGAGTGTGGGAATGATTTTTTGATTTAAAGACAAAAATGAGAAATTTTTCAATTGAAATTATTTTAAAATTAATTAAAAAAACAGGCTTAGGTGAGAGAGATGAGAACAAAAGCAAAACTAACCATTTTCTTTTACTGATTTAATTAATTTTAAAAAAATATTGAGTACTTAAGTCATTACTATTATTGACATTTCTAATTTATGTACAAAATACATACAAATGTATTGTGTAGACCTGTAATTGATTGGTTAATTACTCTTTAAGAAAAGAAGTATATTCATTTTGTTTAAAGTATTTTGTAATTTGATACATATTATCTAGTGGTTGAAGTAATAAATATTAATTATTATTTCAGAATTTGAATATAATGAAATATATTTGTAAAAACTAAATTTATTTCATGAATAATATAAATAATGTCAAGAATGTACAGTATTCCATTTTATAATTATGCTTATATTGTAGTTTTCCTCGAAACTTATGCCAGTTTTGGGGATCTCGCATACCTTTATGTCAAGTCATTTAGAAATATTAATTTATTGATTTTAACACTTATACATTCTCGCTAAGAAGTTAGAGATACTATTATGTTTTTTTCTCGATTTTGGAGATATCACACACCCCTACTTAGTTCATGTGTTCTTAATTGTGATCAAATGTTAAGTTTGATTGAAAATTTGATAGTATTCTGTTATAATTGTAATTTATGTGTCTGTTCAACTTACTATCCATGTGTGTGATCAGAGATTGGTTTTATGTACATATGTATAAATGTTTTTGTAGGGTGAAAATAAACAGAGCTCTATACCTTGCATTAGGGCTATCTTATAGTGAAAAATTCTCATGTTTAGATATACCATAGGTATCTTTAAGGCCAAAAACACACGACACGGTTTATGTCGAGTCGACCTTCTATTCCGAAAATTTTTCAATACTGTTTACAACAAGCGGCAAAAGTCATGGTGGTTGCCGCCACCTAGTCAACTCAACACCACTACGTTGTAATCTTGACATGACTTCCCAATGCTTAATTCTTCAGGAGATATTCTTTAATTTCACAAGGATGTCTGAAACCCCTTTATTGATTTAATACAATTGGAGGTCAATTAGTTTTAAAAAATAAGTTGATGAGACTTATTACTAAAATATATTACTCAGCCAATGTGATATTACATAATTTATAGGTTAACAAATAACAAAATTAAAAAATAAATAAAATCGAGTGTTAGGCCTATATAATACTGAAACGAAATAATATAATTTATAATGAATAAATTATGTTTATTGAATTATTAATTTTTAACTTAACTTGTTTCATTTTATTATTTTTTTCACAGCTCGTGCTGCTCGAATTCCACGAGAAAACAATAGGTCTAGTCATTGATGCCACTTGATTGTTGTCTATTTATACCCATTATTTAACATTGGTTGATATTTCAAATAGTCTGTCGACTCAACCCAAACAGCCTCACTCAACCCAAACAGCCTCGTGTTTTCTTAGCTTTCCTAACCCCTCTTTACTTGAAAGGATATCTTACTGGAACATTACAAATTATTGTAGGAAAAGTATAAAGAAATAATTAAATCATATAAACTCTCCTAAAAATATCATCATATATTTTGTATTTTCTAATATTCACCAAATTCAAAGTGTACTCTAATCATTAATTAATTAAGTAATTAGCACTATTGCGAATTTTTTTTTGAGAAAATGATTTGCAGATTTTGAACTTGGTGGCTAAAGTTTCTAATACAAGCAGTAACACAAATGAAATCAAGGGTTTCTAGTTTAGGTTTTTAAAAACCATAAAAGAAACATTCAGTTAAATTCTGAATTTATACTGTAAAACTCAAGTTTTTATCTCAGTTAATTCTTGATTTGCTCAAAACAATATGCAGAAAACAGGATATACGGTTTAAGGTTATCAAAAAAATGTAATCATCGATATATGAAAGCTGAAAGAAACTAGGTTTAGGATAGATGCATGGGGCAGTGAGGGATGTATGTAGATGGAGGTTGTGTAGACGAGCTGTAGCAGACCCTTTTACATCGTATAATTACTTCAGAAGCTTGGGTTGGTCACGATAGTAAAAGGAAAAAAATAAGCGGAAATCACTCATTTCACCTTGCAAACATCATTTTTCATTACTTTTAGTTTAATCAATTACTTGTCTTGGTGAAAAGTTTGTCTTTATATACTGTCACAACATTTCTAGTTAATAATTTTATTTCACAATTTTGTATAATGAGAGATACTTTGTTGTATCCTCCAGACCTAGATCTCACCATGGTACCAAACTAGTGTAGTTAGTTATATTTTAGATAAGAGTAGAATAAAAATCCTATTTATGTTGACATTATTTGTGTTTATTTCTTTCAATGATTTATTTCCTTCTTTATATAATGTATGTTAAGTAAATAGTTGACAATTAACAAAAGTAAATTGAACAATTTTATACTTTCTCAAGATCCTCCTTCGAAAATATTCAAGAAATGTAGAACATTTTAAAATTAAGTACAGGACAAAACAAATATAGGGAAAAAAAAACTTTGTTACACTCTCCCAAATAAAAACACCCCAAAAAACAGGTTAACAAAATTCCTGTTTTTGTCCTAGGTTAGATTCACTATACAACAATTTCGCAAAGTTCAGAAAATCTCAATTAAATTTTTTTTTTTTTATGTTACACTACAGCAAATTGAGTATATATGATACATTTAAACATGAAAATAAAATTTTAGTTTTAGTAAAAATTTCGTGTCATTGCTTGTGGCATGTTTAATTTTGCATTATAAAATACATGCAATTTGAGTATTCACATAATATATTTAAAACCATGCAAACAAATTCCAAATTAAAAACCCACTGTGGCATTCAAGTCACAATTCTATAATAGAATATTTATCTGCTTACTTCCGTCTTGTGACTTTTTCTTTCTTCTGAATTATGTATTTCAGACACTATTGTCCATCATCAGCTGTATTGCTTTTGAGAGATAGTTATAACATTAAGATATACAACACATTAATACAAAACATAGTCATTTATTGGATGCCGCTGTGTGTGGCTATAGCGTGTGTTATATTGAACAGCATTTTTATCTTAATGTTTTGTGTTAATCTGTATACATCTATCTTAGTGTTATAACAACCACTCACAAGCTATGCATCTGATAATGGACAATAGTGTCTGAAACACATAATTAAGGAGAAAAAAGTAAAAGTCACGACTGAAGTAGATAAATATAATTCTGTTAAATTCCAAATATTTGAGTTTTTTAGCAAAAGTTACAGCCCATAGCAACATTCAATTCTTCATGCTAAAATTCAGTACATGCAAATTGGTTATGTACATGCCTAATTGGTTGATGTACATAAAAAATTCTAAAATGGTGGAATCTCCTGTATTGATTTTGCTGGATTATAAACTAGACCAGAAGTATTCAAAGGATTATTTTTTACTACCGATTAAATAACTTATTTAAAAGTTATGATATCAAATATATCAAAAGATATATAAATATATTTCACCCAAAAAGAATTTTAAAGATCCTCTTAATATCTTTAGAGACCAACTTCATTGTATCTTGTGAAACAGTTTGATTGTCTGTGCTAATTACCTGGCAGATTATGATGGAAATTTTTGTACAGCTACTGGATTTTATAACTATTTCTTATTAATATTAATAATTTCTATCATTATATTATTAATGCAGTTAAGAGTCCGATAATCCAGCATCAATCAGTTTGGCAAGCCCAATATGTCGTCAATCTTAGAGAATAAAGTTTTTATGGGACGCTGCATAATTTCTTATCACTCATTGTACAGTAGTTTTAAAACATTTTTAAGAAATATAATTTTGTACAAATCTTCATTTTTACTGTGGACTTTTGTTGTTAAAACATATTTAATAATTTGTGTTTAATTGTATAAATAATCATTGTTATTACTATAACATTGTTTTAAATCATAAGGTATCTCTTAAGATTCTCAAAAGTTTTTTACTTCAGAATGTGTTTTTAAATTGTATACTAAAAACACATTTCTTAATTCGACATTGTTGAAGTTCTGAACTTACCAAATTATCATACTTTCATGATACAGGATAACAAAGTTTTTGTTGTTGGTAAGGTAATAAAGAAAAATTATTACTTTAACAAGTATTATTTCACCAAGTACTTTATTTTGCAACATATGTTTCATTATTAGGCATCATCAAGCAACCAAATTGAAATTCAGAATCTAACATTTATATAAACAATTACATACAATGAACAGACTAACCAATATGGAAAAAAATGTAGAGGGGAGAGGGAGAGTTTTAATGAATGATGAAATTTTGTGAAATTATACTTGCTAAAAGTAATCATTTTTCATTATTATAGAGTTTCACCAAATATATATATATATATATATATATATATATATAAATTATAATTATATTAGAGTATAATTATAATACTCAGGTATAATTTTGTATTAATTATTCAACTGATAAAGGTTTCAATAGATATTCCATAAGGTATAGTAACAATTGAAAGAAAACAATTTTGTATGAGACTTTTTGACAGACTTTCACAAAAATTTATTTGTTGGTTGTTTAGTGAAAGCCAAAAGAGTTGGCTGAAGATTTAGAAGTCAAAAGAAAATTCTTAACACCTCGACTTAGAAGAAGAAGCAATTTGATTACGAGGCTAATGATGATGAAGCACTGATTGACCCCCAAGAGCGTTTTATAGTTGACTTTTTTTATACCACTTTTTTGAAACTGCACAAATGGCTGTGCAAGAGAGGTTCGAACAGCTTAAGGGCAAAATGTCAAAAGTTAAGTTTCTTTTTAAACTTGATGAATTGCCCAATAGAGAGGATTTGTTTGTTAAATGCAAAAACCTCCTTTCAGATGGAGATGACAGTAGGCGGGAAAATGCCTCTGAACTTTCTGTTGGAAACTGGATCTGCAGACGATTATTTAAATGTGTGGGCTGCTTTGCGAATACTTCTGACAATACTAATGTTGGTAGTGTCGACGGAGGGAAGTTTTTCAAAATTAAAACCTACCTAAAGTCTACTCTTTCGCAAGAAAGACTGAACAACCTTTCAATTTTGTCAATTGAAAATGATATTTCATCATCATTAAATTATGATGCACTAATCAAAACATTTTCAGCTACTAAAACTAGGAAATTTCAATGCAAAGTGTAATAATACAGATTATTTTAATCAATTTTCTGTAATATTTGTTCTTGATATTTTACACTACTACTATCATTTATTTTTATAGTTATATTGATGTACCTTTTCTAGAAAAGTAAATATCAAAGTTTTCTGAACTTTTTCTAATGTACGTACGTAACTTTTTTTAATATCAATATATTCAAACTGAAATGTATTTTTCATGAATATTGAATCAAATAAAACTTTTGTTGTAGTAGAAAAATGTGTCTGTTATTCCTTCGAAATTTTCTACTGCCGGCAATTCATTACAAAATTTTAAATATACTTTGATATAAACTGAATTAAGTGTGGAATAGCAGTGTCCTTTTAGAATATCAATATTGTTAATAATTTTTGAGTTTTCCCCACCATTTTTAGCCAACTTTTTATATGTAGGATTACATCAAAAGATGCAGAATTGAAAGGAGAATTATCCCTGGAAAAAATTACTTTTAAATCTTAAAAAAATTAATGATAGGTTTATCAAAAGTTGCAGAAAAGGTGAACAATTCTAAAAAAAAAAAATATTTGTTATCTCAGAGATTTAGGAGAAATTTCAGTTAAAAAGTGTAAAAAAAGTCTGTATTTTAACTTTATCCATTTCACCACTTTCAAGCATTTTTTTAACAGTTTATTACTTTGTAACTATTCATCAAAATGTTATTAAATTTGTAGTGAATGCAAATAGAGTCCATAATTTTCTGGTTTTTTTTTTGATTTTTCAAATTGAAAATATCACTTAGACTGAAAAATTAGTGTTATGTTTATATATCTTAATATAAGCAGAATTAAATTTAGAATTGTGGTGTTTTTAGAATTCCATAAATACTAATAATTTTTGAATTTTTTTTCCCAATTTTAGCCAACTTTTTACAAAAATATTAATTTTTTTTTAAAATCAAAAGGTGCAATTTTTTGTTATCTCTAAGGATTTGGGAGAAAACTTAGTTTAAACGTATTAAAAATATCCCTATTTACATTTCCAATTTCACCACTTGTATGCCTATTTTTACGAGACTGTTTTAGTTGATGGTCCTGTAATTAATTGTGTACTCAAATACAAAATTAATCATGTTCAAAATTCATGTTTTTCTCTTTTTATCAAGAGATATCTAACAATAAAATTAATGTCTTTCTGAAAAACATGAATGTGAGCTAGTGGAATATCTTCCATCTAGTTGAAAGCAGTACTCATTCTCACCATTACTCAATTAGTATAGATTCTTCGAATATTCCAAGGCTGTATTTAACAGTCATGTAAAAAATATTGGCCTCAATTACGAAAAAGACAGTGATTTTGTCAGTATTCAAATTGAGAACTAAATGATATCTTGGTATTTAAATGTATTGATGAAACCTGGTGTTAAAACTTAGGACTAAATAAAATTATTCTGTTCTGTTTGTACATTTTATTATGTTATTAAACATGAAAGAACTGATTGTTGATATTGCCAAGCAGAAGTAATCATGTTTTATTCATAACGGTCCTTACAATGCAAGTAACCTTATACTATCTTGTGCACTTTGGTGCTTGGCAGTCATTGTATTATTATTTGAAGGTGAATGTTTCCCTATTTTGTTGTGTACAAAATTACCTTTATTTTCAATAATTGTTACAAATGTTTTAGTTTCCTGTATAAAAAAGCCTTAATTTGTATTACTTTAACTTGCACTTCCAATAACATCTTGTAAACCCCCTCTTCGTCACTTAAGCATTTATTCTCAGTAGCCACCGCAGGAAGCAGATGTAGAATCAGACAATTTACGAGGAAGCAAAATTTTATTACCTTTAAACTATGGTGATGTGTAAAGTTATAAAAAATACAAGTAAATACTATTTATCTAATTAACTTCAACAACAGGTATCCTTTCCTTTACCTGTAAAATTGCAGTTAGAAGTGATGGATGACTCAATAGACACATACTAAATGTAAGTACACCTACAAATTAATTTATAGTATTCATTTAGCTACAACAGATCCAAAGTTAAGATTTTGGACCTCCAAGCAAAATTAAATAATTATTTTAAGGAACCTTTTCATTTCAATAGAACATCATACTTTTAGTAGGAATATAAGACAGTGTACTAAACAAGTTCCAGACATTCAATATTAGACTTTGAATTATTTGATCTAGCTGTATCTAGTTTTCTTAATCTCCAACCAACACATCCAAAGCCTCTTAATCAGTCGGAGGTGGGGAGGGTCACTTCATTAGGTACTTATAGTTGTAAACTATGAGAAACATCTTAAGTACAAAATCAAGATTCCTATAAGAAATACCATACCACTTGTACTCTTTTAGATCAAGGTTCTCCAGCAAACTTTATGACTAAATGATATGTGCCACTTAACTTACCAAGTCATCGTCTTCCATTCCAATAACTGGACTAGGCACAAACACTGTTTATAATGGTAAAGGCATCATGTTTCATTTGTAGTTTGTTGTAGTGTTTAGTTTAGTAATAATTTCTCGTAGTAAAGAGAAAGCCTTAGAAAAAGCTTCAAGTTGTGCCACTTTAGAGCAGGCTAACAGTGCATGTTAAAATTCCTCAGTAAAAAGAAATGATCCAATTTTTTGTTTTGTAGATGTCTAGCCACCAAAGTGTAGACATCAAGTCACTACACTTAGTAGTCTCATTAATTTAGAGAAGATTGAATTTTTATCTTTCAGTATTTTGGTCAGATCTGAGAATATTTTTTCCTTTCACTTAAGTCAACTAAGGAGGTATACAGTAGTGGTTAGTGGTTGATGCCAAGAGGCTGGATCATCGTGGAGCTATGTAGATCCTCTCCACCATAAAGGGTGTAGGAGTAACTGATGTGGTAAAAAACTGTTGAGAAACACAGTTTATAGAGTTTGAAAGACCAGGGTATATCTCCAAATAGCAGTAGGAGTGAGCTCTAGCACCTGGTTCACACTTAACAACAAATGATTTCAAAAAGTAGGTGAGATTTGAAGCCAGGAAAATGTAACAGTCAAATCAGTCTGAGCATACAATTTGGTGTTTATAGTCCATCCTTGGCATTCTTTGTAAGAAAATCTTAACTTTACTAATAAAAGCACACTGCAAAGTTCCAATCTATATTATTGTCTCAGTTTTAGTGGGTGGTACCTTTGATTTTGTTTGGTAACTGGTACCAATGAATATTCTGGTTTGAAAGTTATTTGATAATGATGGATTGCTCATCTAATTAATATGGTTAAATCGAACATTTGTATTATTTATACTCAAATAAAGGCAAATGTCTGATTAAACTATATCAATAATTTGAACAATGAATACTTAATAATTTTGCTGTTATTATCAATAGAACATAGATAAACAACAGCCGCATAGCTCTTTTCAGAAAAGTCATGAAGTTGTGGTGTAGTAGTATAAATACACATTTGACGTGTAATGTGAATTTTCTAAATCTACGGTAGTTCCAAAATAAAAGCAGACCATTAGTCTTGCATCTAAATTAGTCATCCCAATTAAGATGTTAGTAAAGTCTTAAGTAAGGCCCAAAAGTGGGAGAGGATGGTGGGGTATTGTCGCCATTTTGTGTCTGTCATTTTTGTGATCATCATTTTGTGACGTCACATTTACACGTTACACTCTGACATCATGTTCTGTGACGTCAGACTCTTAACTTTTAATTTCCCAGCAGGATTCGAACTAATGAAATCTGGATTTGAAGCCAGACACTATACCAACTGAGCTATCGTGCATAGTATTACTCGTTGTATTTTTAAGGGAGTATATAAATCGCCATGTTTGTTGTTGTTAGTTGTCGGTAGTTTATTTTAATTATATTTTGTTAAAAACGACGATGGTTACTGCTGTTGAGAGCATTATTGTTGATAATTACAGTACAGTATAAATCAATTTTATTATCTTTGAAAGCTTTATAAATTTCAAACTCCTCATTGGCATCTATGTACATATCTGCCTTTCCTACATATATTCAATGGTTGGAAGTTAGTATTAAAATTGGTGAAAGCATGGTTGTTGTCCATTAGGTGGCGTACATAATTTGATTTTGTATTAATAATATTATCGTGCTCTCTGAATCTAGTTTTAATTTTTTTGCCGGTTTGGTCTATATAATAGCTATTGCAGTCACTACAAGATAATTTGTATACACCTGTCAATGTTTCAACAGGTGTCGTTAATTTTAGGCAGAGTAAGCTATTGTTATGATAACTTTGTTAAGTGTGTTGGTTAACATTTCTGGGAATACACTGCCGTAATCAATAGAGACAAATGTTTTTTTGGCTTTTTCCTTTTTAGTACTTTTTTGTTTGTGCAATTGTTTCTTTAAAACTTTTTTTACACACACACACACACATATATATATATATATATATATATATATATATATATATATAAATATTTATTCACAATCACATTCCAAAACTTTTGTAATTCTTGAAAAAAATATTAAAAATTTTGTTTGTTTATATAGACTTTTCTCTATAAAATGTTAACTTCATTTTTTTGTTCCTAACATACTTACTCCAAAACCCTTTCATATATATTTTTTTCATTACATAGATAAATTCAATGCATCTTTCTGAGAAAAATTATGTCTTATAAATTAGGTTTTGCATAAAGTTAACATTTTTTACGAATTTTTTAAGAAAACAAAACCTTTAAGATGCACAGTTGTTGGGTTAATTTTTGTTTTTCTTTCAGATATAATCTGTCAGGTACACATTTACAAGGTATTGAATACCATTTTTACCTCTCATGTTTGCATAGTGTGTTAGGATAATTTCAATGGCAGACATTTTGTACAAAGATAATATTAGAAACATGTTAACTAATATATTCAAAACAAAATATTTACTATTTAAAAAAAAAAAAAATGTTTTCTTGAGAAACATATATATTTAAATCACATAGAACATATTGTTTCTTTCGTAGACTTAAGTTACATAGTTTTTCTACCTTGTAAATTTGTCATATTCTTGTAGATACTTTCTCTATGTGATGAAATCCTGAGTGAGCTACTGTCTGAGATTATGTTGTTTTTAATCAATAAAAGTGTAGAAAATAAATGTACTCTAATAATATGGTGGTTTGGATACATGGTTTCAATAGAATGTTAAGGTATTACAATGTACAAATTTTAAAATCATTTCCTACCAAACAAATTCTTGAATTAGTGATGGTATTAGTTTATTTAAACGCTTGCAAAATGTGTACCAAATAATTATGGTTTTCATGGTTTAGAAAACACAACTGCATGAGGGGCAGATCTGTCTTTTATGGGACAAATGTCAAACTTAAAGGAGGGGTCATTTTTGATGTTGTTTTACTTGTTTAAAAAAAGTTTAATAAAGCACATTTTCGTCTTCTGCAAGACATTCTGTATATAGAGAAGAAAGAAAACAATATGTTTACAGGTAATATATTTCAACACAATTCTTTATTTACCCTTCTTAATTATATACTTACCCTCTTACTATAAAGTTTTAAGTTTAACACTTTAATACAAAACATGATAAATAACCACCATTTTTCAAGGAATACAAAAATAATTTATCAATTGTTTTATATAACTAATTAACTTAACAATTTAACAAAAAAATATATCATTAAATATTCTGGTATCAAAGAAGGACAAACATAAGTTGACTTTTGGGGTTGTACAATTTTGTTTACTTCTTTTCAATTTAATTTTAGTTTGCATAAAAAAACTCAGAAATGAATGATTTTCAATATAAAAATGGCCAGATCTATTTCAACCCACCAGGAAGCAAAAATCCATCTCTTGCCGTCAAGAGACCTGTGGTATGTTTTCTTTCAGGACATGAATCCTACTGAAACTGAAATTGGTGTAGTAATGATTTCTGATGAAATTTAAACACCTTCCTGGCTATGCAGAATGGAAAACTAGACTATTAAAACAAAGTGTCATTAAGAGAAACATTCAGTGTGATGACGTTAGTAACCAGAAGCTACATTAATCCTGCTAAAAAATCTCACCAAATGAAAGGAACCTGCAATTTCCACACACAAAAAAACAACTTATAACAGCAATTCAACACAAAAATTGAATAGAGCAATTGTGTAGTATTTGTTAATTTATCTTTGTAATACCAAAATATTTCTAAAGGTTTTATTAATGAACTTTTTTTTTCAGGGAGCAAAGGTTTGTATTAAATTTGGATAATTTTACCCATCTTGCTATAAAAATTAATTATTTTTTAATGGCCCTCACATTGGATATCCATATTTTAAAAGTTTTTTTATTACTTTTGGTAGTTTTCTACAGGATAGGCTATTTTTTATTAGTAAACTATATCAGTCCAATGGCATAATATACATAAGCTACAAATTAAGTATCTCCTGGAAAAACTACATAATGGTGTTTCTCTAACTTTGATACCATGACCACATTTTTAGTTTTAGTGCTTAATCAATTCTTTGACGGTAGCAATAATATTCTTTGCGCTAATGCCAAACATATCCACCAAAACCTTAGGAGGACCAGAACGTGGAAGAGAAGTTACAGCAAGTTTCTTTACAGTGATACCTTTCTCTTCAGCCACAGCAGACAAGACAGCTTCACCTAAGCCACCTAGATAACAATGACACAAACGTTATGCTTCTAAACAATAAATGGTATAATCAATTAAGGGAAAACAATTAAAATTTTTGCAATTTTTGAGTGCAGGAAAATTATTAACATTAAACCAACACATTTTTTAATAATATTATAACTATCTCGTCTCTTATAATATACAAGATGAGTTTAAAAGTAAAGTACATTTTGAAATTAACACTGACTGTGGAAATGAAGTGGGATTGCAAATGCACATTTTGATATGCAATTGCTATCGTGTGTGAGATATTTAAAATAGGTGCTACGATAAATAATCTTGTCAACTGTGAGCATTGTGCTGTGATATTATTAATAAAAGACAATAGTGCTGCAGAAATTCATAGACTACTTGTTTAGATTTATGGGCCAGACATAATGAGTATCAGTAAAATTAGGCAATGGTGTTGTTTGTTTAGGGATAGATGAACGAACATTTATAACAAAGAGTGTAGCGGTCGCCTAACAGTAATGACAGATGGTTTAATGGAACAAGTGAATGTGAAAATCGGTATATTATAGTTTCAGAATTGTCTTTTCATTTTTATAATGTTTCACAATAATTAATTTACAACATTGTGACGACGAAATTTCATTACATAAAACTGTGTGTAAAATGGGTTTTGAAAAAGTTAACCAACAGATAAACAGAAATGTGTGGCTTCAAATCAAACATGTATGAAAGCAGATGGGGGTGTTCAAACATATCATTACTAAAAATGAAACCTGGTTTTTTTTTTACATAAATGTCATGTCAAAACAGCAACCATTACCATGGTGACTCATCATCTCCAAAAGAAAAAAAATTTAAGAAGCTTGATCTCCTTAAAAAAAAGAGTCAATTTTTTAAAAATAAGACGGGCATCTATTGATTGATTTTATAGAACGGAGAACACCTATTACAGTAGCCTCAGACTAGGAATGTGTCTGGTGTAAGGGGCGTGTCCTCCCTTCTACTTGCTTACCTAACGGTACAACCCATTCCAAGAAAACTAGGTACTGCTTAGCTACATTTAATTCCTAAAGTTACAACTTCATGACAGACTGCATCTCGCTTATCTTAAGAATATACCTACTTGCACACAAAATTTATTTATAAAAAGTTATAAAAACTAAAACCAACAAAGATAAATTTGTGCAAAAAAGTAAGTTTATGTAATGATACACTGTAAAAAGTTTTGACATAATAAAAGTAATGGCAAAAATATTTAAAATGAGGAAAATTTATATTTCTCGGCTAAATGATAACTTCCTGCAAAAAGTTGTAGATATTATTTTGTTGATAGATTATTATTTTACAATTAGATTAGGCACATTCTAGAATTCTAGTATTCGAATGCATACTGGGCGTACTGGTTAGACTACTTGAATATCTAAGAATGGCATGTAATATTTACTATATTTTTGTAGAAAAGGTAAACAGGATGATTAGGGGATCCCAGGAAATACTTCCCGTCTTCTTGATGCCTTTGTTCGTTAAGAATGCATTCACATAATAACTTTAACTCATAAGCAAAATATCTGTCAATCCGTCTTTCACACGCCTATTTCCCGCATAAAATGTTAACTTGGTCGGCTAAGTGTGATGATGAGTAGTCATAAAGTGTTAGAGTCAAAGTCGTGAAATTTACAACGTTATGCAATTTATGAAGAAAGAAGCTGAACACGGAAACTTTGTGATAGACGAGTTGAAATAAACTATCATTTATTTGTAAGTTTTATATAATAATAATTTAATATTTTTACTATCGGTAGTTATTAAAAACAGTGATTAAATTTATGGTCTAAACTGTCTAAATATTTTCACTTTATAGCTATACACAGTGTCAGAAAATGTCATGCCAAACTTTAGGTAGTGGTTACATAAACCATATTATGTTATCCAATTTCAACTTATTTAACTTAAATTACATTGTTCATTCGCCTTTTTTAAATTAAAAAAAAAGATTTTGTTTTTCATAAATCAACATAATTCAATATTATTTTGATTTAGGATAAATTCGTATGTTGTAGATAATTATTAAGAATTATGTTTTGAGTTTTCTGTCCATAACTCAGGTTATCAATTGACCTAGCAAAAAATAAATAAATAAAAATAATAATAATAAATGTTATTTAGCGTTAAAAGAGGAATTTTTGTATTTTGTACATTTCTCTTAAATCGAACGATTTTCGTGAAATTTAACATTAAACACTTTTAATGACAACAATTTAAAAAATTTATATGATAAAGTTTTATTTTGGGAATACTGATAAAAAAGCATACACAATTTGTATAGCCTACCCAATTTCGACTCAAAATCTTAAAATTTCAAAACTTACAATTATTTTTCCAAAAAAACTCAAAGTGGTCGAAAGATGGAATACTAAGTGTTTTCCGGACATATGTTTACAGGAACTTTTTTCTTTATTTTACCCAAGTAACCAATACAAAGTTTCACACAACATTTTTTGAACATTCTGTAACGAATAGTCAAGCTTAGAACTTGAATAAATGAGATCGTTTTTGAATAACAAATATTACATTTTTTGCTTATTTAGTAAATATTTTACTATTAAATCTTTTACTATTAATTCAACAAAAATAGTTATTTTATCCAAAAGTCAAAGTAAAAAAAAAAAAAAGTTATATGTAAAAATTTTGAAGTCGGTATGTCAGGAATCAAAAAATGCTCAGAAACTGAAGTCAAACGCTATAAAAATGCATATATATATATATATATATATATATATATACACTATACAACAAAAATTTTCTAATTTTTCCCAGATATAAAAAAGTTTGTAATGAAGTTGTGAATAAAAATGTATAAAATATACATCAATTTAGAAAATTTTCATTAGAAAATCTTACTTAAGTGACTAAGTAGGACAAAATTGAAGGAGATTTGGAAGTACAACTTTGGATGTGCAATACTAACAATTATTGGAACACTGTGAAATTGTGATATACCAAAAGAAAAGTCCTGAATTTCATCTTTCAAACCATATAAGAATTATTACCAAGCCCAAAATAATACTAATCGATATTCGACCTCTTGTTAACGACACAATTTTCTTCAAGCGCCACTTTGAGTTTCATTGCTGTATTGGTTTAGCAGAATGTGTTTACACTGCAAACTATAAGAGTGGCAAAAATTTGGACGGCTCAGAACGAAAGAGAAAGAAAAATACTTTAAGATAGTGTAAATGTAGAGTTGAGAGATTTTGTAGTCTATTGCATATAGTTTATTACATTTTATGGACTTTTAGAACATTAGCTTTACAATAGTATCTAATTTATTGGGTAGGATGATTTTTAGTGAGAGAAATGTAGAATGTAAAAATCTATGTTCTCTTCAACAAAGTTTCAAAGGACAATTACAAGGTTAAGTAAAGTGAAACTAAGAAGCAATCTAATAGACAAAACTTACCTTCTGGATAATGATCTTCAACTGTTATGATTTTGCCTCCACATTGCTTAGCATTAGCAATCACTGTGGCCCCATCCATGGGTTTAAGAGTAAATGGATCCAATACACGTATACTAATTCCATCAACAGCCAATGTCTCTGCAGCTTCAAGACTTTCATGTAAAGTTATACCAGCACCAATAACCAGGACCTGATCCCTAGCAGATTGCCTTACAACCTTTGCACCTCCAGCCTAAAAAACATATTGAACAGCTGTGAATTAAGTAGCTACTGTAGATATATTTTTGTAAGATAGTGATACTAAATATTTTTAGTAGCTTGGAAAAATTTATCCATGACAAACAATATGGAACAAAAGAAACATATTTCAAACATTATTAAAAAAGTTCAATGTGGAATCCTCTTGTACATCTAGACAACCAAAGTTGAGTTGTTATTTTCATATTTAAAAAAAGTATTATTTTTTCAATATTTTAGTATAAAACAATTTTACATTATAACTTTAATATATAAATATTAATAGATGCTGTTTGTATATTGTTAAGTTTTAAAAATTGAACTTAAATTGTCTGGCATTTAATGGAAAATTCGTAACTTTCCAAATTTACCCTTTCTGTGACAACTTTGTTATACTATAAAAGGGGTGTATTAAATAACGAGTTTGGGTGCCCTGTAGTCAATATACTAACAGTAATGGGAACATACACAAGTTGAGAGACCTTGAAGTTTCTGGATATCTTTGTCTAAAGACAAAGCCAGGTTCACAGTGGCTTTTATTCTATGAGCAGTGATTGAAGGAACAGGAGCTCAATCATGTTGCCGGAATCATGGCTGATGTAAAATCAAGCAGCACATTAATCTTACATTTCTTGTGAAATTTATAAAATCACAGAATTTAGTTTTTAAAACTATTGCAGGAAGTATATATACATGAAAAACTCGGTGTCACATGCATGTTTGAATGGCATAAAAAGCTTGCTGAGGGTCAAGAGAACATTGACGATGATGAACCAGGTTGCCCTGTTATAGCAGCAACCAACAAAACATTGCTAAAAATTAATGATATTGTTTGTGGCGATCACCGATTAAGCATTTGGATGATGCCAGATATATGAACAATGATAAAAAATGCATACAACAAATTTTACATGACATGCACGAATTTTGCGCTAAAATGGTCACCAGAAAGATGTCCAGAAAAACATTTGCACTGACTTTATTTCACGTGTCTCAGTTGAACATGACTTATTGGGAAAGATTATTACAAATGACGAAATGTGAATTACCAGTACGAACTGGAAAGAAAAACCAATTGGTAAACTGGAAAACTTTCACATCTACAAGAATGAAAATAGCTTGAAAGAACAAGTCGAAATTGAAGGCAATGCTGATCTTTTTCTTTGATATTAATAGTCATGATTAGGTCAGATATTTAATTAGTAATATTACCTTGAGGTTTTGATTTAGCTGGGAGAATACATGAGGAAGAAAAGGTTAGTTGTGGAAGAACAATGCATGGATTCTCCATCACTACAATACTCCAACTCACAGTGCTCTGTCTATAAGGCAGTTTTTGACCGATATGAGGATTCTAATGATGGGCCACCTACTCACCAATTTAGCTCTGTATGACTTTTACCTGTTTCTAAGCTAAAATCTGCATTGAAGGAAACACATTTTCAGATAGTGGACAAGTTAAAGGAGAAAACAGGAGCTATCCTGAAGAAGTTTGAAGACTTGCAGAACTGTTTATAACAATGGAAAATTCGTGAATAATGGTGTATAAATAGGGAAGAGTATTTAAATAAAGTTGTAAAATTATAATAATATATTACAATTTTGTCACTACTCTTGTTGGTTCTTACCAAAATAGGTCCCCAGAATTTTCTTCAGAACTATCAGTTGTAAACTGCATTTTCTGGTATAGAAATTTTAACTTTCAGAGTAATGTATGGGTTTTTAACCATATGACTCTGACAAGTGCTGGTTAAAAAAAAATCATAATTAACAGTATAATATATCTGTACAACAGCTGAAGAACAAGCAATTATTAAATACACTAGAGGTCGGCGAAACTTCAAAACTGTCTAATCTAATTGCGACCGACATGCAATCTCAGTTCCGTTCACAAAATTATTTCAAATCAAAAAAGATTGGTTTGGCCTTATAAATTATAATATTTGTAGAGAACCTAAAAGCCATTAAAGGACCAAGCTAAGCGGTAACAAAGATCCTAGACCAAGTCCAAATCCAGGTATGAAGCCATTGTGTTATTTGTTTCTTGGGAAAAAGAGGCAGTTTAGGCCTGTACAATGAACAACAGATGTCATTTCCTGTGACCTTGATACATAACAAAATATTGAAAGGAAAGAGTCACGATTATTCGTTTATAGTTTAATAAATCTACAAAGGTCAACCTATTTATGCGTATATAAAGTTATCGTTATACCCCAATAATTGGTAACATTATCGGTTTTTCGGTTAGCATATCAGAAACACTAGTTTGTTTTCACAGTTCTATTATTATTTATTATTGTTACATCTTAATAAATAATTAATGGATTCATTAACAACCTGTTTAGTTGTAGACTGTAAAGTGTGCTGTATAACCTGTGAGTCAGATAAGTGTGGGTTAAAAAATTGTCATTTAAATATGTTACTTTCTCAGGTATGTGTAAGTATAAAGTATTTATTAGTATAGTAGAATGAGTGTTAATTGTTTGTCTTTTCTTGATAATATTCCTTGACTGAAAAAAATGGAATTGCTTTTATAATAGGTATTTGAATTTATTTCATAATCAGAAATAATTAGGTATTTTCAAACTGAAAATGTATAGTCTTGACCATTGTTTTTAATATTTTGTTAAAGAGTTTTATTTTGCCATATTTTATTAGTTTTCTTCCATTTTTTTAAAATAGTAAAATGTTTGGCTTTTGATTAATTATAACTATAATGACTGACAGAAAACAGTTTTTTTTTCCAATTTCAATGTAATATTCTTTAAATTTATTTCATGATCAGAAATACAAAGTATTGTCAAACCTGAAACATATCGTATTGATGATTATACTTTAAAAAATATTTTGTTTGGGTTTTATTTTGCATATTTTATTAGTTTTCTTCTATTTTTATGAATAGAAAAATAAAATAAATATGTTTACCTATGTTAAAATCGATTTGGTCATTTGCATTCAAGTTTCTTGAAAATCATAAATTAAATTTTCTTGCTATATCTATGCTTTGACAATCAATCCTACTAAAGTTTCTGAAATTATATCAGCAGGAAACTTGCACAGGAAATGACGGCCATTTACAGATTCCATTGTGTAGGCCTAACAGGTTTGTCATCAATGAAATGAAGCACAACTAGAAGTTGAGGTAACATTTGATCGAAGACTTGGTTAAAGTATTATATCTTCTGGTTCTCCTTTCCTAAAATCTCATATACACCCGTAAATTATAATGCAGCAGACTACTAAGAAATTAAACAAAAGGTACAATAGCTCAACTGGACAGATGTAATCAGCATTATTACTTTTAATAAATAACAAAGTACTAAGTAGAATATGCATGGATCAACAGTCACAATTGCATTCCAAAGTGTTCCTGGAGGGAACTATACAGCTTTTATTCTAAATCATTTAATTGATTAAGATTTGAATATTACCTAACATAATTTTTCTCCGTTTTAATTAAGTTTCAGTTACACAAGAGCAACTGATTATACTTTACAGATTACCTAAACATATAATAAATCATAATATTCATAATCCACTTTTATGATTAGAACTGTAAACAACCAGAAGCCATTTCTTAACCCTTTGCGAGCCACGGACGTCTATGTCAGTCAAGCATGAACAAGCGTAAAGAGCCAACGACATGAATAGACGCAAAAGTACAAATTAATTCTTTTATTAGTTATAAATTCAGAGCTGTTTATGGTAGTATAAATTAAGTTGAAATACGCATGTGACAGCATTATTGATAAGGGGACAAAATGTCGGGCGGCCTGTCTTTCAATGTCTCTTATAGAGCCAAGGACGTCTACCCATGCATAGTTAGTTGTGAGTTACCGCGCTCGAGCCTAGTTGTTTTCTTGTTTGTCCTCGAATTAGCAGTCGATGTATTCTATGTTTGGGCGGTTTTGAACGTCATTGTATAGTTTACTCTGTGTTTATATTTTGTTATAATTATTTATTGTACTTTAGTTTTATAGTCCTAATATATTTTGTATAATGGCGAATCCAAACGACCAGGATTTTGAGCAATATGTTTTAGAAGTTATGAACACATTGTTTTCAAGTGCATAATGTAGATGATCCGATGTCAAGTGAAGTGGAAGATTTGTTACTGCATAATTTCAGTGAAAGTGAAGCTGACAGTTTCAATGAAAATAATAGTGATTTGACAGATTTAGCTGCTAGCCAACACAATGTAACAAGTAGGCCTAGCCCTCCGCAGCAAATGCCTAACATAGTACCTTCCCTTACATCACATATAATCACAAATGAAAGTGAAGGAGACAGCAATAGTGAAAATGAAAATCCAGTAGCTTCAGTTGGCGACCAACGAAACACTGCAAGTAGGTCTAAAAGTACCACTAACCAGCACCATGACGTTCGGTGTTGTACTTGGATGGACATTAGTGACAATGACCCTGGGCCTTCTAACACAATTCCGATTTATAATATAAACCAAGGTCCTATTTTACCTAGCCATTTTGAAGAGAATACAACCCCAATTGAGTATTTTCAATTATTTTTTAATGATAATCTAATTACATACATATGTAATGAAACCAATCTTTATGCGGAAAAAAGAAAATATCAAACCAATTTTCCTAAATCCCGAATCAATAGATGGAACTCTATTACTGATATTAATATGAAAGCTTTTTTAGGAGTTATAACAAATATGGGACTGACTCCTCTACTGGATATTACTGTATACTTCAGTACCAAATGGGAAGACAAAATCCCCTTTTTCAGTGATGTGTTCGCCAAAAATGATTTTCTAAATTTATTTTGAAACCTACACTTCAATCATAATCAAGGAAGGCCAGAGACTAGACATAAAAGTTTTCTTATTAGTCCTATTATTGAACACATGAAAAACTTGTGTAAGCTATTTTACACAACTAGTAACTTTGTTGCTGTTGATGAAAGCACAATTTCTTTCAAAGGCAAAGGTGAGCTTTAGAGTATATAACCCGAACAAACCTACCAAATTCGGCATGAAAGTGTTTGTCATTTCTAATTGTGCAAATGGTTATATTTACAACTTTCTTTCCTATTTTGGAAAAGATTATATAATCCCAAATTCTAACTTTTTTAAAACTACACAGATTGTCAAAGCTCTCTCCCAATCTGTCATTATGAAAGACCTAAATGACCCTACTACGGGTTTACATGTCTACACAGACCGGTATTACACTAGTCCTGAATTGGCGAATGAGTTATTGGGTTTGAAATGTTTTTTGACGGGAACGGTTATGACAAACTGTAGTAAAATGCCTCCCAATTTGAAAATTCAAGCTAAGAAAATGAAAAAAAGGAACAGTTGTAGCTAAGAGAAATAAAGAAATATTGGTTTTATCTTGGCGAGATAAGCGTGTTGTTCACATGTTAAGTATGAAAAGTAAAGGTAATAAATCAGAAATGAAGGAGGTTCCTAGCAGATGACCAAACAAACCACCTAACATAAAACGATTATATCTTGTTGTTTTAGATTATACAAAACATATGGGTGCTGTGGATATATGCGACCATTTCATTGCTTCTTATCAATTTATGCACAAAACCAAGAAGTGGTGCCGGAAAATGTT
This sequence comes from Aphrophora alni, assembly GCA_963513935.1. NCBI lineage: Eukaryota > Metazoa > Arthropoda > Insecta > Hemiptera > Aphrophoridae > Aphrophora > Aphrophora alni. The sequence continues at coordinate 108,882,439 of OY740765.1, forward strand.
TTTTGACTATTGGAGGTGGCAATTGTAAACTCGTACATTTTATATAAAGATTTACAGCAAAAGAGCCATTCAACACCTATGACCCACAAACAGTTCCGAAAAAGTTTGGTTCGTTACCTTGTCAATGATAAAATGATATCAAATTCAAATAAACAAAAAGGGAGACGTTTAGCTCAAGGTCCGCTTGAAGAAAGATTATATGGTCGCCATTTTACGGAAAAAAGAAACAAGTTTTTTGGTGTGTTGTCTGCACTAAGAAGAGAGTTCGCCACGAAACAAACTATGCCTGCAAGACTTGTACCGCCAAACCGCCCCTGCATCCCGACATCTGTTTTGAGGAGTACCACACAAAAAAGGTTTAAGACTAAAGACTGTTCTTTTTTTGTAACTGTTGAAGTATAATTTTTTATTTAGTAAACAAACTGAAATTAGACTATAGTGTTATCCTATTTTTATTTATGTTTGACAAATTTTCATTGCAAAATACAAAAATATATATTCTAGATATTTTATATCATGTAAAAGCAAACACAATTTTAAGTAGAACATAATGTTGTAGGTTATTGAACATTAGTTTTTTTTGAGGCGATATATATCAATCTGAAAGAAATTAATACAGATCAAGGCCAATTAGTTTCCCTTCCTATCTCATTTACTACATTATGCTATTTCACTTAAAGAGACAGAAAAGCATGCTTTAAACATCTTTCTATTCCACTTCTTATATATGTATGATTTAATTTTATGAGAATGAAGTTCATACGAAGAGGATAGAACATATATATTTTTCACTTGCACCAAATTTTTATGTACCTATATGTATAGTTAAGATTTTGTATGGATAGGAGACACAGGCTTACCTTGGAGAATAGTCTTTGGTATTACCTAGTAGTAAAGAAGTAAGAAACATCACATCACACATATACAACAAAAAATATTATCTACCAACTACAGTGCAGATTTTGCCTAGCTCAATATATTGACCTAACCACAGACAATTTAAGCATCAGAATGGCCATAGACATTATGTAAAAATCATAGATATAAAAAAACCAACTGCACAATATGCAGCAATTCACAACGTTATCACTTTTGATGACTGCTTCAAGACAAAAATTAATAAATCACTCCATCCAGAATGTAACCTCTCAGAATTAAGAAGATGGGAATTGTCTTATCAATGGGTCACAAAATCTAGAGAACCCCCCCCCAACCTTAATCTTAGATGAAGGCTTATAAAATAAAAAATCATCTGTAGTTCAACACTCACCACAGATCCATCCTAGATTAAAACAATTCAGCCTTCTTTTTATAGTCTCTACTAATTGAGAAAGTGAAGGGTTTACGAAATATATTTTCTTACTTGTATACTATTAGGTAATACCAAGGACCACTTTCCGAGGTAAGCCTGTGTCTTCTATCCGAACAAAATCTAAACTAATAGGCTATATGCCCTAGAAACTCTAACCTATGTATATATTTAATAATTAGTTAAATAAATTATTATCCAAGTTGGCGTTTGATGGCATGATCTACTCTTCAGCAGTAGTTTGCCGAACTATTTTTCTCTAATTGATAACAGGTTATTAGAGATATAGCTCAATCATATATATATATATATATATATATATATATATAGTTATTTATTTAACAAAAGTTTCACTATCTTCTAGTAAATTCCACAAAATTCTGTAGTTCATGAGTAAACCCATTAGCAATTTCAAAACAGTGTAAAACATCCAATATTTCAGAAAACTAGTAGGAATAAAGAATCAAGTTCTAGTGCTTGTAAACCATGATCTTCTGTAAGTTTTTTTAACTCTCAACCAATTTAATTTCAAAACCTTGATATTCAGGAAACCCATATTTTACTGATTGTGAAAAATTGCAGTTTTCTTAACCTATGAATAAGTATGTCTACCTTTTATTAACTGCTTTGTGGTTCTGGTTTATTTTGTTTCATATGGTAACCAATTCTTGCTTTTCAACAATCATTAATCATAGAGTTCTAAATTTGTTAAAGGTTTCCCCTCTGACGAATTCAATAAATATACAAGTGTTATTTATTTTTTCCATAATATAAAGGAAGTTCAAACTACACCAATTTGCCAATAGAAAATAATGCTACACTCTTATTTGTAACTACACCCTCCCATTCATCCTCAATGATTACTCTATGGTCCCCATTACATACCCCCCCCCCCCAACCACCACCACACCCAGAACTGTATACAATCTGAATTTCCTACTTTTCAGCAGCAAAAATGATTATAACTCTGAAACTACTGCACAGAGATCAAACAAATTTTCAATTTGACATCTATACCATCTTTGTCGCTTAAAAAAAAAAAAAAAAATATTGTCACCGAATATTTTAAGAAAATGTATTAAAAATGCATAAAATATACCTAAAATTTTGGTTTTCGTATTAATCGTGCCAAATATTGTTATAACTTGGGAACTCCTGAATCAATTTGAATCGAACAAAGACTAAACCTTTGTTTTATAATCAGATATCATAGCTACATAGGAAAAAGAAGCACATGAAAATGGGATTAACTGTTCTCAAATTATAAGTTCAGACAAACCAGCAGCATGCCACAAGTTTTCAAAACTTCTATTTGTGATAATAAAAAGAAAATTACAGAAACAAATAATGAAAGAAATGATTATTCACAAAATGAAAATCAGAAAAACATTTCAAAAATGAAAATATTGAATCAGGAAAGATGTTTTGTATCATTAGCTTTGGTTTATATCCAGAATTTCTTGTTATATTGTAAAGCATTTGTTATTTTGTGCACAATTGAAGTGGATGTACACATCTTATTTAAAATATTAAGAATGTATGTTTCTTTCATGTATTGAAACAGGTTAAAGACAAATCATCATTATTTATGTTAAGAAAGAAAGAAAAACATTACATTTATTGAAATAAAAAATACTGTACAATAAAAAATTATTGTAGTAAATGACAAATTTTAATATCATTTACAACAATTTTTAAAACAGTTTACAATATAATAAATAAAAAGAAATATTTGAAATCATAATTTTTAGCTTCAATAAAGATATGGTATTTAATGTTTATTTTAATAATTGTTATGAATGGAATTCTCCAATACTGATTTGATTGTACTAACTGAAAATTAATTCTACAACCAAATTTTTGGAAGCACTGTTGTGATATTTTTAACATGAGTTTTACTCAAAGATTAGATTTTAATAGGGCACATAGCCTATTAGTTTAGTATGCCTACAGAGATTAAACAAACTACTGAATGAAGGCTTAAAAATTCTAAAAGCTTCCAACCAAACCTATAATCTTCTTACAGAACCTCTCAGAGTTTTGTTTAAACAGGCTATCAGTTTGAAACGCATGTTAGTTCACCCCAAGGTTCTGAATTCAAACACACCTAAACAACCTAAACTTCCTCACAGTTCTTTTCCATGCAATAGGCCAAGATCCAAAATACATCTTCCCTCCAACAACTTCATTAGCTCCTCCAGTAAAAATGAATTTAAAATTGTACAACAATAAATGTTATGTACCAATTACAGTCCAGGTTTTGCCTAATACAATATATTGGCCAATCCACAGACAAGCCGTTTCTACCCTTGAATACCAATTTGAATTAATAATGTTATGTTTGGATTTTATGCAAGGATGTTATTACTAGTTTTGCCTGCAACTTTGCCTTTGTGGAAGACAAGCTTGGTGTCATAATTATAATTTACATCCAGTTCCGCCTGTATAGACAACATGATTTGTATTATTTAGTATGTGAAACTAAGGGCAGCACATTATAAAATTTAATCTACTGTACTAACATATCAAAATTTGTTAATTTTTTTGTACAAATTACACATTACAATAGCAATTTGAGCAAATGAAGAGAAAAATCTTTTATAAATTATATTATATTTTTTCTTTGTAAATAATATTTTTAGTTTTACCATTAGATATCAACAGGTAAGAGATTCCAGCTAGAATCTACACGCGAACATGCCACATGTCCCATGTGAGAAGCATGGCCAGCTACTTTGATAGTGTGGCATGAGTTGTGTCCCTCAAATGAAAATTTAAAGGCGTTCAAACTAAAACCGCCTATATAACTTTGAAACCTCGAGCAATTTTCATAATTTTGAATAACATTTAATTGTTCTTCTAGGTTTGTTACTGATAAATTTAATGTCGTATGTAGTCACTGAAATGTCAAAAATATATGGGCGAAAAAAGATGTCTTCTTAAATCGCTATATTTTTTGAGAACTACTGCACCGATTTTAAAAGAATGTTCAGTTTCAACTAGCATTTAATTCATATACTAATTTTATCACTGATAATACTTGTTGTCACTGAAAATTTTAAGGAAATGCATAATCAAACCATCTTGATTTTCTCTTTTTAAGCAGGAAAACTAGATAACAACCTAACTCAAAAACTACTGCATCATTCCAAAAACAATTTCACAATTAGCGTTCAAATCATGTACCAGCTTTATCATTAATAAAATATATGATGTCGTTGAAAATTTAAAGAAAATGAGTAAATGTTAAAAAATTCTGGTTTTCATATTACCCGTAACAAATATTTTTATAACTTGAGAACTAATAAATCAATTTCAATCAAGCAAAGAATAAATCCTGACCAGATATTTTTTCCTACATAGAAAATAAACCATATGAAAATGCATCAGCGTATCTATAGTTATAAGCTTACAAACAGACAGAGATGTTGCACTTTAAATAAGTAGAACTCACAAAATATATTCTAATACCAATCCTATCTAATAATCTTTTCATTAAATTCCAGTCTGATTGGACCGAATTAAATTTTACAGTAATTACAATATGTATAAAAACCATCTCTGATTAGGACACCAATCTGCCAAACAAACTTATAAATAGCTTATCTTTTACTTTATTTCAATAATAATAAATGTTAAAACTTGATTTGTTATTGTATTGAAAATTATTATGTTATAGTAAATAGGTGAAAACATTTCAGTCGGAGGGCTTCAGAAAAAAGGAAAATGATACAATATTGAAAGTGTATTGATCTGCATTATAAGTTGTTTTTCTTTTCTTTCTTTTTTTCCCAATATGTGCGGTTTGTGTCCACACTACCAATAATTGAAGTAGTACATAATTTAAAGGTTTCTATATCATGCTAGTTGCACTTCTGAATAAAAGTAGTGTTAGGCATTACGGTTAAACATGAGTTCCAGGCATGATCAGACCGAGGAAGTGTTCCAAGAACAACTACCATTTTGATACAATAAGACTAGAGTGACAACTAATATGTTAAATATTAACTTACTTTAAATGGTTCATCATTATTATAAATGACTGCAGTATTTGGTCTAGATGTGCGAATAAAACAAATGCCTTTAGTATTTGCTGCCAACTCTACTGCTCGCTCTGTACTGACAGCATCACAAGGGTAGAATACTGTTGAACCTGTGAAATCAAAATAACAATAAATGAGCCATATATATGTACCAGCAATTTACACTTAAATATATAGGTCAGTAAACCCCTGCTCTCATTGCTTGTTAATTCTGACAAGGAGAGGGTTCACTCCATAAACACCCCCCTTGATTACTTTGTCCATTTTGATTACTTGGATTACACATGGAAAGATTCACTGAATTTCATTGTGTTGTGGTCGTAAGAAGGTAATTGCTTAAACAAATGCCTATTATGTTGATCTTAAGAAATAATATTTTTTGAAGGGCTTACCTATAGCCCAGTTTCAAACACAAAAATAACGTAACTGAATTCATTCTTGACAAATGCTGATTCGTAATAGAGATCAGAGCACTACCATCTCTTTACAAACTAAAGGACTACAACAATAATATTGTAATTTCTTATTATTATATTGTTTAATGTTTCAAAGTTATTTTATTCCAAGTCAATGTCCATCGGTTCACTAGAAGTAGGCCTACTCATGGCAGCATTGACAGCTCCACTTTCTTACGGCTCTCTATACAATTGCATTATTCGGCATTAGTCAATTTGTGCTTTTCAAACTCCTTTTAAACTTTTCTTTCCAATGATATATTGTTTCTGTTCATATTCCTTTGCAATTGACTTTATGGATAATTTCTTCAAACAGCTTATAATTTTACAAATTTTATTTGATCAGTTATTATTGCTAACTAATAATTGTAGGTTCTGTTATTCTCAACAAATCGGCATCAATTTCAACATCCTATCTCTTCACAACCCAAAATTACATTACTCAAAACACCACATTAAGTTCCTATTTTTCAAGCTTTACACACTACTCACCATTTTAAATATGGACATAAACCTTCTATCAAAAAAAATAATTAAATCATTCAATTATCATTTATACTCATAGTTTACAAAATATAAGAGTGACAAATCTTCCAATTTTTTGCTCGCTAGAGTTTTTGTAAAAATTTTCTTTTTTTAGTCTCAAAATGAATATTTCAATGAAATAGATGAAAATTAATTTTCCTTTATATTTGTACTAGCAGAAATTAGGCCTACCTGGAATGGATCTGAACATTGCCAAATCTTCCAACGCCATCTGGCTAGGACCATCTTCTCCTATACTTACTCCACAATGAGAACCTACGAAATTTACATTTGTTTGAGAGATTGCTCCCATTCGAATCTGAAAAATAAAATAATCAAGGTAACAGGCTGTTTACACAATAATAATAATCAAAAAAAATATTCTAAAAATATCCTATGCCCATCTTAGGAAAATAAAAGTTAATGTGAAATCCTATTACATTAAACTAAAATCCTATTACAGTAGAACTCCTCTAATCCGTCACCTTCGGGACTGGAGGCATGGTCGGAACGCAAAAAAGGTCGGATTATCCGAAAAAAAAACACAATATTTATTACATATTATATAAAGAGACTTTTTTACAGTGAAATAAGTGATATATAAACTTAAAAAAGTCATAAGTCAAAGTTTCCAGTAATGTGTTTAAGTTTTCTTCCTGACAAGTTGAAAAACAAACAACTGTACATACAATGAGTCTAGCAAGTACTATGACAAATCAATAGAAATAACACGAGAGATGACACAGCACTGAAGCGGGCAAGCGATAACAAACTGTAAACAATGGTGTGTGGCGTGTGACGGGCTGTGAGTCATTGACAAGTCGGCACAAGCTCTGAGCTCGAGCACGGTCGGATTAACCGGAGCGACGGACCAGCCGAGGGTGGATTAGAGGGGTTCTACTGTACTTAGTTCATGTTTAAACTATTTTTAACTATTATAACTGAATTTTAATTTTCTTGCACGAGTTTCAGTGAATGAGTGAAAGTTATTCACTTTCGCCCAAATTTAATCTGAAGTGCTACCACATATTCTACAAAACAACTTCTTCAATTACAAAACAAGGTAGATTTTTAAATTTGTGTAATAATTTCAGAATCTTAAATGTTTGAAAGAATATATGGCTGGTGCTGTAACTTTCAATATTTCACAAACATTTTAACGAAAGCATTACCATCAATTTTGAGAAATATACCCTTTAATAAAAGATCATATGAGAATTATGTATTAGTAAATTATTTCAGAATCAGCATTTTATGAGAGGAGATATGACCTATGGTATCTTACATTCCATAGTGAGGTTCAGTTTAGCAAATTTTAGATGCCAAGTAAAAAAAAAAAAATCAACATTTTAATTAAAACAATGGTATTGAGTGCATGGATTATTTATTATAATAACTGTTAACAGAGAATATTGGCAACTATACAATATTTTAATTATTACTTCTAGTACCCATAATCACCTGATCAAAAGCTCGAGTAAAGAAGGTGGCAAAAGTTGACACGAAAGCAATAGTTCTATCTCTGCATGCTGCTCCAATTGCCACACCTACAAGATTTTGTTCTGCAATGAAACATTCAATATACCTTTCCTTAGAAACCTGCAATTATAAAATTTGTTAAGTATAAACATATTTATTTTTAATCACTAATAATATATTTCAATAAATTATTAATTACATCTTACAAATTACAAGGTATGTTTTTAAAGTAAGGTTCACTTTTAAATTACCACCTACTATGGCAATGAAACAAGATCTCGTATAAGCTTTATTTATTTATTCTGTTGCAGATGACAAAATTAATTTGTATGAGTCATAGTACAAGACACATATTATATAAATATACATATACACACACAAACACAAATTATGCTGTATATAAAATAAATTTCTCAACATTAAATTTTATAAATTACAACGATAAATAAATGATACAGTATACAAGTAATACAATAGTGCAATAATATAAACTAGTGTAAAAAAGAGCTTAAAATAGGGTTATGGCCAAATTAAGCTATCACCCCAAACAACACACTCTGGTTTAACAAATATGGCTAAGAAAATCATCCACTGAGTAAAAGAAATTAGAGACCAAAAGTAGTTGAAGATTCCTGTTAAATGCTTTCTGTTCTTCAATGTTGATATAGAATTATCTTTAAATTTCACATAACAAATAGTTTGATATGTATAACAAGGGAGTGTAAGTATTCCCGGCTCTCTAAAAGTGCCTTCACATGAATTACATCTTTTAGTACCTTTTAAAAGCATCACACCATTTTTGTTTTTGTTATAAATAATTTTTGCACATTCTGAATTGATGAGCCTCCCCACAATATAAGACTCCATAGTTTAAATGTGAGTAAATTAGCTTACAATAGGCTTTTTTAAGTGCTTAGGCTTCCGAATGGTTTTAGAAGTCTCCGAAAAAAATAGAGTCAGAGTTGTTTGGTGGAAGAGAAGAATTGATTTTAGTTTGAATCCCTTCAATTTGAGTGGAGAAGAAACCGTACAAGTTCAGTCATCTGTCTTTTTCCTTCTTTTAAAACACACAATCTATGATTTTCTATAGTAATTTGTCAAATTACCTTTGATACATTCTCGCGTTGTATAAAAAGTGAAGATTTACTGAAGTGCTAAAGATCAGGATATTCGATTTGATGTCATAATTATGGAATATCATAATTATCAGGAATTATGCGATGTCATAATTTTGTGAAGTTGGATTTTCAATGGTAGATGTGATAGAAAATCAATGAGAAACTGCACTAAGGATGCCTTAGCTTAGTAATTATGATACATAATTTCTTTATGAATTAAAACAATTATTAGGTTTAATTCATTTTATAAACCTAACCCCGCATTAATGTACATGTCATGATTAAAATAAAAATAAAAAAGTCTTTTACTCTAATGAAGTCATGAAATAATCCTTAACTAAAAATGTTGTAAAGTGAAAAAGTTTGAGAATCACTTTTTTTGTGGCCCCATACTTTTTGTCATCTATATAAATTCCTTTTCTTTTTTATGTATATGTGTCGAGAGATGTAGGGACTCCCTTAAGACTTTGATTTACTGATTTACATTAAAAAGACACGACCAGTTAGTACTTAAATAATTTCTCTAACCATCCTACTATATTCAAAGAAAGGCATAAATCATTCCACATGACAAAACGAGTCTAAATCCTATTAGGGATGACTTAGTTACCAATGGATATCCTCAATTCATAATTTCTAAATGTAAAAATATGATTTTTAACGAAAAGAAAGAGCCTAAAGACAATGATAAACCCTTATCGTACATGATGATCCCTTATATGCCGGGGTTATCGGAAAAAGTTAAGGCGTTGTTCTAGGAAATATAAAATACATACAACTTTTATTAATCAAAACACTGTTAGGCAACATCTCACTAAAACCAAACAAGATCTAAACTTTCAGAAGATAAAATACATCTTATTCGTTACCATTTAAGTACAGTTATGCGAATTTGAATAGTATAAAACTTGGTTTGAGAAAAATAAAAATTCAACTCTATCAAACTAAAAAGATACACATAAAGATTTTTATTATTATAGCTATAACATAAGGTTACAATCAATTTTGTACCTATACAAGTACAAACAAGTGTTGCAAAAAGTCAAAATACATCACTCCATTTACATACTTCCCTGAAAAATGTGAGGTCCCAAGAAACGATCGCCAATCACAGAATCACAGCTGTCCAAACATTTATGCCAAATCTTCTTTGAAAGGACATTTCTCTTGCTGCTTTCGGGTTTTCAATATCCTACATGTTGTGGAAGTTGAATACAATTTGTCTTGTAAAAAGAGCTTCGTCTGTCCATAAGATTGTAAAAAAAAGTGATCTTTTTAATATCAGAATTTAGTAGATAGTGACAGAAATCTCATCTAGCAGCATAATCATTACGGTCGAGACCTTGAACTTTTGTGAAATGGTAAGGCTAGAATTTATGTTTGTGTAAAACAGTCAAAACTGTACTTTTTCTTATAGATCCAGAAATTAGTTGCAGGAAACTTACAGTTTCACCTGTAAGGCAGGGTGCACACTGGAGAAACCCGTTTCAGGAAACTGGTTTCATGAAATTGGTTTCAAGGAAACCGTTTTTTTAAAACATGCACACAGAAGAAACGGGTTTCCATCAGTTTCGTGATGATGATAATGATGATGTGGTTATTTTGTGGTGGTGGCTAAAGAAAAAGAAAAGAAAGAAGTATTGGGTTCACCCGTTGATCAGGGATCGGCAACACAGTACTTACGTTGTAGTTCATCAATTGTGCAGTGATCCTGTCAAATTTAAGGATTTTTTTAGAATGTCGAAGCCTCTTTTTGAACGTTTGGTGGAATTACTTAGCCCACTTATAACAAAAAGGACACCAACTGGAGGTTAGCTCTGAGTGCTGAGGAAAAAATAACAATAACACTGAGGTAAGTCAAAACCGTTTTATCATTGCCAAATGTATCGCATTAAACATAAAACAAAAAAAGTAAGTTATTGTAAGGGTTTATTAAGAAAAGGTGCCAGTTCAGTATACAGTCGGTCATTTCCTTCCTCACTGTGGTTTTGAGGATGTAGAAGCTGATTGGATGATGATTGTGAAGACTCCCCCGACCATGACTGTGTTGAAATTGGACTGATCGCTGGTTGCTGATATGTCCATGCTGGTTCATCAATCTGATCTATCAAATGAAGAACACCCCTCCGAAATTTCTTGAATTGTGGTACAGTCATGTCTTCCACATCTGGAAGTAAACTCAATAAAAACTGTTTTCTAGGATTATCACTAACGACTCTCTTTTTTGAATTTATGTAATCCAATACTACTGCATCAGCATTCACTGGCTTGACTGTCTTTTTTTGGGGGGGGGATGAGGGGTGATTTTCTTTTTTCCAATTGTACAGGGACTTCCTGCCTCAGTTCCTTTGTTGGTTTCTTTTACACCTTCCTCAGCAGGTTCCTCTAGGGTAATTATATAACAGAGCTGCCTCACTTCAAAATCAATTTTTAAAGGTTTTATTCGTCAAATAAATGTTGGAAAAATATTTTACTATCGAAAAAAAGTGTCGGAAAGATGATTACATAACATAATTTCACAAGATTACACAAGAAAATCTTAATCAGAGTCAAATTCTGCTGCAAATTCAGTAGATGAGGAATTTATTGAATTTAAATGTATTTCACTCGTAATTCGCCATAAATGATGAAAACGAGTATTATACTCATTGTACTTTCTCTTAAACATAAATTCGGCTATATGGCCATGGAAATGTTGTTTTGAATTTCCATATCGCGGCACATTTCCTCGCACCTCCCTCCATTGACGTTCAATTGTCTGCGTATGTGCTTCAGTGTACGCATATGTAGGGCTGTATTATTATATGTCACGAAAGGTTTGGCCAGGTTGCTATATATATATATATATAACCACCTGGCCAAACCTTCCGTACGTTTATTGAAGTGAATGTCATGAGTATGAAAGATAACACAGAGTTAATTTTTTCACGAAAAAACTACTTGTGTAATTGTATTATTGTATTATGTAATCATCTTTCCGACACTTTTTTTCGATAATAAAATATTTTTCCAACATTTATTTGACGAATAAAACCCATAAAAATTGATTTTGAAGTGAGGCAGCTCTGCTATATAATTACCTCCTCTAGTAAAGGTAGAACATCGTCAACACGTTCTTCCTCAGTGTTATCGGCTGCTGATGAGTCGGCAGCGGTGGATGGTAGAGACTGTAGGTTACTAGGCTGATCGTTCCCTTTCGCAGTCACATACGGTTTGAGGAACATCATAGCTTGTAGAAGAGGCCATGGTTTCTTTTTGGCCTTGGTACCAGACGGGGGTAATTTAATATTCCTGGTAAATACGATTCTCATGTTCCTCAACTCTCTTTGCATTCCTTCACTGAAACAAAACGTTAAATTAATCGATTGACAAATTATATAATTAAAATTATATTAATTAAATCAATCAATCAATTAATTAAATTTAATGACATTTAATTAGTTAATTACAGTTCTAAATTGAACTTTTTTTAGGTACCTTGCTACTGATAACTCGTTCAAATGTTTGGCCCAATATTTCATGAGAGGAGAACGAACTATTGGTTTGGTTGTAGCGGAGACTACGGAGGCAATATGGAGTTGTTTACAACCACTGTACATGCCAGTTCCTGACGAAAATATGTGGAAGTGCATAGGACATTGCTACCTAGAATTTTGGAGTTTGCCGAACTGCATCGGTGCAATAGATAGCAAACATGTCAGAATCCAAAAGTTTAAACATGAAGGATCAGCTAATTGTAATTATAAAGGTTATCACTCTGTTCATATTATGGCATGTGCTGATGCAGATGGCTGTTTTACAACCATTGATGTGGGAGATCTAGGACGAAACAGTGATGGGGGTGTGTTCCGTCGGTGGTTGGATCGAGATGAGTTGAATGTACCACGACCACATCCTCTACCTTTTGACGCTAATGAGGCTCCTTTCCCATATTTCTTTGTTGCCGACGAAGCATTTCCTCTTAAAAAGTACCGTATGAAGCCTTACCCAAGAGCTGCTTTGACAGATGAAGAACGAATTTGCAATTTCCGATTGACTTTAGGTCGCAAGACAGTAGAGGGCGCTTTTGGAATGCTCAGGTCAAAGTTCCGTATATTTGATGTCCCTATTGGTTGTTCTGAGAAAGTGGTCAAGCCTATAGTTGCAAGTGCCTGTGTTTTGCACAATTACATCCGGAAATCGGAAGGTGTTGCATATAAACCTTCTTTACCAGAATTTAAGGGAAGTGAGGAAAATGTATGTCACCGTATCGTGGACAAAAACTTAAAAACCGCAAAGGTTATTAGGAATTATCTTAAGATATATTTCTTGATTCCAGGCATAGCAATTCCACCACAATGGGAGTTAACTCATGAAAACAGGGATTAGGTACAGACCATGGTGTTGTTGGATAGAAGTACGTACAAAGGCTTAACTGCTTTATCTAACAATGTATCTATCACTTAAAGTTGACATATTTTCTATCGTTTTGTACTTATTAAAATATATAATAAATATAAATACCTGATGAGTTCAATTCTTGTGCCACTTTCTCCCAAGCTCTTTGTACTTTATCCCTGTTGATGTACTCCTTTAGATGGAAATCATATAAGCAGGCATGGTTTTCGACAGCTTCTGCTAACTTCCCTTGGAAACAAATGTCTGCTATACTAAAAACAGCACACACGTGTCGTGGTAAGCACTTTAAAAACTTTATTTAATTTTTCGTCGTAGTAAATAAAACCACTAGAAACGTGAAACTGAAGCCTATACGAAATCTGTTTTTTGGATTTCATGTAACCCAGTTGCAAGAAACCAATGAAATTACAATTTCATGCAACGCAGTGTGCACAGCCCTGTGTTAAACTAATCTATCTGTTGCAAGCAACTAAAGTTTCTCGTTTCATGAAACCGGTTTCTCCAGTGTGCATCCTGCCTAAGTTTCCTGCAACTAATTTCTGGATCTTCTCTAACTCATTCCAGAATTTGCTCTTCAACATACACATCCAAAGGTGCTGCACTCAACTCGCCCCGCTCCTTTGTACTCAGATCTACGTTCTACCAAACGCTGATGCAACCACATAGACACTTGCGTACTGGGAATTCGCCTACCAGTGTAGTGAAGGGTGTACTCCCTTTGAACCAAAATCACGTTTCCATTACAGAAACCATAAACAAAATCCATTTCCACATATACCTGATTTGAATACGACATCTTGAGATCACTGCCATACTTTATCCAGCAATGACCCAAATCCAAAAAAAAAAACTTTATACAAACTAAACATAACATTGGTATGTGTGTGTCATACCTTATCTCATGATAAGGTGGGCTATAACCAGATATTGACAAAGATACCATCAAAAGCTATACATCCTTACTTGAAATTTAATGTAGAATACAACGGTAATGTTAAAGTTCGAGGGCTGTATCAAAATATTCCAGAATATCTACATTTTTTGGTAAATATACAGTTTCTTTGGGGGAAAATCAAAATAATTTCTCTTTAAGCGCGTGTGTGAAATAGAATTTTTTAAACTTTTTTTTTTTTATTACACAGATAATAGGAAGTTGTGTTTTCCATAATATTACTATTTTTGGTGATTTTTTTTTTAAATTAGGCCTAACTTTTTAGCAAATTTCGTTTAAAAAGATGTTTTTATATGAAAATTGTATAAATTGATTTTTGTTTTTATCAACAATTATTCACAATTACATTACAAAACTTTTGTATATATTGAGAAAAAAAATTAATTTGTTGAATGGTTTATATAGGTTTTTCTGTGGAATTTTCACTTCATTTTTTGATTCCTAACATACTTACTCCAAAACCAATACATATAACATTTTTTCATCACACAGATAAATTCTATGTACCTTTGCGAGAAAAATGACATATTCCAAGTTATTTTTTGCATAATATTACTATTTTTTATGAATAAAAAAAGAAAGGAAAACATTTACACAGGCAGTTGGTTCTAGGATTAATCTCTGTCTATATTTGAACAACTCAGTTTTGTATAACAAAACTGATTTATAAATCAGTAAGAATATCATACAACATTCAACCATTAAATTTAGAAAAAAACAATTTTTTTAGGATTAACAGTATGTAACCATTTTAATTGGGATTCACATATTCCAACCTTATCAAACAAAACTTAATTCAGTATGAAAATAATTACCAAAATTTTTAATATTGACATTATAAAGGGAGTCTGAACTATAGATAGTTTTCCTCTCTTATTAAATATGACATAACTTCTGTGGGATAATTCTTCAGACTCTGAAAAAATATTTCATATTAAAAATAGTTCTGTTTGAATCACTTCTCAAAAGCCTTGGTGTCATGTATAAACCTGTTAAAAATATTAATTTCTTAACACTGCCATCCTTAAAAAATTTATGTAACACTTTGTTATATTCATAGACATAAATAACTGTATTTAGATGATTGCCACAAAATATGCGTAGCACAAGAAATAATATATTTCAATAACCACTCCAAAGGCTATAGCTTTTTCATAAAAGTCATTAATCTTGCCACTCATAATTTCTCTTGTAAAATTAAATCATAACAAATTATCCAACTGCAAACCTATCCAAATACAACCCTCAATCTTTCCTTGTAACTAAACCTACCAATTTTTTTTATGGTACAATACACGTAAAAACCTTTTCTGTAACTTTTTATCAAATTGACATAATATTTTGTTGGTGGATATCAGAAAATACTGGTGAACTCTAAACTTGATCTCTCCAAACAAATAAATAAAACCTTTAGAACGCCAATTTCACTGAAAGCCTAATCACATATTTGCTTAATCAGCAAATAAAACCTAAGATAGAAAACTCTTTTAACTTCATTTACATTTCGACATATCTACCGGATGTCCTAACAAATATAAACTTCAAATATATTTTGATAAATCTACATTAATTTTTATAAATCTACTTTTTTTTAAATCTGTAAAAATATAAAAAGTAGCCTCTTTTTCATAACAATTACCTTCTTGATTTTGTCAGAAAAAGTTGAGTTCTTTGTATCACCATCCAACCCGATAACTCGTGTGTTGTTTTCAGCAATCTTTGCCAGCGCTGTGCCGTATGCTAGACGTGTTGCGATAGCTTCACCTAGCCTGTAGTTTGGTGGTGAAGATAACTTAACATTGGTGATATCTATTTTCGGAGCATCATCTATAAAACTCTGGGGTTTTAATTGTATTACACCCTTATTCTTTATCAATCCTTCCAAATGCTGAAACAAAAATTAATTATACTGTAAATTAGTATGTGCGTTGTTTGTGATTGGTGTCAACCATGAATTGATTGAAAATAAATTTATTTCTAAAACTTTTGGAATAGCTTCCAAAGTTATGACTTAATAAAGGGTAGAAAACCCTAAGTTAAAACTGTATAGCAAGGGTTAAAACTTAAGAGATACTACGTTTGTATTTGTCAAACTATGTTTGTCAAAGCATAAACCATTGAGATGAAACAACAGGCACTGAGAATGTTAACAACCTGTTAACTAAGATAGAAAAAAGCTTGTCAAAGAAAGTCTAAATTAAAAGGCACGTGTGTATTTTTAAATCAAAGATGTAATTTTGGAAGCATGAGTTCCAGAAGGTAAAACAGTGAATCATAATTGTTATAAGGTTATAATTATTATTGCTAAGGCTGGAAGAGAAAAAAACTACCAGAACTGTAGAAAAAAGGTTTCATTCTTCAACAGGACAGTGCGCCTGCTCACACACCACTTTCTGTGGAGCAGTTCTTACCCAACAAACACGTTACTACACTGAAACAACCTCCATATTCACCGGTTTTGGCACATGTAACTTTCCCCTTTTCTTAAAGTAAAATAAATGCCTAAAGGAAAAGGTTTTGAGACAGTTTAACCAATAAAAAAATGACAGATGTGTTAAAACAGCTGACAGAAACCGAAAGCTCCAAGCCTTGATAAATGGAAACGAGACTGCACCGGTGTATATGTGTGAATGGGGACAATTGCACAAAATTCAAGTTTTTTTTTTGTGTTACCTTGTATTTGAATTGGACAAGCATTAAAATTACGATCTGTGGTTTGTCAAAATAAAGGCGGGTTTATTGGGACTGTATTAGTCTTGTTATTTAATAGAAACACTTTGTATGTCTATTCATGATATAACTTTAGAACGGATGCTCAAATTTTAAATACATTTAGCCAGATAAAATATCAGATAAATTGTAAATCATAATGTTGGTATAAAGCTTGTTGTGTACTCGTTTATTATATGTAGTATTTTCATTAGGAAAACTTAGTAAACCGTTCCCAACATGGAATCAAATGAAATCAACCTCATTTCAGATATTCCGTGTACTTATAAGTAAAACACATTTCATTTTTCAAAGATTTGAAATATGTGATACTTGCTATATTAAAATTCACTTCTTTTTGTATAAAAGTATATACCAGGTGGTCCAAAAGTAGGTGGACAGTAAATAATAAGATTTATTTTGAGATTACATATACATACAATTATATTTATTAACACAATTATTACATTGACAATTAAATTTAATTGTGAAAAATAATACAAAAGCCCTTAAATTTTATCAATGCAGGTGCTCAAATTGTTTTCCATCACAATTTACACAGCTTTGAAGTCTACCTCTTACACTTCGACAAACATTTTATCACAAGTCTTTTGGGTATTAATTTCTTGAAATGTATCTCTTACGAAATTTTTCAAATTACCGACACTTCTTGGTTTTCGACTATAAACTCTGTCCTCGAGTACT
Organism: Aphrophora alni; assembly: GCA_963513935.1. Lineage (NCBI taxonomy): Eukaryota > Metazoa > Arthropoda > Insecta > Hemiptera > Aphrophoridae > Aphrophora > Aphrophora alni. Next base: position 108,900,132 of record OY740765.1, read on the forward strand.
CCTTAAAAAAAAATCCATTTCAGTAAAGTCTGGTGAACGTGCCGGCCAATCCATTTCTCAGGAAATGTTTCATCAAGATATACTAATACTACTCTTGAATAATGTGGAGGGGCCCCATCTTGTTGGAAATAAAGGTCATGTGAATTAGACTGTTGCTGTAACTGGGGAACAATTTGATTCATTAGAATTTCAAGATATTTATCTTCTGTGACAATCAAAAAACCTTCCATCAAAAAATATTGGTCCTAAATCACTAGAACGTGAAATACCACCCCAAAAAATTGACACCAGGCTTATTTAGTTGTTGCCCTAATGTTATATGCAAACCAATAAATTTCAGGATTCGCATGATAGAGGCTGGTGAAATGCTCAATTCCAAAGAGGCTCTTCTGGTGGACTTTTTGGACTCTGAACAAATGTTTCGGCAACAAGTTGCTTATTATCCTCTGTGCAGACTGTTTTGGATCAACCATATTTGGAGCATTAAGGATTGTGCCAGTGGCATCGATTTTGTCACGAATGCTGTAAATGGTTTGTCTCTTTGGAGCTTGAGTACCAAATGTTTCAACCCGTTTAGTTCAACGGGTTCAACGGGTTACTGCAACGGTTTCAGCATTTTGAGATTTCCAATACTCTTTTAATACCCATTTTCTTTCATCTATATGTAAATTATTTCCCATTATGGACTCTCTGAATTATATGAAAATAAAACAGATTAAATTTAAATAATTGTAGTTATAAAATTGTCAATAAACACAAATAACATTGTTATAATGAACACAATTGAAATAATATAACTGATATATACACCTTTTCCACATACTGTCCACCTACTTTTGGACCATCCGGTATATATACAGTAATTGTTGTATGCATTCTTTTTACCAATATTATACAATAAATACACTAATAGGTCTAAACATGGTGTCTGGTCCCCCCCCCCATCTCTACAACTACATGACCAATTTAGACTGCATATGGTATGTGGCACATTTTTTGAACCAATCGGTAGATATTAGATTTTATAAAAATTATGGAACAATTAAAAAATAACAAAAAAAAAATAAATTTTCTAAATCAGCTCCAATGTTTTAAATTTTCATCAAATGTAATGTCTAAGGATCACAAATTTGGAATCTGTTGCAAACTACTACTAAATGAAACTTTTGATATAAGCCCACTATCATAATCTTGTGTTGTTATAACATCAATGTTGTGTAGAGTTATTCCTACTCTTGATTTATACAACGAAAATATCATAAAATATGAATGCAAGACCTTACAAAATTTTGTATGAAATTCTTAAAACAAAAAAATGTTATCTATCTTTGGGCTTGTAAACAAGAAACATGCTAAGATGAAAAAACGAATAAGGCAAATTACTCACATTGATGTATATCCACTTGACAAGTACAATGAATATGTTTTGAATTTTTGCCTGCTAGATCATATGTTCAGACACCATTGTTTGGCAACTTGCTGATAAAGTGCCTTGTAAATGATTTCTAAACTAGATGTTTTAATATGTTTAAATTATTTATAATCACTCACTCTAATAAATAAAATGAAGCTGTTAAAAATACCATAATACAAGAAATATGTCCGATAACATCAGTGTTAATTCAAGCTAACTGGCTGAACCAAACTGATTTCTAATATATCAAGAACTTCTGATTCAGAGTTTCGTTGATCCTTAATAGTAAACAAGTGCACAGATATTGTATGGTTTTAAATCATAAAACTAAACATATTTTTTCTAACTTAAATGAGAGTCAACGTTCAAAAATGTTAATATGTAGACCGTCTAATTTGAAATATCACCTAATTGTTCATCTTGTATTAAAACAGAAAAAGTTTTAGGTTAAAGTTAAATAGGGCACATAGCCTATTATGTGTAGATTTTATGTGAATAGGAGACACAGGCTTACCGTGGAAAGTGGTCCTTGGTATTACCTAATAGTACACAAATAGAAAAACACTAAAGTTCTAAAATATTTCGTAAACACTGTTCACTTTCTCAATCAGTAAGAGAGTATAAAAAAGACTAAATAGAAAAAGTTTCTATATTAAATACCTCAAAATTATTTTTGATGAATTTTGTAGTTTCACAGTTAAAAAAATAATTCAAAATTATTATATTAGTGGCTCTAACAGAATTTTATAATAAGATATGTATGCTCATAGACTATTCTGAAAACATCTATTATGCCCTAGTTAATTCCAGATTACAATACAGAATAATATAGAGGGGCCTAAGTACAATAAAACCTCTCGTAACAATTCGTTGTTACAGAATACAATAAGGAAACCATCTCCTCTTTTTAAACTGTTAAATGTCTTGCCTTTAATGTTTAAATGTTTTGCATCTATTTATTTACAAGGTCTTAATATGTAAAGTCAGGCAATACAAAGGGCGTACAGAATGAGTACAGCAGAAGACAAGTGTCTATAACAAACATAGTATTCCAAGACCATACATAGACGCCTAAAAGATCTGATGCTTTTATAGCCCATTAGATGTTCAACTGTTTACTGGTAAATATTATTTCTATTTCAACCATAAATTACTTTAAAAAAGTTATAATTGGTTATTTTAAATCAAAATTCAAATATATTTATCTTAATAACCTTGTATTAACAAAATTAACACTACGCACAGTGTTTGTATTAATTAAATTCTAAATTTGGATCGAAGTATTTGTTTTTGTAATTATTGTGAGGATCTGCCTTTTATATTCTGAGTCACCAACAGTAACCAAAATACAAGATTTTCTCAGGGTTACCTAATTCTATTTTAAATTAAAATTTAGAACACAATCTTTTTGAAGCATTATAAAGTTGAAATTTTTTCCTTGTTGTTTTCAGTTTTTTAAGTAATTTTTGTTAATATAAGTTTATTTTATACAGTAAGATTTTTGTTTTAAAAATAAAGTTACATATTGTTTTTAGTTTTAGCTATGTTTCTTAAATTTTGTTTTATTACTTAAATATTAATTCACATTACAAAAATTTGTTTTAAAATATAAATACATCTATAATAGAATTAAATAATAATTAAGAATTAACTTTATCATTAAATAATGAAAATATTGAAATATTAAACCAAACTGATAAAAACTAACCTTCATATCAAGTATAATAAAATATGCTTAAACTTAAACATTGACCATTGTACACATATATGCCAAAATAAATATCAAGAACAAATCAAACATCTGCACTGAAAGCCAAGCACTATGCTGAATTGAAATGGATAAAAAATGAGATTAGATCACTTTACTCTAAAAAGAACATTCTAAATTATGAGCTTTATAAATGACTCAATAAATTCTACATGCATCGACAAAGTCATGAAATACGTGAATGATAAGATTGCACAAATAGCTAGGGTTATTGTTATAAAGCACATTATCAAATTACAATGTTTATCTAACAAACAACATCCCTATATAAACGTAGAATGTAAACACAAGTTCTAAAATCGAGTTTCTAATCTGATCAATATAGTGTTCAATAATAGAGAGATAAACTTAATGGAAAAAGGTCATAAATATAATGTCCCAATTAATAAACACCAACTAGAATGAGAAGTTATTAATGCCGAAACTGCAATAAAGATTTTACCCTGTCCCGAAGTACAAAATGAAGTATGTGTTTATATAAACAATAAACTGAATAACAATTTGCTTAATAATAAGAAAATGGACAAACCAGATTGCCGGCTTAAAAATGCTTATGCAGAGGACATTAAATTCTTAAAACAGATTAACTATAAACTAAATGATAACCAAGCAATGATAACAAAAGTTGATAAGGGTAATACCCTAGTAATAATGAATAAAATTGATTACAGCACTAAAGCCAAATAGTTTTTCAATGAAAACCGTGTCAAATCTATTAAGACCGATCCAATTCGCAAATATGTCAAAGAATTAAATGGTGTCATTAACAAATGCACATCCTTATTTAACAAATGTATGCGATGATCGCTTAAGCCGATCAATGCTTTTGCTCCACTATTTACAGAACTACCAAAAATTCTCAATGATAATGTTCCCATAAGACCTTTAATAAACTATAGAACCGCTCCTGGTTATAAAGTTTCCAAAAAATTAGAAGAAATTATCGTAGCTAATTATAGTGTCTGTAATACCATAAATTTTGTTAATAAAACTAAAGACAAAGTTTTTTCATCAATATAAACTAATTTCTTTGGACATTGTTTTATATACTAATGTACCGATTAAGGAGACTTTAGAAATTTTGAAAGTAAACCTCACCGATATCAACAACCTTAATAATCAAGATATTCAAGAAGTGATGTTATTACTTAATGCTGTGCTGAAGCACAATTACTTTACAATCGAGTATAGTTTTTACATTCAAGAAGACGGCTTTGCGATGGGTTCCCCATTGTCAGGATTATTGGCGGACTTATACCTAAACCATTATGAAAATAAATTCATACTAACTAAAGATAACCATCATTATAACAGAATCTTCTTTTATATCAGATTTGTAGATGATACTTTCATTGTTTACAAAGGCACATTTCGTCAATTTGAAAATTGTATCAAATATTTAAATAAGATCAATCCTAAAATTCAGTTTACATTGGAGAAAGAAATTAACAATGAGCTTAATTTCCTTGATATCAGTTACGAAATTAGACGATACACTAAAATACAGGCTATACAAAAAAAAAAAAAAAAACTACTGATGTAACAATACACGCTAAATCTTACCATCCATTAAGCTTAACTCTTGATACATCAACCGACCCACAACGACCCATCCGTCAGTCGTTCATCGACCGTAAAAAACATATTTTGCAATTCAACATTTCGCCCACTTACGTATGGGCAGATCATTACTTAGTAATGTGATCAAGTCCTATCGCAATAAATAAAATACCGTTGGAAAGCTAATGTTCGGTAGATGCATACGGTAATCATGAAGAGAAAAAAGAGAAAAAAAAAAAAAAAAAAAACCACAAAATGTTATAAATAATATTCCATAAATTGTTAAAGTTTGCATATTTTGATGCGTAATATCAAAGATTTGAACTGTGAGGTTGTAAACAGAAATGATGCCATTCTTTCTCAGATGTTCACAAATCTATTTTTCTGTCAAACAGATTGACAATAACACTGTTCTGTAGATCACATCTTTCTCTTTCGATCTGTGCTTTCCAAATCTTTCTATCTGTTATAGTTTTTATTATATAAAAATTAAACAAAATGAAGAATTTTAATTCATTTTTACACGCTAAAAATTACATTTCTTTTCAATTCAACTTTTATCCTAGTGGATATTATTTTATCGAAATGAATTATATATCACTGTAAAGATAATGTTTCAATCTTTCATACTCATGTATAGCAAAATCCTCGTCACTAAAACTAAAAATTGAACAATTCACAAAAGTTGTCAACTATTCCGCTAAATCGCCTGACTTGACGTGACAGCGCTTTTATAGAAAAATGTGTATTCTGTGTTCATATGATTTTACGAAATGGTAATACTTGTCCAAATGCCACAAGTTGACAATATTATATAGTATTTTTCTTTCTCTTTCGAACTACGAATTCGAAATTATTGTAAGTTATATAGCAAGAGATATTTCTATTCTAAGAAGTAGTAACCAAACCGAACCAGACTCATTTTTCTTTCGGTGCAGTTTACTAAATACGATATATCGATTCCTTACATCGATATTTTGTATAACCGATCAAGTTATCGTTTTGCGCAGGCTAGGTTTGTCTACTAAATGACATTTTGTGCCTAGGTTAGTGTGTGGGTTGGTTTATTTCTGTTATTGAAGTTATTTTGTTAGGTATGTTTATTTATTTATTTGTTTGTTTATCTGTATTATTGTTTGTAGAATTTATTGTTTTGAGTGAATGTTATTGTCAGACATCATACTGAGGCTGTCTAGAGATAGGTTATGTTATATCTGGTCTAACCTTTTTAGCAAATTTCCATTTGGTTACATATAAAAATAATTTTGTCTAATGAAAATTTTATAAATTGATTATGTTTTTACCAAAATATATATAAATTTATATAGGCCTATCTATAAACTCTTTGAAAATATGCAGATATATGTAAATATAGGCATTCATTTGGCATTTTGCCTTTGGTTTTTGTAAGAATTTTTGATTTCTGAGATACTAACAATGAAAATTTTATAAATTGAATTTTTTTTTTTTAGCAACTTTTATTCACAAATATATATATATATATATATATATATATATATTCACAAATCTCTAGTAAAACTTGAAAAAATTCAAAAAAAAATTGTATGATGTACGTTACCTTTTCTGTCCAATTTTTGCCTCGGTCACCGGACGATTTTTTGATATCTGTCCTAATAACTCAAAATTTTTTAGATCTAAATTTTTTTTTTCACTACACAACTAAATTCTATGCACCTTTCTGAATATAATGATATAAAGGAGTTGTGTTTTCCATAATATTACTATTTTAGGTGATTTTTTCAAGTTAGGCATTTGCCACACAACAACATACGTGAAATAACATCAAATTTCACACTATATTTAATTGACAATAATCACAGTTACACAGTTTTCCATCATAATATGAAGCCTCTCCGGTTTTGTAGAAAGGGCAGATTCATGATGCTAATGTAGAATTTGAAATATATAAGGCACATGTAAACAACTCGGGAAATCTATTAAATGAACAACTGTCGTTTAAATCTAATTACCTGTACGATACAGCCATTGAACTTGAACAGAACAAAAATTCATATAAGACAAGAAACACACAGCATATATTAGATAAAGGTTACTTCCTTTTTAAATTCAAAGTCTTACATGTTAAGTGAAACTGCGCATCTATTTTGTTTGCCCTCTCAAACATGAATAATATGTTTATGTATGTGAGTGTTACATGTTCGTGTGTAAATGTTTGTGTTTAATATGTAACAACCTCCAACGGAGTAAAGAAAACAACTGATGATGGGACTAAGGCCCCAAAACGTGTACTAATTTGAAGACAAAGAAATCACAAGACGGATTAATATATATTATAGGTAATTATAATATATATAATTATATTATATATTAAATATTGACAAGAAACATAAAAATAAAGCCAATTTAAGTATAATATGAATACGTACTGAAATAACAGCAACTGCCTTGTCACCAAGTGGTTTCCCATGCCATTCTTCTGCATCTTCAATATTAGGAAAATGTTTTCCTTTGTAAGTTTTTGCCAAAAGGGCTGTTGGTTTGCCCTTGGTGGTAGAAGCCTCGTGGAAGCCCTGCAATCAATCAATATCAAAATATTTACAAAACAAAAACAAACAAAGAATATAGTAACAACAATGACAATATAAAAACAAAACTACATTTTTTAAATTAAAATTATACAGGTAATTATAAAAATAAATAAATATTCTATTCACTTCTAATAGAGAGAGCATGTACTACCTCAACTTCATTCACATGGATTACGACAAAGGTAATATATGTGAAAATTAAAAAAATTTGAAGACACCACTTTGAATTTTGTCTGGGGTGTCAAACCATGTTGAATTAGTTGATGAGTAAATTGAAGTGTTCCATGATGTAAGGGGGGGGGGGGTGTTATAGATGGTGAATTTTTAGCCTCCACCCACTACCTTTTTTCACAATATTTGACATATTGATCTTAAAAAAATAACACCACAAAATATATAAAAACCTTCCCTAAGTGACATGCATATATGAAACAGTGTCTATACAGGTATTCAAGAAAGTGATAGAAAGATATAAAGTTTACGACATATGTTAAAAAAATAATAATCTTCCATTTTTTGATGTAAATGTGTTTAGAAAAAGTAATAATTTTCGTTTAGTGTTTATAGAAAGCCTACACAGATAGATATATAACTAAGGATTCACACCATTCACCCGTACATAAAAGAGCTGCTATTAATTTAATGGTTCACAGGTTAATAAACTAATCTCTGTCTAAAGAATATTACGAAAAAGAACTTCAATATATTTATGGTGCTGCAATTTTTAATGGTTATCAAAAATAAATAATAGATAATATAATAAAGAAAGCGAAATTAAAAAAATTAAGGAATCAAAAACTACTCTTGTGGGCAGTATCTTCGACAACAGTGGGTTAAAACAGCATATCGTCGCCTAAGAAACAACACCGCCTAAGTAACATTTTTTACGAAAATGAGATTTTTGTTTCCATGGTTGCCGCACTGTATTAGGTATACTGTGTAGAAGTAGTTTGGCTGAAATCCAACAGAATTCGCCTTAATTCACTTTTTTCCAACACCGCCTATCTTCTGAATAAGAACCAACACCGCCTATCTCCTTCAGTCTGAGCATTGTGTTTACGGCAAGAGCAGTGACGCCAGCGACAGCCTTCAAGTTTACGGTGAGTTTACAACACTTATTAAATACCCTGTTAGTTGTAACCAGATTTTAAACAATCTTTAATTATTTAGGTTTAGGAATACAATCATGGCTTACGAATGTGGTTTATTTTAATACGTATTCAAAGCTGATAAAGTTGTCTTTGGACATAGGCGGAGTTGTTGTTTAACTTTTATGGAAAACTAAGGGACATAGGCGGAGTTTTACGGCCGCAACAACACAGCAGATATTTATGTGTGTAATGATATTTTAACGTACTTTTTAACCTTTTATTCAGTAGGATAATAATTATAAATTATCATCGAAAAATTGAGCAACACAAAATTTATAGGCCTAATGGTTTTGCAGGAAACATGAGCAAAATGTCAAGTGAGGGAGAAGATCTATCAGATGAAGATATGTTTACGAGTGAGGAAATTCTTCGTAAAATGGGCTTTACAAATAGCCTAATAGCCAGAACAACCGAAGTACCTGAATGCAGAGATACGCAGATCATTGGACCTTCCTTAGGTAACATGTTTCTTATGTTCATGTTTATACGTTTTAATTATTTGGTTTTAAATCTTTATTTTGCTGGCCGTACTGTTTTTAGACACCTTATGTACTCTTTAATGTGCTATTTTGGCCCGATTAAACACCACACACTCATACATAAATAAATTTAGTCGTAAAATAGTTTGTTCTATTTCCAGATTTTCCAAACGGAAACGACAAAGACAATTTAAATTGCAGCTTCATTGATGACTTTTCTTCCTACGATGAAATGGATCCTGATGACCCTGGTTTTATACCCGTTGGCGGTTTGTCAGATGATGAAGAATTATCTGCAAGTAATTCTCCTACACAGATATCTCCAGAAAATACAAATTTCCTAAGAAATGAAGAAAACATACCAGAGCCCGTTCGACCTCAAGAAAACGAAGAAGACAACAATGTTGAAGAGCTAGCTAGGCCTGCTAAGCTCAGAAATAAAAACAATAAACAAAATTGGAGTAAAGTTGTAAATTACGATAAGAGACAGAAAGGAGAGGCTTACGTTGGATACAGAAGATCTGGTCCTGGAAAAATTGCACATGATGTACCAAGGGAAGCAAAGGTGATGGGTCCTCGCTGCGCTTCGAGAGCTTGTATGCGTTCCAAATTGAGATCATGTCCTGTAATAACCGAACAAGACAGACAAACCATTTTCAATAGTTTTTGGAAAACTATGACATGGGACCAGAGAAAAACTTACATTGTTAGTTTGATAGAAAGTGTTGACATTTCTCGCAAAAAAACTAAATCTGATATATCCAGACGAAGTGAAACTTTGAAGTACCATCTTGTAGTACAAAATAAACGACTTCAAGTATGTCAACTAACCTTTTTGAATACTTTAGGCATAAAAAAGTGGACGGTTCGGTATTGGTTGAACGGCGAAGGAAAAGCACCCTCTTCAAATGTGAATGTGAGTGACAATAAAATCGTGCCCTCATCATCAATAACACGGGAATCAAAAAAAGGCCAGCCAAGAAAGATAGAAGATGTTGATTTTCTCAAGAATTTTTTTAAATCTTTGCCACAACTTCCTTCTCATTATTGTAGGAGCAGTTCTACTAAACTGTACATAGAACCTATATTTGAATCAATGAAAGACATTTATGATTTATATGGAGATGAATGTAAAAGCCATGGAAAAAACGTTTTGAGTAGATTTACATTTGATAAGATATTTCATAAGGAAAATCTGTCATTATTTCAGCCCAAAAAAGATGTATGCGACACTTGTCACAGTTTTAAAGTAAAAAGTGGAAATGTTACACAGGAACAATACAAGGAGCACATTTTGCAAAAAGACAGAGCTCGGCATGAGAAAACGATGGATACAGAAAAAGCCAAGGCCAAAGACATTCACGTCTTTACACAAGATACTCAATCCGTAAAGCTTGCTCCATGTGTAAATGCATCAGCGATGTATTATAAAACAAAATTGTGTGTACACAATTTTACCATGTACAACCATGGTACAAAAGTGGGTACCGATGACTTACTGGTGGGATGAGACACAAAGTGACTTAAGTGCCTCGTCTTTTGCTTCGTGTGTTATAGATAACTTGAGGAACACTCTTAACGATGATTTGAAAAGTTTAACACTATGGTCAGATGGTTGCTGCTACCAAAATAGAAGTAGCATCATGGCTAATGCACTGCTAAATCTATCCATGGAAAAAAAGGTCGTTATTGAACAAAAGTATTTAGTTAAGGGCCACACCATGATGGAGTGTGACAGTGTCCACTCCACAATTGACACCATCTTAAACCCTAAGAGAGGTACAAAAAACAAAAAAACAGTGAAGGAAATATACTTACCCAGTCAATATGCACAATATGCAAGGGAAGCTAGGAAGAAACCCTTTCCGTATAGGTCGGTGTATTTGGATTTTTCATTTTTCAGGAATTTTTCAAAAAAAGAAACCATGATTTATGAGTCCATACGCCCAGGGAAAAAAACTGGCGATCCCAAAGTTCAGGACCTACGAGCTTTGAAATATAACCCTAATGGGACTATTGAATTCAAAATTAACTTTGATGACGAGTATTCATTATTGCCCATAAGACCAAACAAAACTGTATCTAATGTTTTCCCTCACCTACACAATGCCAGACTAAAAATTACAAAATCTAAATGGGACCATCTTCAAGAGCTTAAAGCTCACATTCCAAGTGACTGCCACGAATACTACAACAACATACCTTATGAAAACTGAGTGAACTAAGTTTGGTGGCTCTGATATTCTATAGTGTCCAATGACAAACAAAAGTTATTGTTATTAGTTTTATGAAAAAAAAACTTCAATTTGTCAAGTTTTATTTACTATTTTGGTACTTCAGTTACCTTAATTAACTCAATGTAATAAGTTTGCTCAATGTAACTGAATTTTATAACCTTAGTTTTTATTTTTATTTAGTTATTCCGATAAGTTTATAATGTCCAATGACTAACAAAAGTTATTGTTATTAGTTTTACGTTTATTAGTTTTATGTTTATTAGTTTTATGAAAAAAAACTCAATTTGTCAAGTTTTAATTACTATTTTAGTACTTCAGTTACCTTAATTAACTCAATGTAATAAGTTTGCTCAATGTAACTGAATTTTATAACCTTAGTTTTTATTTTTATTTAGTTATTCCGATAAGTTTATAATGTCCAATGACTAACAAAAGTTATTGTTATTAGTTTTACGTTTATTAGTTTTATGAAAAAAAACTTCAATTTGTCAAGTTTTATTTACTATTTTAGTACTTCAGTTACCTTAATTAACTCAATGTAATAAGTTTGCTCAATGTAACTGAATTTTATAACCTTAGTTTTTATTTTTATTTAGTTATTCCGATAAGTTTATAATGTCCAATGACTAACAAAAGTTATTGTTATTAGTTTTACGTTTATTAGTTTTATGAAAAAAAACTTCAATTTGTCAAGTTTTATTTACTATTTTAGTACTTCAGTTACCTTAATTAACTCAATGTAATAAGTTTGCTCAATGTAACTGAATTTTATAACCTTAGTTTTTATTTTTATTTAGTTATTCCGATAAGTTTATAATGTCCAATGACTAACAAAAGTTATTGTTATTAGTTTTACGTTTATTAGTTTTATGTTTATTAGTTTTATTAAAAAAAACTTCAATTTGTCAAGTTTTATTTACTATTTTGGTACTTCAGTTACCTTAATTAACTCAATGTAATAAGTTTGCTCAATGTAACTGAATTTTATAACCTTAGTTTTTATTTTTATTTAGTTATTCCGATAAGTTTATAATGTCCAATGACTAACAAAAGTTATTGTTATTAGTTTTATGTTTATTAGTTTATGAAAAAAAACTTCAATTTGTCAAGTTTTATTTACTATTTTAGTACTTCAGTTACCTTAATTAACTCAATGTAATAAGTTTGCTCAATGTAACTGAATATAACCTTAGTTTTTATTTGTATTTAGTTATTCCGATAAATTTAAATGTTCTAATAAACATACTTTTACCAATTTACATACTTCAGTTTTTTATTTATAGCTCCACCTAAGTCCACAAATCCGAAAATAAAAACATAAAACACCGCCTATCTCCTAGTTCTAACACCGCCTACGTCCTTAAGCTTAAAAAAAAACATGACAACACCGCCTATCTCCAGCAACTTATTTATTTAAAGTAATTATTTTTTTATTATGATATTAGCATTAGCAACAGATACAACAAAGTAAAATAAAATCACAATGTATAGTATACGTTATATTATTAGAAAATTATATTGTTTTTTGTTGATCCTGAAAAGTTATGGAAATGTCACATAGGCGGTGTTGCTTCTTAAGCGACGATATGCTCCTCCAATGTCAAATATCGTAAAAAAATCACTAAGAAAATATGCAAATTTAAATGTAGCAATGTCAGCTGAGAATGATCTTTGTAAAATTTTGGGAAATCCAAAAGATAAAATTAAAGAACAAGATAAATCAGGAATTTATTGTATAAATTGTGAAATATGTCCAAAAAAATATATAGGCCAAACAAAACGAAATGTCAGGATAAGAGCAAAAGAATACTTTGCCCATTTCAAATATAATAGGCCTGATAAATCAGCCATGGCTAAACATTGTTTAGAGGAAAAACATTCAAATCAAAATAGAAAACTCTGAGTTGTTGAATTATGTTACTAAATAAACACAATAAATGCATGGGAATCTTTTTATATTAACAAGTACCACAATATAACTGTTAATAATGAATTAGGCTTAAGATTAAGATTAGTTAATATTGTATTAGTTAGATGTTAACTTTAAGTTATTTAGATTGATGTTAAGTACTTGTTAACACCTTAATATTAGAAAGTAGGTTTAGGCCATGTCCTCTTTAGTTTTGTATAAATACAGAGGTTGGTGCAGTGCTAGTTTAGTTATAGTTTTGTTATTGTAGCTCATGTATCACTGAGGATGGCGACTTTGTCGTTAAACGCGTTTGATTAAATAAACATAATTTTTGCGAGAGGTTGTATTCGTTTTTTTTTTTTAATCTAATAGAAAGACATAAATATCGTTTCATTCCAAGTCAAGTTTGGTACTAATTGATAGCTAAGTTTTCAAGCTTCAGTTTTAAAGTTTTTATATTTTCCCTTTGTTGGCTATTCTGTCTACATTGTTGTTTTGAAAACACCTGTTAGCGAAAAGCTTATATCTACTTCAGCTCTTGTCCATTTCATATTTGTAACTCAACTTAGTCTAGTATAAATATTATACATACTTTTTTATAATAATATTATAACATTCTGTATATTATTAAAACAAAAATTTGATATTTTATGTGCAGTCAAAGTTAATCAATATTTATATGTTCTTCTACTAAAACTCCACAAGAAACAAAAGGAATTTTTGTACAACTATTCATATGAAGCATGTTGAGGTTTTATAGGGCAGACATTTTGAGTATTGTAAAGTTATCTAATAGTGTTGTTTGTTTAACCCTGCAACCGCCTACTACAAAGTTTTGCTTTTTTTTAAATAGTTTTTTTAAATTGATAAAAATTAATAATATTATGCAAAACACAACTTGTTATATATCATTTTTCTCAGGAAGGTGAGTAGAAATTATTAATGTAATGAAAAAAGTGTTAGATGTAAAGGTTTTGGAGTTAGTATGTTAGGAATCAAAATTGTGCAAAAAATGAAGTGAAATTGCCACAGAAAAACCTATTTATAACATATAACAAATTTTTTCACGATTTACAAAAATTTTGTAATGTAGTTGTGAATAAATGTTGATAAAAATATTAATCAATTTTTGTGATGAAAAAAAAAAACCTTCTGAAGAGTTAGGACTTTTTTTTTTAAATTCGCCTAAAATATTAATATTATGCAAAACAGAATTTATACCATTGATTAGAGAAATGTATGTAAAATTGAACCATGAATTTATAAATTTTCTACAATGATACATTTTTGAATAAAGTAATCCAAAATGAGAAAAGTTGTCTTCATCTTCAAATATTTTAACCTAAAAATCACCAACAAACTTGCATAAAAAGTTGAATTGAAAAAAAAGTGATTTTTACATTGTAAAAATGAGTTAAAATTCTTCATTTTGTTTAATTTTTATAGATTCTAAACTATAAATGTTAGTAAGATTTGGAAACCACAAATCGAAAGATGAAGAAACATACTATAGGATAGTGTCACTGTAGATTTTTTGTTAGAGAGAAATATAGACTTGTGAAAATTAGACAAAGAATGATGAAAGTTTATGTTTGACGACACAGTTGTTGCATTACTTGTTAGCGGCAAAATACACAAATTTTACCAATTAATTAAATATTATTATACCGTTTTATGGACTTTTGGTTATGTGAATATGAATGTTTAGGAACATAAACTTTACAACAGTATATAAATTATTGTGGTACAAGGTACAATGATTCTTAGTAGGTGAAATGTTGAATTTCAAAAGTGATTTGTATTGTTTACCACTAAAACATGTAGAATAACAGTTTGAGTGTTAAGGACAGATGCACGACGAAGAGCATAAAGGTCGCCCAACAGTAATGACAGATGATTTAGTGTAATATGTAAATGTAAAAATTTGTGATTTATGTTTACAGAAATATCTTTTCATTTTTTTAACGTTACATAAGCAGTAGGCATAATTTATGATAATGTGTTAGAGAAACTTCATTACAATAAATTCTGTCCCAAATGGGTTTTATAAATGTTAACTAATATACACAAAAACACAAACATGTAGTATGAGCTCGAATATTTTTGCTGCATTTTGCAAGGAAGGCGATGGGCTGTTGAATACATCAACACTGGAGATGAAATCTGAGTTTTGTACATCAATGTTGAATCAAACTTTAAGCATGTTCTGCTTTAAAAATCATGGCTATTCATTTTTAGGACAAAAAATGCATCCTGATTGATTTTATGGAACAACTGTTTAATGGTTGACACGTACTAAGAAGCCCTACATAAATTTAGAATAGCCATACAAAACAAAAGACATGGCTTGTTATAAAGTGGGATCGCATTTTTAGATGATAATTAATGCTCGACCTCGCACAGCAGGACAAATTGTTTTAATTGTTTAAAATGATGAAGAACTGAAGACCGGCGTTACTAAATAGTTAAAAAAATTGGTAGCAAATCTTTATGAAAATGGAATATGACAGCTGTTGAAATGATATAAAAAATATGTGTAAGTCAATAGTGATTATTTTGAAAAATATAAAAGATATGTAGATATTTTGTTATTGTTATAATGAATCATTTAATGTGTTCTTTTTATTTCAAAACAGAGTTTACTTAAACCATGCCTTCATTCTGACTGATCTAACATCAGTTATAATAGAAAATCTAAAAGTGGTAATAAAGAATACTAAAATCATAGAGAAAACTAGCTTAAAAAACATATAGATCATTGGGTTGATCTAATTATTTTATACAGTGATACCTTCTTACAGATCAATAATACTGATACATCATAATACACATAGTAGTTTTATTTCATTTATCCCCCCCCCCACTTAAATCAATGAATTCAACCGATTTAAATCTTTGTTGTTAGCAAAACCATAAAATTTCCTACACTAAAACTTTAACACTAAAATAACTACATATTGTACCTTAACCAGTTCCTCGACATCATGGCCGTCAACAACAATGGGATTAAAACCAAAGGCATCAAGTCTCTTACGATACACTTCCATATTATGTTGCAATGAAGTGGGTTCTGACTGTCCAAGTCGGTTAATGTCAAAAATCACGCATAAATTGTCCAAATTATAATGGCTGGCAAAATGTAAACCTTCCCAGATTGAACCTTCTGCACTCTCACCATCTCCAACTAAACAGTATACTCTGCATAAGAAAATCAAATACAAACAAATTATTATTTTTAAATTCTGTACTTATAGCATAACATTCATAATTTATACAGATTAGGCTAGCACTGGTGGAGTGCAACTCAACATACTTAAAAACTTACAGCTAGGGTTGAATATTCAAACCTAGTTGAATATTCAAACCTAAAGCCGTTCACCAGCGACTTACTTATGCTTTAGCATGCCACCCCCAAACTATAATAAGTTTTTAAGAGTTCAGTTCAATACACTGGTACTACATATTATTTTATGCTATTTCTCTAATTAAGCCAACAATATAGTTCACTAACTACATAAAACAAACACACTAAGGACTGACCAAATCAGTTCCCCTAATTCCCTATTTATTGACAGTAGACGATTTTAAATAAAATTTCATATACATTTCGGAATAATGCAGTTTCTCTTCAAATGATTGCTCATTTGTGGAAATTTCAATCAACAAATGAAAGAAAACAGAATTTTACACAATAAACACTTTATTTGATCAAAATGACATTTCAATGACTACATTATCATCTTCAGTTGTATGTACTGAAGAACCAAAACCTTCGTATAACAATTTAATATCATGACGTGGTCATTAAAAACATCTTGATGAAATAAACTATTTATGGCGGAAAATTTTGTTTTCTTTTATTTGCTGGTTTATGACCTGAATATTATATTTAAACATAATTTATGGGAGTCATAATTTTGCTCAAAATTTGCATATAGAGAGTTCAACGCCAATTCAAAACATCATATTTGCGCATATATAACTCTTCTAAATTTTCCGCTACAAAAAAAAAATCGGGGTTGGGGGATTTGGGGTTCTTTCCCAACTTCCAAGGGGAGTTAGAAGAGCAGGACGTCCAAAGAAGAGGTAGCTAAATGACATGGACAGTGATTTGATCAGAATAAGCATTGAGAGAGAAAGCCAGAAACAGAAGAGAATGGGGTAGAATCATTCGAGGGAATAAGATAAGATTTGGAGTAATTTTTAGGAAAAAATACCAAAGTGGTATATCATTTTGAAGGTCTGTAAATGATAATGTTTGATTTGATTTTTAATTATTATTTTTATGAAATAGCATAAAATCAATATACAAATGATTGTAAAATTAAACAGTTCAGATATATTAGGCTCCCATTTTGAAAGTAGTCCTCATGGAATATGTAGATGACCATATTAATCAGTGGTTGAGGATCAAAAAATTACACCTTCACCCACTGGTCACGGAAGCAATTCTTTTGGTAACAAGCATAACTCTAGAGGCATTAATGTAAATATGAATGATACATTAGTACAGGAAAGACTTTCAAATACCTTAAATTTTGATTATAATATGAGAATGAGTGATCACAGTCTAGTAAAATAGTAGTTTACGTAATGAATTTAAAAAAAAAACTTTGAAATTATGACGTCTAACGTAGACAGTATTAGGGGAAGAAGACATGTGGAAATTATGACAGTGTGCTCATAATTTTAAATGAAACACCAGTTTGGTATGGTATAACGTATTAAGGATTAAAAAGTATAAAATTATGTTAGAGAAGCTGCGAAGAGTAAAGAAAAATAATTCTTAGAATATGCAGTACATATAGAACAGCACCAACTGATGCCATAATGGTTTTAGCAGATACATCTACTGCTTGACCTCTTGGTCAAGGAAAAAGTTGCACTGTATAAGATACAAGTCCCAAGCCATCGTAATATGAGATATGAAATGTTGTATAAATGGCAGGCCAGATGAATAGAAATTACCAATATAGGAAGCCAGATTCGAGAGATGAACTATCACCTTACCCAAGTGTTGAAAGCACAAGAATGTGTCAATTTCTACACCCATAACCCTCAGAGGCTCACTCATAATGAGAACAAGTTTGGCAAACCCAAGGACTCTAGCTGGATCTACACTTATCTTCACGGATTCTTAGGCTAGATCCCTCTCTTTCACCTTTCCCATCAGGTCTCTCTTGACCAACTCTTGTTCTTTTCTGACCCTGATTTTATTAGAGTATTCGAAGACTGGTGGACTTGATTTCATCTTCTTTTTTTTTATAAGGCGATGATGACTTAAGAGATTTGTAGCCTTTAAACAAGAGGAGGGATACTATACCCACAGATTTTAATTGAGAGACAGCCCAAATTGTCGATGTTGTGGGCTTGTTGATACCAGAAAGCACACTTTGTTTGTCATAGGTGGAAAATATCTTGCCATTTTGAAATGGTAAAAGATTTAAAATTACGTATAACTATTCATTTGAAATGAGCAACACTTGTAGAAACTTTAATCACCAAAGAAAACACTTTTTTACAAAACAATCATTTTATTTGTTCATTTCAATGACTATGTCATTATCTTCAAATGTTATATGTACACAAACGTAGGTACCATAAGATGAACAAATATAGTGTTTATTGTTAAAAATCATGTTTCTTTTAATTTGGAACTTACCTATGTTTATATTTGAAAATCTCTAGAAACAGAGCTATACTACCTAATATGTGTTGCTTATGGGTTCCCAAATTTGAACAAAAAAATTTCTGTAAATTCCTTATATACAAATTGTTAAAGTAAAACTTTCCATTAAGTTTTCTAACTTAACCTGTTTACCCAAAATATATTTGTTACAGCTGGCTCGCTTGAAATACCAGGTATTCATCACATATTTATATTTTTTTGTTTTTGAAACAATTACAATCAGCACACTTTGGGGTAAATCCTTTTCCCACTTTTACAGACAGGTTGAGGCCATTGTTTTAGAGATAAATATCTTTTAAAAACAAAGATTTGATTTATCAGATCATGGTTTTAAAATGGTAAAAATACAATTGTCATTTAAAACTTGGAAAGAATGTATATGAATATTTTGTTTACATTTTTGAGCTAAACTAATTATACAAAACGTGAATCATATTAATAAACTTGTGACGTAAAATGTTTATACAGTAGAAACAACTAAAGATGATGATTTAATCATTGAAACGCCTTGTTAACGTTTCATTAATATAAGTTTATTATTGATTACAAGTTTTGCTCAATATACTTAACTGAACAAAAACACTGATGATAATGCATCAATTCATCTTCATTAGCTGTTTTTTTCCTTATTGTTAAAGGCAAAAAAACTGTGGTCATTATCACCAACATATATTTTAAAAAAAATTATAATAATAAAGATCCCTTATAGTCCAGTCAATGAAGGCAAAAAATGGTAATACTGGGTAATTTGTCCAAGCAGCACCGATTTTACTAAAAATTTGGATTTAAGTTCTACTTACCCTCTACTTCAAAGTTGACCATGTGCTGGGGGTTGTTTTTTATTTTTTAGGGGTTAAAACTACCCCTATTTGAAAATAATTTTATAATTGCAGGTTCGGGCTTGTAATCGAAAGAAGTAACATTAGTTGACATTGTGAGGGTTCAATTATTATAAATTGACATTTTCAACCCTTAAAAACCACCCCCTGTGACGGTAATCGACCCTTATAATAACTACCCCTTGCAAAAATTGTTTGTTTGTTTTTTTTTTTCAATTTCAGGCTCGTAGTCGGAAGAAGTAACATCAGTTGATATTGTGAGGGTTCAATTATTATGAATTGACAATTTTCAACCAATAAAAAAACCACCCCTATGACGGTAATGTCAACCCTTATAAAAACTACCCCTTGCAATTTTTTTTTTGAAAATGTTCATTACTTTGAATCCTGTCAATATCCATATCAAGAGTAAGAGCTTCTTCATTTTTCAACAGTTCTTGAAATTCGACATTTTCTTTTTTTAATTCTTCAATTATCAACAGCGAGAGTGTTTGCTGGAGAATGAAATGAGCTCTCAATGCACGGGCATACGAGTGTTCGTCTAAAATCTTTTCTACTGATCCTGCTGCATATATTATACTGAATATTTCCTTAAAGTTAAAAAAAATAATTTTCAGTAATAAATGGAGCACAACACGTGGTTTTCTTCTAACCATGGAAATGAACTGATGAATCACTTTGGCTTCTTATAACGTACAAACTCACACAGATAAACGTGAATATTACATACTGTCGCCAGCAGATGCATGAGGTTCAACTTTCTCTTTTTGAACGTCCCATGCCGAAATGCCTCTCTCTCTCTCTCTCTCTCTCTCTCTCTCTCTCTCTCTCTCTCTCTCTCTCTCTCTCTCTCTCTCTCTCTCTCTCTCGGTATATATATTACATTCACCTAGGAATATATATACATATATGTACACATTTTAATAGGTGTAAGTCTGTTCATAAAAAATAGTGAATATATCAATGAAAAAATTTGATTGTTTTTTAATCATAACTTGCTTATTTTTTAAGCTATGAAAATTTATAAACAAACCAATTTGTAGGATTTTTTACAAGCTAAAAGCTCATGTAAATTGAAAATTTATTTAACCCTTATTTTTGATAGGGCTTGAGCTAAAAGGGCGGCGTAATGGTACTATTTACGAACATGTACAAACTTTAAACGGTCATATCTTACTCAATTTTTATTCTACAAAAAAAAAAATTTAAAAAACCTACAATTTAATACTCTACAAACTTTTGCCTATCTCTCATAGTTTTTGAGTTATTTTGAAAAAAAAAGACAATTTTTTGCAAAATTACAAAAATACACTATTCTCTTGAATCTCGACTTTTTTCAAAACTACATACTTTAAACCGGTCAAACTTTCTGAGCCTATTTGAAATAATTAAGTAAGATGATTTCTGAAGTGGTAGCAATTAATTTCAACTAGGGTGGTATTTAGGGGGTGATTTGTACATTTTTGTATTTTGCCGAAAAAAATAGAAACCAACATTATTTATGTCATAACTCGCTTAATTTTGATGCTAGAGACTTTTATAAAAAAACAAATTAAAGGATTATTTAAGCACTTTAAAAAAGCCTTTATAAACTTTTCCCGAAAAATGCATTGTTGTTTAGTTATTTCACGATAAACCTTTCAATTTTTGTTTTGACAAACAAAAACAAAATTTCAACAAGCTATAACTCTGTTTGTATTGGTTCTACAGAAACCATAAACCCACCATTTTTGTTGTTTTTTTTATAAGCTACATTTTTGATTCTAATGATTTTTTTCTTAAAGTGCATATTTTTTAAGTTATTTACGAAAAACCGTATGAAAACATGGTTTTTTGGTTGAAAAATCGATACTTTCACTTGCGAATAACTCGAAAAGAATTGACTTTTAGAAAAAACTTTATAGAACAAATGTGGCTTAAAATTAGTTAATTTATTCATTCCCGGACTTTTTTTTAATGTAATATTTTTCACCCCCGAGAAGGGGTAGCATCCTCCCCCGGGGAAAAAGCCACCCCTGGCACAGGGTCAACTTTGAAGTAGAGAGTAAGTAGTACTCAAATCCAAATTTTAAGGAAAATCGGTGCTGCTTGGACAAATTACCCGGGAAAATGGTCATTGACTGGACTATTAGTCATTGAATACTTTTAAGCTTAGATCAGTCACATTTAGAATTAGATCTATTACCAGAGGCCACGGTAGCCGAGCAGTGTAGGGACCCTCTAATATGGTTACAATCTCCAGTAAATATGAGAGTCATTTTTTAAGTAAAAACC
This sequence comes from Aphrophora alni, assembly GCA_963513935.1. Lineage (NCBI taxonomy): Eukaryota > Metazoa > Arthropoda > Insecta > Hemiptera > Aphrophoridae > Aphrophora > Aphrophora alni. Next base: position 108,922,025 of record OY740765.1, read on the forward strand.
ATTTCCGGACTGTAACCGCGCAAGTCACAGATTATAGCAAATTCAAGGTCAGGCACTTCTACAAGTCTCTCACAATGTCATCAGAGCATTTCAAGACTCTGTTTATGTTAGTTTTTTGTTTACGTTACATTGTAGAACACTATGTTGAACAACAACCCCGTCGATTATGAATTGCCCTCTGCGACTAGATTTTAAATGGAAAAAATATTCGTCCTGCTGAAGTTGATCAACAACTTGGGGGAGAAGTTATCAACAAGAGAAATGTGCATAATTGGTATAAGCTCTATAATAAAACAAGAACAATGTTCATGATGAGTCACGATTCGTACGGCCAACTATCATCACTTAGGATTTGACAAAGTCGATAACCATATTCGTAAAAACAGGCACTACACTATTCATGAACTAGAAATTTCACGATCTGTAATTTATGACTTTGTTCTGTTAAGCTCCAATACAAGAAGATTTGTGCTAGGTGATTTCCAAGAATGCTTACAGAGGAACACAAGAAAAACTGTATTTTGGATTGGTTAAATGGAAAGGCAGCAGACTTGTATGAAGAAGAGATCAACAAATTTCTGCCATGATTAGATGTTCATGAAGATTACATAAAAAAAAGAAAGACGATTTTGTTCATTAATCATGTTTTCTATGAGCTCTAACAAAGAAAAATTATTCTTATATAAACAAATGAACCTCGTATACTTTTTAGTTTATGGTGGTTTGCTGTCCTCATTAGTCTTAAGGGCGTAAAATAGGGTGGTTATGCATAAAATATATATGCTTAATTACACAATGAACCATCTCTCTTTGCAAATAATTGTAGCTAATTATGATTATTCTTAAGTAATGATTAGATTCAAAAATTACCTATATGATGCTTTATCAAAGTATTTGCCAACATAAGCCATGCCACAAGCAACAGAGAGTCCTTGACCCAATGAGCCTGTTCCAACATCGATAAAGTTCAGACGAGGAGTAGGATGGCCTTCCAGATCACTGTCTATTTTCCTTAGGTTCAACAATTCACTCAGTGGGAATAAGCCAGCTTCAGCCCAAGCTAAAAAACAAAAGTTTTAAGGTTAAACATTTAAATATAAGTATTAAATGAAAATAAAATAAAAGTTAAATTAATTCTCAATTGAACATTTATAGAAGTTACTCAAAAAGTAACCAACCTGAATTTTTTCCCAAGGAAAAAGATTATGAAATAGAGCTGAACTTTGGTGGGGAGGTGGAGGATATCTTCATAAGCATGCATGCACTTTTTCTGTTTGTAGAGTATCGGTCAGTCTGTCAGTAAAAAAATGTAATCAGCCCCTATCGGATTTTCATTTTTCACAAAATTGGGTCCCTTTCAGATACATCTTCTACTTGGAGAACATATAAAAATCACAAGAACCCATGTCGGGAGAGTAAAGAGATAAAACAGGAGTGCTGTATTTTGCCAAGAAACTATGAATCAGGTGTGAGGAATGAAATGGTGTGTTGTCGTTTCCCTTGTCCACAGGTCAGGATTCTTGCATGGGGTTATAGGGGTGTCGTAAAACTACCATGGAGGTGGTAATCTTTTGGCCCTGTGGTGCACTCGTGTTTAAACTCCACATTTAACCCCTCGACCATACCCACCGTGGAGTGATTTTGAATTGCCTAGGGTATCTACTCCATAAATGTAAGAAAAGTCTGTACTCGCCTGTGTCATAGTAGAATGTAAAGGTTGAAAACAAATTATTTTATTATATTTTGTCTTTTATGTTCAGAAGAGAATAAAATTTAAATGTTCACTCTATAATGATAAAAAAGAAGAGAGCAAATAAAAACCTAATTTTTCATTTTTATTTAATTGTTAATTCTTATTTAATTTGTCTCTGATAAATCTTACTTTATTAATCTTGATGATTATTACTTACTATTATAATACAAAAAATGTATATACCAATTGTTAAGCCATTAGTCACCCTGTACAGTCTTTCAAGTAATAAACATTGATGATACAAACCAGTATAGCATATTTCAAGGAGGGAAATTATGCAGGCGTAATTGGGGAAAAGAAGAAAAAAACTGAAATGACACTTGATCCCCATCATTTAAAATTTAATTTCAATTAATAAGTTATAGAGATGTCTAGCAGCGTATTGTAAGTAACAACTATAAGATTTATTAAGGCCGAGCTGTGGAAAGAAAACCATTCTATCTACCCTTTGAAATAATAAATTAATAATAATTTAAACATGAGTATCCATTACTCAAGTGCTGAGTTGTTGACACACTACTGGATTAAATACATTACAATGATATCCAATTTGAGCTATGATACATATATATATATATATATATATATATATATATATATATATATATATATATATCAATGCACTGAAGAACTGAGTTAATTATATTGGTGGGAGAATACATGTTACAGTTTAATGATTGTATTTTGACTAGGATATGTACAGTACCCTCTGTTTTAATGTACAGAACATTGTACATGCCAATTTAAAAACATCTTCTGGAGTTGATTTCTCTAATTAAACAATGGAAGGTGAGAATTTTAAGAAAAAGTTTGGTGGAAGTAAAGTTTTACAGAACCAATCTCAAGAAATGTCAATGTGATTAGATTTATGAAGCGAGGTTTATATCAAAGTGTATTTAACAGTTTGACAAATTATACACTTTTTGTAATATTGTTTGATTATTTTTAGATTTGGACCAAAATGAATTAATGTTTTCCCCCATAATTAGGCAGGCGAGTTTTGAAATAAACTATCTTCTCACTCATAAATTATTTTATTATTTTGCTACTCAAGAGCTACCCAACATGGAAAAAGTTAAAAATTGAAATAGTTTATCAATTAAAATTTATTTCTAAAATCTGTATTATTTATTAGCAGTTAATTCTATGACAACAGAATAAAAATTATATTTATATTTACAAAGTTATGGAATTATTAACAAAACAGGTGTTCATGTTTTAGGTATTAATTCATGTGAAACTGTCAACAATCAAAAGGTTTTTAATACACAAATATAATTATAGTTTGCACAGTTTAGGTACAGTTGTCAATGAGAGGCGAAATAGATTCATTTATGTAATAAATATCCATTGATAACGGTTTATTAATATCATATACTAGACCTATATTTAATTAGACATATTTGATTAAATGACAAATGCGATATCGATGTCTTTAGAATTATAAATAAATATTTTGCTCGACTTGTGAGATAATATTAGAATAGAATAAAACTCGAACACAAGATCTCACAAAAATTATGTTTACTTCTTCAAACGTGTTTCAACGACAAAGTCGCCATCCTCAATGATACATGAGATACAATAACTAAACTGTAATTTATGTTGATAAAATAAATGTATTTTTTCCTATATCGGTACAGTCGCCAGAGGAAAAATATTGAATACAGTTCAAATTAAATCATCTCACAACTTGTTTGCTGAAAAGTGTAGGTCTTGATGTGTACATTAAAACCGTACCAAAAACCCTATTTTATATTAAGTAGTCTTTCACCAAGCAATATACAGTATTAAGTCCTCCCTTTAAACATGAGTATCCATTACTCAAGTGCTGAGTTGTTGACACACTACTGGATTAAATACATTACAATGATATCCAATTTGAGCTATGATACATATATATATATATATATATATATATATATATATATATATATATATATCAATGCACTGAAGAACTGAATTAATTATATTGGTGGGAGAATACATGTTACAGTTTAATGATTGTATTTTGACTAGGATATGTACAGTACCCTCTGTTTTAATGTACAGAACATTGTACATGCCAATTTAAAAACATCTTCTGGAGTTGATTTCTCTAATTAAACAATGGAAGGTGAGAATTTTAAGAAAAAGTTTGGTGGAAGTTAGAGATACTTTATTGCTTAAGACTTGGAAAAAAGAATAAACCTCTTCATTTTTAAGCCCAATATACAGTCTCCTCTTATGAGGTGTCACTCAATGGAGGTTACCTCTTCTGAACCTGCCTCCAATGGGGATAAAATGTGACTCCCATATTAAAAGATGGACCGATTGATTCAAAGAATATTTGACACTTTCAAGACATTTTATTCCAAACTATTTCCAATTTTTTTAGGTGGTCTGACAAATTTTGAACACTCTAAATAATACTGTACTATTAATCTAAAACTATTGTAAAGTACTGGAGTGTGTAGAGTTTAATTTATGTCAATTTTCACAAAATGACAGATACTGTTCGAAAACTTGTTCCACAGGTTAGTGTAGCATTTATTTAATTAATTTCCACCCCTCATAAGACTTTAATTTTTTTTTAATCAGGCTATGACAACTCTGACTATACGAGTCCTTCTACTCAGTGAATGAGTTTAGTAGCCATGTATGGAATTCACAAATTTTGTTTCACTCACTCAATGCAGTCTAGTTTTTAAGTAGATATTATTTAAATACATATCAGGTTTATAGTACTCTATTTGGTAATACAGTTATGTACAGTACCAATATTTTCATTATTGTATTTTAATTTATTATTATTTGTTGCTTTCATTGTATTATTTAATCTCTCTTGAATTATTTATTGTAATTATACTGACCAAAGTTGAAATGTGACTATGGCCATACAAACTATAGTTTGTCCAAGGCTGAAATAAAAGAAGTGAAATGAAAATTGTTGTTACGCTAAATGAAAAAACAAAACCACTAATTTAGCTAGCAATAAGCGTTTCGAATCGTATAAGCCTTTTTAAGATGAAACTGATTTTCAAAATTTATCATTCAAACAAACAAAAATAAAGATTGATAAATACAGGTATTATTTAGCCTATAAAAAAAATCTTTTCCGTGTGTGTCAAGAAACTATATTCTATGGGGAGAAAAAAGGTCCAATTTATTTTCATATTTGAGGGGAGGTAGATTCAAGTTGTAGTATCTTACAAGCCAATACGCCAAAACAACCAAAAACTGTAGAATTTGTTTTCAAGTATGTCTGTATGGATCAATTGATATCTGAAATAATTTTATTGTAGGACTTCCATAATTTTTGTAACTATCATATCTAAATCTGGAAGAAGGTGCAATAAGAAGAATGTCTGAATTTTCTAGTTGAAGAAATTTGATTTTCCGTTTCAAGATGTTGCCAAATATATATTTGGTAGACTAGACAAAAAAAAAAAAAATAGTTTTCACCAATTTTGATGTAACTCAATTATATAAAAAAAGGGTAGAACGATAAAAACTACTAATACAAATAAAATAAAAAAGGTATGCTACAAGTAAATTTTTGAAATTTATTTTTCACAAGAGAAAGTTTTTTATTATTTCATTGGCATTCGTATTTAAATAGAAAATTATAGGTAAATGAAATTGCAAGTACATATTATAATCACTGTGTGTGTTATTTTATATTTTCTTTATCTCAAGTATTATATTGTTTTATCTTGACTAAGCCATGCAGATTTATTTTATCCATGGTGGAAAAATAAAATAAATAAATTTATAAATCAATCAATTTATAAAATCAGTAGGTCTAAAGTTTATAGCATTATCTTATTACACAATACAAAAAATAATTTCAACATAGTCTCTAACTTCGTTTCACAAGGTGAAGGTCAGAACTAACTAGAAGGTCACAATTTTAGATTAAAATAGTAGGCTTACAGGTCAAGCATATCTAACTTGCGACCTTCATTAATGGTGCATTTACTCAGAGTTTAAAACAAGATTATTTTGCAATATTTTCTAAATTATTCTTTACTTATTTCATGAAAAACTAGTTCCCAATTTTTTTGTAAATTCGTGTTCAAATAGGCTATAACTATTTCAGCAATACAAGAAAACTGCTCCGTTAAATATCAATACATAGAAATACACTCAGTACTGGACACTATCAAGTGGAGTAAAATAAGGCATCAAACATTGGGGGAGGGAGGGTGTGAAGTACACTTTATAGAGGACAATATAAGTTATGTAATAAAACATTTTAGTATGTGGGGGGGAAGGGGGATATGAAATAAATTCTGTACTGAATAGAGGATACTATTAGTTGAGTAAAATAAGACATAAAATACTCTGTACTGGACAGAGGACATTATTAATCAAGTAAAATAAGAGAACAATTTGGTGTGTATGGATTTAGGGGGGGGGGGCTGTGAACTACACTATGTACTGACCAGAGAACATTATTAGTCGAGTAATAAGACATAAAACCCTTTGGTCAGGAGTGGGGGGGGCTGTGAACTACACTATGTACTGACCACACTATTTGTCGATTAATAAGACATAAAACCCTTTAGTCAGGAGTGGGGGGGCTGTGAACTACACTATTTACTGACCAGAGAACACTATTAGTCGAGTAATAAGATGTAAAACCCTTTGGTCAATAGTGGGGGGGGGGCTATGAACTACACTATGTACTGACCAGAGAACACTATTAGTCGAGTAATAAGACATAACACACATTGGTCAGGAGTAGGGGGGAGTTGTAAACTACACTATGTACTGATCAGAGAACACTATTAATCGAGTAAAGACGTAAAACCCTTTGGTCAGGAGTGGGGGGCTGTGAACTACACTATTTACTGACCAGAGAACACTATTAGTCGAGTAATGAGACGTAAAACCCTTTGGTCAAGAGTGGGGGGGCTGTGAACTACACTATGTACTGACCAGAGAACACTATTAGTCCAGTAATAAGACATAACACACTTTGGTCAGGAGTAGGGGGGAGTTGTAAACTACACTATGTACTGACCAGAGAACACTATTAATCGAGTAAAGACGTAAAACCCTTTGGTCAGGAGTGGGGGGCTGTGAACTACACTATTTACTGACCAGAGAACACTATTAGTCGAGTAATGAGACGTAAAACCCTTTGGTCAAGAGTGGGGGGGCTGTGAACTACACTATGTACTGACCAGAGAACACTATTAGTCCAGTAATAAGACATAACACACATTGGTCAGGAGTAGGGGGGAGTTGTAAACTACACTATGTACTGATCAGAGAACACTATTAATCGAGTAAAGACGTAAAACCCTTTGGTCAGGAGTGGGGGGCTGTGAACTACACTATTTACTGACCAGAGAACACTATTAGTCGAGTAATGAGACGTAAAACCCTTTGGTCAAGAGTGGGGGGGCTGTGAACTACACTATGTACTGACCAGAGAACACTATTAGTCCAGTAATAAGACATAACACACTTTGGTCAGGAGTGGGGGGACTTGTGAACTACACTATGTACTGACCAGAGAACACTATTAGTCGAGTAATAAGATATAAAAAACTGTGAAGTACACTATGCAGAGAACACTTCTCCTATTCTGGGATATGGTAGTTATTGCTCTATTCGGGTCTTAGGGATATTTACAAGATACAGACAATATTTTGTCCTAATTTGGAGGTGAGCATAATTGGTATTAACAAAGTTACAAAGTGGTTCAGTTAAAAAATATGGAAATGGCTTGATATTTCAAGAAATGCTTTAGATAGAAAGATATTCGGCCTCTCATTTTAAAGCTCTTAACCTGAGCTATCTACAGGATGGTACAAAAGTTTAGTAGGATATACAAAAGTGTTCCAAAATTAACATAATGTGATTTTTCTAACTTTTTAAATGTAATGCTGCTATTATTTTTATATAGTCTAATAGGTCAAATTAAGATACTTAGAAGTAATTTTTAATTTATCATTAATAACAACTGAGTTATGGCATTTTAAACTTTACAATTTTGTAAACATAATATTATTAAACATTCTCTGCAAGGCTTAAATTTAAATATAAGTGTCTTAAATTGATTTATTAGAATATGTAAAGATAATAATAACGTTACATTTAAAAAGTTGAGAAAAATCATGTTTTGTTAATTTTAAACACCCTGTAAATCCTACTAAACTTTTTTACCATCCTGTAGATAACTCAGGTGAAGAACTTTAAAATGAGAAGGTCAAACATCTTCCTATCTAAAGCAGTTCTTGAAATATCAAGGAGTTTCGATATATTTTTACATACACTGTACGTAACGAAAAGGTGCTGGCTAGGGTCAGTGAACGGCAAGCCATCAATTTGATAAGAAATAAAAGAGTTGACAGCTCATGGACAACCCCATACTTCCAAAAAAAAAACTGAAGGGTTTTTTAAAGGCAAGGAACCCATTTAGAGATACAAGTTATAGTAAGCAGAGGTCAACGAACAAAGTTTAAATTAACCAATAGGGAAGAAAGTGTCACTTTCTAAATTCCAGTAAACTTTGAATCCCACCAATGAAAAATAGCGTTGTGGTGTGACTGTTGAAAACGAGAAAATTATAAATATAGGTCGAGAGAAAGAAACAAGGGAATTCTTCAAGATAATTTGTACCAGGTTGTTCGTCATAAAATTTTGTTAAAACTTTTATAATAAATTGTAAAATCTTCTGGGAAATTGGTAGACATTTGAATGTAATTGCAAAGAATATTAAATTAAAAGAAATTACGTTGAGAAGTGAGTTAGTTAAAGTTAAAGAATAAGTCGTAAAGTGAATATATAGTCAGTGAAAAGTTAATAGATGAAATATCAGTGTCAAGAATAATAAGAGGGTTTCTGCGAGAAATCAAAGTGAGTTACGCCAAGTTATTGCCAGACGAGATTACAGCTTTGCGAGAATAATGGAGATTATTGGACACCAAATCAAAATCGAGCTTATCCGCTGGAACAACCATCAAAACAACCACGTTACGGATTGTGAAAGGACTTCAGATTCAATTAGTAGACTGTAAAAATTTGTATAAATAATTAGCCACCAACATTTTGATTCGGTAACTAAAGTTTAAATTATAGTCACCAAAGAACCACACGAACGAGAAAGATTTTATTTTATTTTTAAATCAATCTTTAAATAAAACAAGCTAGCCGAGACAGTAAATTAATTAAATTGGGCACATAATTGCTAAAATAAATTAAATAAAAGAAATTACAGTAAAATTAAATTCATTATAAATAAATAAGACTAATAACAATTTTTATACGCTCTTTGTTTCTTTTCTAATTGTTAAGGAAGCATTGTAAAATCTTATTAGTGTCTTATATGTGTTTATTTGTCATTGTAATTTAATTCAGATATTTCATTTGTTAGATTAAGGAATTAGACTATTGCTGTATTTAGACAAGTGCATCCTTAGCAAATCAAAATTAATTGTGAAAAATTATTATAATAAAAAAAAGAAAAGAAATTGATTGTAACAATAAAATTAATTTGTATTTAAAAAGAAGAGTACGTTTTTGTTATAATATATTCCTAAAAAAAATTAGCAATTATTTTTTCAATAAGTTTTCAATTATTTTTTTGAAAACTGTAAAAAAATTGTTTTCTATTATCTTAATAAATTAGAAGTTGAGATTACTTATACCATGTGTTTTACATATTTATTTATAAACTAATCTATATATTGAACTTTTTTAAATATTTTTTTTATGTATACACATGTTTCTTCCTTCAAGGACTTACGCCTGGCTCAACTTTATTATTCCCTCCACTCCTGCTGCCAGGCCAGCAGCTTGATATTGTATCAACTTTTCATGTATCGCAAAATACTTTTAAAAAGTTATAATCCAGAAATAACCCAAGTATCTAAGACCTTTTAACTTTTTTTTTTTTTTAACTCAAACTTTTATTGAAAAATTCATTTTTTGGATTATTTTGCAAATATTCTGACTCAAAATTTGGCATGGTTACTAATCTTCATAAGAAACATATATTCCTAAAGGTTAATTAAAATCTATCAATAATTTATATACTTATATAATTGTTTAAAACAGTCATGTGTAAACTCTACAGTTATGTAACAATTCATTGAATAAACCAATCAACTTCGAACCTATCTCATTTTCTTTATTAATTTAATAATGACTAAATTTATTCATAACTATTTGATATTAGCCTGTGTATTCTTACTGTAGATTCACGTCAGCCTGTTCTCCACTTTTAGCATCAATAACCAAAAATTTCAGATTGGGAAAGTGTCTAAAATATATGTCATATAAACAATTCAAGCATGGTTAAAACATTTCTGTTACTATAAGTATACAAGCAGACAAACAAAAATATTAAGCATGTAGGCCTAGGTAATAAAACAACATTGACTTTTAATTTTATGTTAACAAGATATAAATAAACCTGAATCTGTTTTATGACCCAATGCTGTTAAATGAATGAAATCACTTACGTCAACCAATTAATATAGTAACATTGTTGTGTCATTAAGAAATAAAAATTCAAAGATTTAAAAATAAATTTTTTACTACTGATGAGCATTAAATTTAAAGTTTTACTTTCAAAATTATGTAAAAAATGGTGGCTCAAAAAATAAATTATCTTTATAAAAAAAATAATATTATAAAATCTGTCTGTATTGTATGTCCATAAATGATTCTTCAATCCAAATGACTAAAATGATTTATAAAGTTAATAAGTACGAAATTGAAATACTTTAACTCAAAATGGGGAGGGGGTTTATATACTACTAGAATAATGCAAAAATGGTTTTTAATACATTTTATTAAAATTTACTAGCTCGTGAATCCTGAACAAAATGCCCCTAACCCTTTCTATCCAAACCTTAATTACACACAAGAATCTGAAAATAAACTTTCAATATTATTAATCTCTTCACTTGCATGCCTATTATTTGTTACACAGCAGTCCTACATACCCAGATTATAAATACTTTAGCTGACCACTATGAATTGCTGTCAAAATTAGAAACATAGTTTCTTAGCATAACTAATTTAGTTACATCAGAAACATTTTTATGCCTAATTTGAAACACTGAACATGAAAGTATTTTCAAACAACCATTAGCCCTAGAAGTTATAAGACACCATATTAAAGTGTCTATGAGCCTTACTTAAGCTATAGGCACCAGGAACCACTGGTTCAATCCGAATCAAGTTTGATACTAATCAATGGCTAAACTTCAAATTCATAGTTTATATTGTTTTCTACGTTGGCTATTCTATCCTTATATGTTCTAGTGAATGGTATTAAGTTATTATTCTATTGTGCTTGGTTTATTTTGAAATTCAACAACTCTAGTTCAGTGTAAATATTGTAAAAAATCATGTCATTTACTTTTCTAAACCAACTTCCAAAACATAGATAGGCCCCCCTATAACGATAAACAAATACAAATCAAAAATACATTCTTAAACAACAATTTAAGATGCGCAAGTCTTAAACATGTCTATTAGTCGCAACAGTTAACAATCAAATGATTATCACACTTATAAACAAATAGCCTACATTGAATTAAATATTGTGAAAAGACAATAATAAACCTATATTACACTTACTTCTTAGTACATGTTTCCAACATTAAATGATGTCGATATCACAGTATGTTCTGAACAGCAAATAGCAGCAAGTGGTAGTGTGGTAAGGATTTTTCTTGGTACTTCACTGTCATTGTTGGTTTTATGTGGGTCTTTTTTATTTTTCCCTAGTTGTTCCCTTCTATGCATTCAAAAATAATGTGCCTCAAGTTTTCAAGACTGTCTCCACACCTTGTACATATTGGTGAATCTGATGTCTTGAAGTGGTGAAAGTATTCTTGTGCAAGCATATGGCCAAGATATTCTTTAGCGAGATGCAAAAGTTTATGTTCTTCTATCCAATGCTTCATAAATTTGCATGTTATTTAGATCCTTCAAAAGTTTTAAAAGCATTCTTCCAGTGGGATTGTTTTTCCACTGGTCAATCCACAGCTTCCTGAAAACTAGTTTTACTTTTCCATAACTAGTTTTTAAAGAATCCAGTTTAGGAAACTTTGAGTAGATCTTCAGAGCAACTTTTGCAATTTCATCTACTTTTTCGTTTTCTTTTAAGCTGCAGTGTCCAGGTTTAATGATTAGTGATGCTCTGGAGTACATTATGAATGGTGTTTACGTAGTAAAAATATGAAGTTGGTTTGTATGTATCAATCAGGTAAAGATACATCGGTGTAGATGAGCAAGAAATCCTGATACTCATTATATATGGTTTCTAAATCAGCTTGTTTTAGAAAAGCTGGATTGTCTTGTTTGGCAGATTGCCAATTATTTCTGTATTCAAAGTATTCACTTTTGGTACTGACTATATACAGGGAGGTGTTGTGTTAACTGAGGAGATTTTAAAGACACAGAGGTATTGTGTTTAAACTGATACAACCAAACATCAAAAATATACTGGACAATGTGAATTTCCTCTTAACTGCTAGCAAGAAGTTGGTAAAACTTAGGAACTACTGCACCATTTAAAAAATATTTTTAGTTTCAATTAGCATTTACATACCAATTTTGTCACTAACAATAGATATGTTGATGCTGAAAATTTAAGAAATGCATAAAATATATGAGAAAATCTGGATTTCCTACTTTTCAGTAGCAAAAAAAAAATGGTTATAACTATAGAACTACTGAACCGATTTCAAAACGTTTTCAGTTGCAATTATCACTCACATTATATGCCATCTCTGTTACTAAAATTTTTTTTAATTTTTATAAAACATGTAAAAAATTTGGTTTTTATATGACCAAATTCATTGTGTCATTGTTAAAACAGTGTTTTATATATGTGAACGATTTTTTATTTTAATAGTGTTTTTTTTTCAAATATTATGAGTACTTAATAATAATTACCAGTTTTAATGGGACGACACTTTCATATGGCTGAACGACTTCATGATGTTTTGGATCTGACTATGACGGTTTAACTGTCGAAACCTGTTATCCACAAGGATGAAATTTAGATTGTCTGATGGAAAAATTAAGGTAATTAACCTATAATATATTCATTGAATACATAATCCAGGAAGCTACACCAAACATTATGTTTAAATTAAGATATTGCCCAAAAATAAAAACATTTCATGAAAATCAGAACAACGGTTCTTCTATAAGCTTACAGACAGATGTTGTAATCTATATAAGTAAAGATTTCAAGTAAAATTATATAAAATAATTTATAGTTATTTGTTGTTTTTTTTAAAGCCTATCACTTGTTAAGTACACATCACTTCTATGGTTAGTAATAATACATGAGATTTCCAGTTTTTTCCTATCAAATGACTATCAATACTGAATTGGTCTACACACAAATATAATATATAATCACATTCAGTCAAATAGCTTAAATAGCTTAACTTACCAGCATAAAGAATTGGAGCAGCATGACCTTTAGAAAGAACAAAACGATCACTTGAAGGGTCTTTTGGAGAAGAAATCTTGTAGCGCATTGTGTGGAAGAAAAGCACAGACATAATTTCTGCCATTGAAGCACATGATGTTGGATGTCTAAACAAAACAAATCCCAGCATGTAAAATTATTAAAATAATCATCAATCTGTTTTGTTAAATATGAGGTATTATTTACAAAAATAAGAGGCAGCAAATATTTCAAAACCATCTTTCAAAAAAATCTAATTATATCAAGAGACATATAATATATTTACTGCTTTTAGATAAAACATTAGAAAGGAACAAAGTGTTCCACATTTTTTACTTTCTCGTGTTTGGGTTAATAAAGAAAAGGTGATTGGGGGGGGGGGGGGAGAGAAAATATATTCCTACTTTTTGTTAATTTGAGGTCCTGAGTAAAGAAAAAAAAGTAGTAAAATTTTTTTATCTGTCCGTAATCAACTATGTGCACTGCACCAATGGTTGAATCAACACCAAACCAACAAAACTTAGTTTAATTTGGTAATTACAAATACCAAATTTGTATTTAGTATGTAATTTGGTTTATTATGTGAGAGAATGTGCCTTACATATGATTATTAAATTTGAGGAAACTGCCATAACTAAAAAACAAAAAATTTTAAATTTGAAAAAATTACCCCTAAATTACGTAGCTCCCAAAAGACAATTAGCTAATACATATTATTAGGGATTTTAGATTTTTTAAATAAATTGTATTTTAGCTGAGCAGCAACAACATGGGTTCCTAAGGGGAGATCTACTAAATCAGTTATTACAAAATTGGTATAAAATATTTTAACTAAATTCAATAGAAGTCAAAAAGTCAACGGTGTTTCCATGGATTTATCCTAAGCTTTTTTAAGAGAGTAAATAAAGTCCAAAGTGTTATTAGACCACCCGTCGAACTACGGCATTTGAGGTAGATGTTTTGACTGGATAAAGTCCTATATTAGCAACAGAGAACAAGCAGTCAAGATATCCAATATAATAAACTCGGGATTAATTGAATGGGTTAGGTCAAATTTGCATTTAATGAATTATAGTATCCTACATGGGTCGGTTTTGGAACCACTATTGTTTCTTATTAATACCAATGACCCATCCTGAGCTATTAATCATGGAGAACTGATAATATATACAGACAATATATATATATTATTACAAGTAATTGTAAATTGGAGTTAGAAAGACTTATGAATCGAGAAGTTAGTTCCATTACTAGGCTAAATATTTTCTAATTTAAGGCTTAAGATTAATACCAATATGAATCAATTATACTATTTTATTATACTATTTTTTTAGTAGAGGCAGTAAAGGCGTATAGGGGCAATATCCTTTTATATAGTAAAGCCACAACTGAGTTGGAAGGGACAAAGTATCTTTGTTCAAATTAACCAAAGTCTGGATTGGAATTTACATACAGAGACAATAATTAACACTTTAACATCAGGTATATATGTACTTAATAATAATTGTGACTTAACAATAATTAAATCATTCTAGATATTATGTGATAAAAAAAAAACAAACTTTTATTTGGTACAACTGAAAAATGAACAAGATGATCGCCAACAGAATTGGGACATTTAACACTCTTCTCACATCCTTCACTGTTGTGGCCCTTTAAACCACACTGTTAGCATACTTCCAACTTTGTACGGGTAAACATATATCTCTATATTCCTGACATTTAAAACACAATTGAGGGTTAAGGAAATATGGTCCAACCATCACCCATTGATATTCAGGTTAAATATGCGTATAAATAAGTACTGTCAGTGTGTCAAATGTCAACACTACTGAAGCAGTTGGCAGATTCTTGCCACTCACAGTTTTCATAATCTGAATAACTTCACTAATTCATTTATATCTCCTACAAGGTAACGTGGAGCAAATCCCTATGCATTACTATGCCCTTGGAGTAGTTCAAGAATCAGTGGAGTTCCACCGATATCTTGACTAGGTCAAGCTTTGCTTATTGTTACTTGTCTCTACTAAGAGTTTTTCATTTTGTAGTATCCAGATGGAGAACCTGCTCTGCCAGTAATGGCTTTGTTAATTAGGGAAAGGGAACCTTTGATAGGTCTTTCCCTTCCTCCATATTGCTGGAAACTAAATAAAATAGTTTAACTCGAGGGGTTATGAAGTCACCTCCTTAGTCTGTAATATCTCACAACCGCTTAGTTACTCATCAGACTAAGCTGAACGGTGTCTCTTAGCACTATTATTAATAACATATTTGGTGTTTAGTTTTATTTATCAGAGTTTTTTTCCATCCGATACTTCATGGATGAAGAATCACAGTCAATAATCGGGTACACCCAGCATAATCAGTAATCCAAAACAAAATAATCACGCAACTCAAACTGAAGCATGTTTCAAATTTAAGGGGTAATGAAACACATGTTTTTCAATGCCCTTCTTAAACATAGAGGTGAGTAGTTCTGATATGGCGTTACGGTTCTTCACCCCCAGGTTAGTACTGACTAGCTACCCATGTAATAATGAAAAATTATTTTACTCTGATCGATTCTTGAACTTGAGCTGTTAAGGTTTTCGGCAGTGCAAAGTACACATCAGGATTCAAGCACTTGATTCCACCAAGGCAATCAAGAAAGTGCATCACCACTCCCAGACATAACAGAGATGAGCAGGGCATACTTTCTTCCACATACCCAAAAATGGTTTTAACATTTAGAAAGAATGGCATAGTTGCATCAATGTCAAGAGAGGAAACCAAGCCCAAGAAAGAGATGTAACAACACAAATAAGAAGGTGCAACACCAAAGAGAAGGTAAAACTATAAATAAGTTCTTGTTCCAACCCCCACCCACTCCCACCTTGAAAAGAGGTTGCAAAATTCAGCAAAAATCATTGAAAATGTCTGAAGATTTGTGTCATAATGCATTTCGGTCATTAAAATTTATGACATTACTAAACATGTGTTATTTTTAAAGAATTTTACATCCTGTGGTAAATAGAAAAAAAAAGCAAAATCAATATGTTACCTGTAAAAATCAATCTTAATAAATGGTACAAAATTTAACTCGAAATTTAACTCAAAATTTAAATTTCTCTTTCTTAAAAGAATTTTTAATTGGAGGTGCATACTATTCTTGTCAGGAATATACAGGGTGTTTATAAAAGAACTCCTTGATTTAAAAAAATCATAATTAAAAAACGAAACCAGCAATAAACTTTCGGTTTTCAAACTTGAGTTCAGTATATTGTCAAGATTTTTTGGCTAATATTCGATCGCAGTTGGCACCTGTGCATGACCTTGGAGCGAGCGTGGTGAGGGAAGAGCACCGGCCAGTCACTATTCAACAGTCATGGCTACGCCACAGGAAAAAGCTCAATGTGTGATTTCGTTTATTCAATCAAGTTCAGTGATCACAGTTCAGCGTAATTATAGACGTGAATATGGCGGTGTTGCACCTA
Organism: Aphrophora alni; assembly: GCA_963513935.1. Taxonomy (NCBI): domain Eukaryota; kingdom Metazoa; phylum Arthropoda; class Insecta; order Hemiptera; family Aphrophoridae; genus Aphrophora; species Aphrophora alni. The sequence continues at coordinate 108,938,685 of OY740765.1, forward strand.
CTAACAAAACTATTCTCAATTGGTATAATCAGTTTTGGGAAACAGGTAGTGTCTTAAAAGGGAAGTCACCGGGTAGGCCTTCAGTCTCTGAACAGAATGTGGAACGAATCCGTACGTCTTGTAATCGTAGCCCTAAAAAGTCATTGGCAAGACGAAGTTTGGAGTTGGGAATACCTAAGTCTACCGTGTATAAAGTGGTGCGAAAGAGGCTTAAATTACGTGCGTATAAGATTCAACTTCTGCATGAAATAAAGATCACTGACAAAGTGAAAAGAGTCGATTTCGCAGTCTTCATTTTGGACAGCATTGAAGAAAATGAGAACTTCCTGGAAAATGTCATTTTCTGATGAGGCAACATTTCACGTAAGTGGGTCTGTCAATCGACACAATTGTAGGATTTGGGGGTCAGAGCCACCGCATGAATTCATAGAACATCAGCGAGACTCGCCCAAAGTCAATGTTTGGTGTGGATTGATGCATGATCGTATCGTCGGACCTTTCATCTTCGCAGAAAAGACAATTAATGGGAATATTTATTGTGGTATGTTAGAACTATACGTTTTCCCACAAATAGATGATATTAAACAAGAAAAGGGACCAATTTTCTTCCAGCAAGATGGCGCGCCACCTCACTACAGCAACCGTGTCCGTGATGCGTTGAACTTGCGTTTTTCTAATAGGTGGATTGGTAGATGTGGGCCACTTGCATGGCCACCAAGGAGCCCAGATCTGACTCCACTAGATTTTTTCCTTTGGGGACATGTAAAAAACATTGTGTATTCCGAGAAGATCCGTGACATTGCTCATCTGAGGGAAAGGATTCTGACGGAAGCTGTAGCATCCGTCACGCCTGATATGCTGCTGAACACCTGGAAAGAAACTGAATATCGTTTAGACGTGGCCAGGGCAACAAATGGTGCTCATATAGAACTTTATTAGGTATGAAAAAAAAAAAAAAAAACTTGAGAACATTCTCTTTAATAATATATAGGTTTAATAACTATTAATTTAACTTTACTGTGTACTAATCAAACTTTAAATCAAGGAGTTCTTTTATAAACACCCTGTATATCAAGGTTGACAAATACTCTAAAATGATATATATTACATTTTGTACCTGTGATTAAAACTTGCTTCCTTGCTTAGGCTATCTTATTATTTTGTTTTTACTATTTTTTTATCTGATTGTTAAGCTTTTGTCTCTGTCTGTGTTTACTTTATTATTTTGAATTATTTAATAATGCTTTCTAGTTGACAATTTTCTTGTAAAATGAAAACGGAAAAGAACAATGTAAAATGTAAGTGAAAACTTCTTCATATGCCAAACTACCACCAAATCCTTATTTATTATGATTACGTTTTGAATTATATGTGACTGTACTTAAGCATATTTTATGTCTTTAAAAACTGGAGTCTCTTTACATGTTGAATATATATACAGGGTGTAGGGAATGGGTAGAGAAGTTTTATTACTTTTGACCCAAGAACATTTGGAATACAATTATTGGCCTATTGAAACTGGTATTCAAATAAACTTCTCACAAGGGAAGGGTAAACATATTTTCAATGTAAACCTTTGTTTAATTATATACACAATACAAAAACTATTATTGACATTTAAAAAAATTAACAGTTTTACAAGAGTGGATTTGAAAATTTGTAGAAAATAGAGCTAAAAAAAGTTCTTAAATTGACAAATTTTAATCATTAAACAATCAATAATATAATATATGATCGAATTTAAAAAAAAAAATCCTGTTAAAAAAAAAAGTTTTAATAAAATTTGTAGGCTATGTAATAACAAAGATAAAAATGTCATTAAACAAACTGAAACTACAAGAAATTTTCAAGAAATAAAATTGGAAACCGCTTTCAAACAATTACTTACTTTTTTAACTAAGAATAAAATTGTTTTAAAATGTGATTTTTTATACGAGATGAATCTGTAAAGTAATCTGTTTTGAAATGACCGGTAAACTGTGGCAAAGAAGTGGGACCACACGTTTCATTATGACGAAATAACCAGCTGTTGACCATTTTATCAAGATTTGAAAAGCAATAGTTGTGACGTGTGATCGATTTAAAATGGGTAAATATTCCCACCAACTGAAAGGTTCGTGCAGTGATACATTTTTTGTTAGTTCCGCTAAAATTCATAACTTGTTGTGGTTTATGGAGCAGAGTTATGTGTGAGAGTAAAGTTAGATAATGGTATCGTTTGTTTAGAGATAGATGAAAGAATGTTCTTGAAGAAGAGTGTACCGTAGCTTCTTCTAAGAAGATTGAATAAGGGAGCTGTTGAAACAATATAAAAAATGTATGGAAGTCAAAGTGTATAATGATGAAAATAAAAAAGATAAACAAAAAGACAAATCAATTTTTGGTTATAATAAACCATTTTTATCTTTTAATGTGTTTGTTTCATTTCAAAATGAACTTTACTTAAAAAATGCACCTCATACAAACTGATAATAAAAAATATATAGATTTACATTTGAAATCATGGTTACCCCTCTCATAATAGATGGGCGAAGTTGAATTGTATGTCTATAGATATTGCAAACTGATCAATAGATATACCACAGTCACAATTTATATATTTATTAGTTAAAAAGAAGTTTTTATTATCAACATTTTTTGATCATTCAAATTTTTGTAGTGGTCCCTTCAACTAGATTGGTTTAAAAATGAAAGACCTCCATAAAACAGAGACCCCTTAGTCTTCGAATACTCTTAAAAGTATCAGAGTCAGAAAAGAACCAGAGATAGTCAAGACAGGTCTGAAAGGAAATATGAAAGAGAAGTATCTAACCAAGACTACATGACAAAAGGTGCCATTACAGCTATAGTCTCAGGAGTGCCACACCCATACTCACTATATGAGAACCTAAGAGAAGAAAATATGAAAGAGAGGTATCTAACCCAAGACTACATGACAAAAGGTGCCATTACAGCTATAGTCTCAGGAGTGCCACACCCATACTCACTATATGAGAACCTAAGAGAAGAAAATATGAAAGAGAGGTATCTAACCCAAGACTACATGACAAAAGGTGCCATTACAGCTATAGTCTCAGGAGTACCACACCCGTACTCACTATATGAGAACCTGAGATGAGGAAAGATGAAAGAGAGGTATCTAATCCAAGACTACATGACAAAAGGTGCCATTACAGCTACAGTCTCAGGAGTGCCACACCCGTACTCACTAAATGGGAACCTAAGAGAAGGAAAGATGAAAGAGAGGTATCTAACCCAAGACTACATGACAAAAGGTGCCATTACAGCTACAGTCTTAGGAGTGCCGCATACGTAGGTACTCACTATATGAGAACCTAAGAGAAGGAAAGATGAAAGAGAGGTATCTAACCCAAGACTACATAACAAAAGGTGCCATTACAGCTATAGTCTCAATAGTGCCACACCCATACTCACAATATGAGAACCTAAAAAAAGGAAAGATGAAAGAGAGGTATCTAACCAAAGACTACATAACAAAAGGCGCCATTACAGCTACAGTCTCAGGAGTGCCACATACGTAAGTACTCACTATATGGGAACCTAAGAGAAGGGAAGATGAAAGAGAGGTATCTAACCCAAGACTAGATAACAAAAAGGCGCCATTACAGCTACAGTCTCAGGAGTGCCACATACGTAAGTACTCACTATATGGGAACCTAAGAGAAGGAAAGATGAAAGAGAGGTATCTAACCCAAGACTACATGACAAAAGGCGCCATTACAGCTACAGTCTCAGGAGTGAAACATACGTACTCACTATATGAGACCCTAACAGAAGGAAAGATGAAAGAGAGGTATCTAACCCAAGACTACATGACAAAAGGCGCCATTACAGCTACAGTCTCAGGAGTGCCACATACGTAAGTACTCACTATATGGGAACCTAAGAGAAGGAAAGATGAAAGAGAGGTATCTAACCCAAGACTACATAACAAAAGGCGCCATTACAGCTACAGTCTCAGGAGTGCCACATACGTACTCACTATAGGAGAACCTAAGAGAAGGAAAGATGAATGAGAGGTATCTAACCCAAGACTACATGACAAAAGGTGCCATTACAGCTACAGTCTCAGGAGTGCCACATACGTACTCACTATAGGAGAACCTAAGAGAAGGAAAGATGAATGAGAGGTATCTAACCCAAGACTACATGACAAAAGGTGCCATTACAGCTACAGTCTCAGGAGTGCCACATACGTAAGTACTCACTATATGGGAACCTAAGAAAAGGGAAGATGAATGAGAGGTATCTAACCCAAGACTACATGACAAAAGGTGTCATTACAGCTACAGTCTCAGGAGTGCCACATACGTAAGTACTCACTATATGGGAACCTAAGAGAATGGAAGATGAAAGAGAGGTATCTAACCCAAGACTACATAACAAAAGGCGCCATTACAGCTACAGTCTCAGGAGTGCCACATACGTAAGTACTCACTATATGGGAACCTAAGAAAAGGGAAGATGAATGAGAGGTATCTAACCCAAGACTACATGACAAAAGGTGTCATTACAGCTACAGTCTCAGGAGTGCCACATACGTAAGTACTCACTATATGGGAACCTAAGAGAAGGAAAGATGAATGAGAGGTATCTAACCCAAGACTACATGACAAAAGGTGTCATTACAGCTACAGTCTCAGGAGTGCCACATACGTAAGTACTCACTATATGGGAACCTAAGAGAATGGAAGATGAAAGAGAGGTATCTAACCCAAGACTACATGACAAAAGGTGTCATTACAGCTACAGTCTCAGGAGTGCCACATACGTAAGTACTCACTATATGGGAACCTAAGAGAATGGAAGATGAAAGAGAGGTATCTAACCCAAGACTACATAACAAAAGGCGCCATTACAGCTACAGTCTCAGGAGTGCCACATACGTACTCACTATATGAGAACCTAAGAGAAGGAAAGATGAAAAAGAGGTATCTAACAGAAAAATAGATGAAGAAAACTGTAAATACAGCTACATAGCTTGTGATTGCCACATTCATACTCATAATGAGTAAACCACAACCCTAAGAAGCCTTCAGCTTAGAATTAGCTTGGTTAACAATAATAGCAATGGATTCTATAAACACTGCCGGTATTGTATACAGATAACATTCTAATGATAAATTAATAGTTTAATATCATTCATATCTATAGATTAGAGCGACAACTAATTGATAAATATATCTCAAACTTAGAAACATGTCTTTTAGGCATATCAGGTCTAATACTGTAGTTACAACAAAGTTCTTAATATTTATCTATGGATTCGAAGCTTTTACATAAACACCGTTAAAATACTACTTTTAAACGTTGTTTTGTTGTCATATATTAATATTCCCACTACATGACATTCGTTGTAAATTTGTCTCCACAAACTAATGAACATTGAAAAACATAATAAAATAAAGTTTTGTAAAAATATTCACTACGTATCCATATTTTCAAAAACGTAACAAAGCTATTTGCACAATTTTTTATGTTAGATAAAAGTTTTCTTACTGTCTACTAAACATTTCAAGAAAAATTTAATTTAATTTTCATACATTTTCAGCCGTTCTTTAATTTTTCAACATTCCAAAACACCTATAAAAACAATATTTTTAAAAATATTAGAACTCTAATTTTGCTTGTCATTCACAAGAATAGTATTTATTCATTTATTATTTTTTTTGTGAGCAAAAATGTTTTTCACTTCGAAATTGACATATTTGTAGCTTAAGCACACAATGTTTCGACTGATTTGCGATGTTTATATCTGATTACCGAAGTCATGAAACATTGAGCATGATTAGTAGTGTTGGTACTTGCATGGGTGGTGACCGCTTGGGAACACCACGTGCAAAATTTCAATTGGGATTAGTGTTGTCATATCGTACTTATGTTTATTTATGCGTAGGTAAAAACAATTCGCGTACAAACCTATTTTAAAGTATAATTCAATTAATGGACCTTAACCTAGAAAACTTGAAATTATGTTTTTGTTTCGGGGAAAAAACATTTTTACTCACAAAAAATTCTGTTACTATTAATTCTTATAAAGTACAAAAATAACAGTGGGGAATCAAAATTGGGGCGCTACAGTAAATAATTACCCCTAAAACAAATAAAAATATACTCTCATCTAGCTACATCACAACTGAATAATAGCAAAACTTTTTTTTAAACTCTTTAGTTCTTTTTTTAGCAACTACAGTATTATAAAAGTATGACTTGACAAATATGATAAAACATTGACAATCGATATTATGCCATTCTCATGATAAATAAAAAAAGACATGGTTTATTTAAGGAATTGAAGAAGTTAAACTTCTTAACGGATAAAATTTTGCCATTTTATTTATTTTTAAATGATTATTGGTGTCTATTCATTCTTTTGATTGTATGAACTCTAACCCTGTCATTTTGTGGTATATTAAAGAAATTTCCTAAAAACCAAATTAAAGTAAAGATAATTGAAAAGTGGATAGATAACCTTACATAAATCCAACATTATCAAGCACATGAGAAAAGAGGGGGGGGAAACATCAAGCTTCTAAAAAGTCCACAAACCAACTGAAGTCAAAAATGCTACTTTTTTAAATCATAAATTTAATAATAATATATTTCACTAAAAACGTTATTTTTCAAGATATTTATAAAGTATTTTGTCCCCCCTTTACCCTTCAATAAAAAATTGCTCTGGATCAAAAAGGGAATATATCCAAAAAAAGTTCACCACTTATCCCGTTTTCATAGTTATACCATAATTTCAGTGTATAACTAGTAAATGAATAATTTTTATTTTAAGTTCCAACGACAAGCCGGAACAAAACCTAACCAAACTAAATTTTTATGCAACCATCATTATGGCTTAGGCTACTACTATAATCAATATACACACTTGCAGTATATTAATGCATAGAAGCATACTGAACAATTGCACTTTGTTAAATATTAAAAATTGAAATAAAAACAAATATTGTTAGTTCGTCAGTCATTTACAAAATACATTTACAGGTGTGCATCGGTACACGGTTTACTAGTAAAGCAAAAACGTATGAAATACATATAACATATTCTTACCCAGATTTTGAAGCAGTGGTGGCATTAATACTATCAATCCGTAATTTATGTGCAAAATCCTGTAAAAGGGTTAAATCTGGTGATTTCTGAGTTGAACTCATGGTGATTGAAAAAATCACATTTACGCACGCCTTTACGAAGTGAACTGAAATGTACTATGTAGGACAGGTGGTGGACAAAAGTGACAACTATAACAAAGTAGTAGCGGTAGAAGGGATCAATATTGCGTGTGCGCATGCGCATTAGAACCAGCCATTTCATAAAACTGAACCTAATTAAATGTTTTTTTACGTTTAGTCAATTTAGGTTTGAAACGAAGAATAAATTTTTGCCAATTTTTATTATTTACGGATTTTGATCCGTAAACGACTTTCTTCTACCAGTGCGTACATGATTTTTTTCTTTTCTTTTTAATGGGGTTTTTTACTATATCTTTTTAACTTTTTAAAACTAGGTTATAACTAGATTCGCCACCATCATACATACATAGCTGCAAGTAATTAATTATTACGCGTTGGCTTAGAATCTACCAAATTATGGTATTGATTTATCGTTGAAAGAGTTATCAATTTACAAAAATAGATTATATTAATATTTTTAGTGGAAAAACAAATTATTATCGAGCAATACATTCATGACCCAAAAATTTGATTATTTATCCTTGTTGTCTAAATAGTTATTTAAAAAGGTAGTTTATATTCATACTTTTAGTACGAATTATATATTATCGAGCAAATATATATGTGAACCAAAAATTGATGCTCCTTGTGGGACATACTGTCTAAACAACTTAATACCATAGCAATGTCTGTATTTATTTGTATGAAAGTATTATGTTTGTGAAAAAAATGAGCTTTTAGAAGATATTGGAATGTTAATAAGCAAGAAATAGTTTTTCTTATGAGTAACAGGGATTGATTATGGTGGGCTTGAAATTCTATAACAAATTGACACAGCTCTTAAAAATAAAATTTGAGATAATTAAGTTTAGTTCCATAGTTAGGTCTTATATAACTTTTAATTGTTGAAATTTATACAACTTTCGATTGTATCATTTAATTTAAATATTATGTTTTCTGGTCTTTTTTTATGAGGTAATTTAAAACCTTCCCCACAAATTCAAAATTTTTACTGTAAACCCCTATTAAGTGATATATCATTTTAAAGGTCTTGTTTAGTAGAGAAAAACATTAGAGTTCGCAACCTTGCTCCAATATAAAATGGTGACTGATCAAATGTCCTAAACCGCTAACACCCCCTTTAGGATCCTGGGGTTCTATCATCACTTGCCTCCACTCTATTCTATCCTCTATAAGGCAATCATAATCACGATGGTCTTTTTACCCATAAAAATAATCTCTCCTTCGCCACAAATCTTCGGTAGATACATGTACCTCAGCAATCTTGCAATTTTTGTTCTCTATTTTGATAAACTTTGATCAGGGAAATTATTATTTTAATATTTCAAGTTAATATTTTACTAGAGTAATAAACCGAAGTAATAGGACATTTGATTGGCCACCATTTTGTATTGTAGCGAGGTAGGCCTATCTGTTAATGTAACAAGTTAATGTATCTATAACTATAACTCAATGGTCTGATCTACAGCCACAAAGTTGAGAATAATAAAAGATGGCTGAACAAGATGGTTGTTTTATTTAAGTCGCTCTTACAAATTCAGTATAATATGGTGCAGTTGAGAAATTTAAATAAATTAGTTAAAGAAACTTAACTGTCAACTCCACAAGAAATTCTTAATCAATTTTTAATCCAAATTGTACAAGTGTTGTAACAATTGAAACTATATTTTTAGTGTAATGTGTTGTCATACTATGTAAAATCACCAATATTTCTTTGATATTACAATGATTTTATTCAAGACCTGATGATTTTGTTTGATTAACACTATCTCAATATGGTAGTTACGATAATTACTGTAAAACCTGTAATAATTGGCTGGTTTTCATATTTGACCTGTAGATTACTAAACTAGAAACATATTTATACATGATTCCATTACTTTGCAATTATAATATTGTTGGAAATAATTATGATGTATCAAAACATGCAACCATCTACAGTTCCACATTGATAATATTACATTAAAGCTATTAAGTAGAGCTTTCAACTTGCATAATACAGACATGCAGTATATAACCCTCCCTTCTATTGCTAGAGGCAAAAAACTTTCTATTTCTTGGAAGTAGTTCATGTTAGACTCCAGATTGCTTATCATAAACCTATAATTTATTTTCTACTTCTGAATTCTCACTCGTGGTAAACTTAATAAATGATACAAACCACATTACACAAATTGTTCACACACACACACAAATAATTGTTGTAAATACTGTGCTACTATCTCAATGACAAATGTCAAGGTTAATTATTCATACCTTTTATCCAATTTCTTACAACTTTTTTATATTTTTTATTAACATGTACTTTTGTGTAAAAGTGTGGGTGTTTACCCTAAATATCATAAAAATTTGGTTGACAATGTTAAACAATCATGAGAAATATGACCTTCAATGATCGTTTTTTGTATATTTCTTGCCTATATATATATATATATATATATATATATATATATATATATATATATACTGAACAAAAGTTTGGGGGGGTAGGCTTTTGACATCATAGAGTTTTAAAGCTTACAAATATAATCAAAATAATTTAGAATAATTCAATTGTTTACATTCTATGACAAGGACACCAAATACTGAACTATGATAATTGTATTTTACTCATAACCTACTTGGTAAATGAGTATCTCCGAGATAATGTATTCCAATTTTTCCAATAGTTTCTGAGGAATAATCTCAGATGAACATACACAGATGCTTTGTAAAAACAATTTTTTTTCCCAAAGCAAATATTTCTGTGCAACAACCGAATAACATGATCTTTCGATATCATGATTCTTTACATAATAAAAAAATTGTAGAGGGAATAATCATCATCTAATAGTTATGTGATTAACTAACTGAAAAAGTTACATTTTTTTAGTTTCAATATTTGTAAAAGGGAACCATTGTTACAAAGCAGGTTACATCTGCCAGTCTAAAATCGGACTCATAAAACATAAGATACCGCTTTTGGTCTTAGTTGGCATGCTGCTTATTCTATGCATCAAATCGTTTCCACATCTACTAAACAATAGTTGGATGCAAAGGAATTTAGAAATACAGTACTTGTATAAGTTAATTACCCTAATAATATCTGTTTTAATAATCCACCTCTATTAAAATCAATATTAACAGATCAAAAATATTTTTTCTCAGTTTATGTTTAACTTTGATAATTTCAGAAAGAAAAAAAACCTAAATATCCTCCTTGAAATTTTAGTAATATTTTTTTATTTAAGTTGACAAAAAAAATTTTGTAATAATTATCTCATACAATTCAGGACTTTTTTCTTTATAGAAATCCTTCAAAGACTAAATTCTGCCAAAAATAAAGTTGAAGAATTTATTCCCTCTACAAATGAAAAAAACACAATTTCCCCTAATAATTTACTTGTTTAAGATAACGTTCTAATGACCACATCGATGCTTTGTGTGAAGAACAGGCTCGGTCTGTTGTAGTTCAGTGCAAAGAAGGTTAATGTACATGTAACAAATAAGGATGATGACTTAGTTATTAAAAAGTTCTCTTGAACAAAAGTGTTTATTGTGGAAATTTTTTTTTTTGAAGTTTCCACAAGTGTTGCTCATCTCAAGTAAATTTATTTGCTGTTGACTAAGAAATGGTAGAATGTTTCATGTAAGTTTACTCTAGTAAAGACTCCATGTTTTTTTACCCTTTCTGTTAGTTACTTTATAGAATAGATGAGGAAACTATATTTATCTTAAGTCTATAATTATCAAATAACATGTGAACTGTAAGTCATGGCCATGAAATATCATAAGATATAACCTTGGTTAGATAGAGGCGTAACATTTCAAATAAAATACTAATCTAAAACCATAGAGGAATTACTAAAATGTTATGTATATAATCATTAGTAGAAAATTCCTTAATTTAAAAGCAACAGCCAAATCAGTATAAAGGTTTCTAAGAAATGAGTACAGTTAATGACAAATATATTTCAAAAACTACTTTATGGCCAAATATTTCTGGTAAACTCTCAAAATCTCTCCCCCCCCCCCACAAAACAATATTTTAAAGTAAATAATAGTTATATAGAAAAAAAATCATGAACAATTCAATGTTTAAAAAAATTGTAATTGCGATGAAATGTATGAATAATTCCGAATTTAAAAACATTGAAAACATCAGATCAGTTTAAATCAGTTTCAAAATTGAGTAATGTTATTTTACTTTGTAGGTTATATTTGTAAAAATGTAATTTTTGTTTACAATTTTATTTTTCATCTTATGTTAAAGTTAAAATTTATAAGTTTATATACTATATCTAATAAATTAAACTGTTAATTTCTTAAACATTACTTCTGGAACAATTTATTAATTACTAGATGAAGAAAGGTAAAAATCCAGCTAGGGCACTTCAGATTGCCGTTCTTGACCTCACAACAGCCCCTAATTGTGCTATTTATATGCAAAATTGTAATCTCATAAGTTGCTTTCAAAATAAAATCACCTATAACTTTGAAACCTGTGGTGTGATTTCTAAAAAAGTTTGATTCATGTATTAACTTTGTTATTGATCAAATGTATGTTGTCACTAAAATTTCAAAATTTAGTGAAGAGTAAAGGATTTTCTTTTAATCACTGCAAAAATTGTTAAAACTAGGGAAATACTGCATGATTTTATTATTTTTTTAATTCAGTTTCAATTCGTGTTTCAATCGTATACTAACTCTTGTCACTGAAAAAACAGATGTTGTTGCTAAAAATGTTAAGAAAAATAACAATATATGTAGAATTCCTATTTTACAGAAGCAAAATTTTTTATAACTCGGGAACTACTGCATCGATTACAAACAAATTTTCAGTTCTAATTAGTGTTCAAATCAAAAACTAACTTTGTTACAGACAAAATTAATGTTTAAACAATTTTTCCCTTGTTTAAGGCGAAAAACCTCTTTGTCATCAATCACCTTATAAAAAAAAAGACCCCTAGCCCTTGAACACTTCTTTAGCATCAGGGTCGGAAAAGAACAAGAGTTGGTCAAGCGAAACCTGATAAGAAAGATGAAACAGAGGCATTTAACCCATTACTACATGAGAATAGGTGTATGTACAGCTAGGTCCCCTTGGGATCACTAAAGTGAGCCCCTGAGACTATTTTTTTTAATCCGTAAAGTATGTTGACAATTCTGGTATTTTCGTATTACACATTCAGACAAATATTGTTATAACTTGGGAGCTACTGAATCAATTTAAATCAAGAAAAGACTAAAACTTGACTAGATAGCCTATATCTACATAGAGTTTCTCAAGTTATGTGTACAAATTTACAGAGAGATGTTGCGTTTTATATAACAGAGATTATATGCCTACTATAAAAATTAAAATATTTACAATATATTGTTTACAAATATTAATGCAAAAACTCTATTTTCAAAACAGGTTAATATTATAAGATATATATTCACAATCTCTGCAGATCTAGTAGAGTTAGTCAAGTCATTTTCCTGCCCTATGTTTAATAGTTTATGTTCTTGGAAACTACCCGTAATAAATCCTAACTACCCCTCCTCCACATTCTACCTAATTGCCAACTATTTACCTTTACATTATTTGGACGTAAACTTTATGAGTTAGAGTCAGTGTTCTGTATAATTACCTAATTCTTATAAATAATGATTAAGGTCTATTTTTAATTTAACCTAATATAAAAAATCAACACAATCAAAAACAATATTTCAAATTGATTAATACAAAATGTCTAATTTTATAAATTTAGTGTTAAATGCATTAAATATATAGTCATTTTATAAACAAAAACAAATTCTGGTTTTATGTAAGACTATAAAAATTATTCTGAGATACAAAACAATAATAAGTTAGTTAAATACCACTTATTGACACAGGAGTTTGGAAATGTATAAGAAAACACTAAATAAAACAATAATCAACTTGGTCTTTGACCCTAAAACTGCAAATCATATATAATTTATAAATTAAACCCCTATCCTAAATGCCAATGTCTATTTTTACATAGTCAAGAAAGCTTTTGTACACTTTGTTATGATTTCCTCAATTTATATCTGATTCTACTAGTTTTAGTAATTTCCGTCTATTAAAGAATCAAACTTTGATAAGATGTACAACAATATGCCAGAAATTTAATTTTGTAGGTTCGTAGACCTGTAAGAAAGCAGTCATTGTTTTTGTGCAGCTGATTTGTAGTACTGTGTTTACTGTTGATCATTCACAGTTGTTTTAACGTAATTTTATTTATTTATTTTTTTTATGTTTTAGTTTATATATTTATGATCTAAATAAAACATGGCAAACACACTGTGTTGTAGTACTGGCATTAGAAATGCCAAAACATCAAAAATTACCTGGGAGTTCTACATTCTGGTTATGTACTAATTTGTAATACTGTAATGCAAAAAAGTTGTTTAATAACTTGTAAAAACCTTTTTTTTTTTAACCAGTACACAATTGTGGATCTTTTGTATATAATGGAATTATATTTTGATATCTGTAGAAACTGTCTAAATTATACAAATTGTTAGTTGGATTATGCTGAGTAAAATCAGTAGTAGTCCTATATAAGGCCAAACAATGTGATACCTTAGGTCAAACATCTGGGAGGGGAGAGGGGGCTTGCAAATAACAATTTATTAAAATGTCTTGAACTGGTAAAACAGACAAGTATGTTGGTAGAAAATTTGATTCAGGTCACACAAGAAGAAAAAAAAGAAGGCATCTTGGGAAGAATTTAAAGGTCAAATTTGTTATTTATTTCCAGTAGCAGTTATAAGAAAATAGACACTTTAGAATTGGAAAACTTACCTGAAACTTCAATATTAAAATCTGACAAATCAACTGGCGAGTCTTGTAATGAGACAGATATCGATCCTAATGATTTATTCTCTAACTCTAATGATTAAAACAATGGTAATTTTACAGTTACTCAAGGAAATTATTAGTTGTTGCCAAACATTACGTCTACCACTGAAGTTAGTAAAGTAGGCCTATCACATTTACATTCAACCCAAAATAGTACCGGTAATGACCCCGACGATTGGCTTTATCCAGTCAATGACAATGACAAAACTAATTTAGTTATTCATGGTTCAGGCTGGGTTTATGGAATAACGTAGCCTTTCACTAAAAATAATACACATTTCTCTGATTTCCACTACACTAGTCATAAGCAACAACGAAGAACAAGATAGCCACTGGTTGGTATATTCTCACAAAAAAGATAAAGTTTATTATTTTACCTGTCATCTTTTTTCACCCCTAATCACCTCTTCATTTGTAGATGCAGGTAAAAAAGTGGACAAATTTAATCGCTTACTTAAAATCTTACAAAAACTCTAGTGACTATTATTAGATGGTTGGAGCTAGAAAAATGGATTAAATGCACGTGGGGCAACTATTGATTGTCAGCTTCAAACTCATCTTCAAGCAGGATAGAGTTTTTTAAACTTTGCAGACTTTACACCTTATTTTCAGTAACTTCTCAGAGATAGATCATATTAAAACGTAGGGTTAATATAACTCTGAAGCTTCTGTCGGAAACAAGATGGGAATGTAGAGTGGAAAGTGTCATGGTGGTTCAATATCAACTTAAAGAAGTTGCAGAAAGCTTTGAAGAGCTAAACACTGACTCTAAAATTGCAAGTGAGTCCGTTTCATTGATGAATGAAATACTGTTATATGAGTTACTCATATCTATTATTGTGTGGTATAATTTGTTAGTGAAAATCAACTTCACTTGTAAGCTATGGCAAAGGGTTAATATGGATCTAGACTCAGCTATAAATCACTTTGAATAGTTTTGTCTTGGTTTACTGAATACAGAAAGAATGAACTGGTTTCTCCAAAAATAACAGCAAGTGAGATACCTGACGAGCTTGAAATTACAAGAGTTCAGAGAAGTGTATAACAGAAAGAAAAGAACACTTTTTTACTACGAAAAAGTAGATGATTTCAATATGGTAATAGATATGATTAGTGGAAGTATTAAGTGTAGGTTTGCAGAGTTAATAAAGTATGAAGCAAACTTTGATTTTTAAACTTAACTCTTTGAAGAAAAAAATCTGATGAAGAACTTCTTCGTATCTGCCAAAATCTCCAAGAAGTACCTACTATGCACTCTGGGAATACACCATACTTAGATATAGTTGCTGAAGAGCTGTACCGAGAAATAACAATGTACAGAAGAACTCTAAAAGAGAATGTAAGAATTAATTACTTGGTGAAGAGCATTATCAAAAATTATCTAGTAAATGTATATCCAAACACCTATGTGGCTTTATGTATTATTTTACAATACAAGTGTCTGTTGTATCTGGGGAACAATCTTTTTCTAAATTAAAGTTTATAAAAAATTACCTTCGCCAAACAATGTGGCATTGAAGACTTTAATCTTTATATATCTTGTCAAGTGAAAAAGATGTTACCACTGAACTGGACTTTTCATCAGTGTTTGATGAGTTCAGCTCTGCTAAATGTGGGGAAACAATTCTGTAGATTAGCTTATGTACACCACTAACTTTTTCGGATTTTGTAATATATATATATATATATATATATATATATATATATATATATATATATATATATATATAATTACAAGTCTTAATACTTCAATGTGAATTGTGTATATTCGTAATGTGTTGTTACAATGCTACATTTAAAAGGAATGTAAATTATTATTGTCTGGCTAAATTAAATCCCACTCTCTCATCAATTCAAATTTTAAGGGCCTCATAAGAAAAGTTGCCTAGAGCCTATAAGTCCTAAGGCCACCACTAAGTAAAACTACATAAAACACTTTTTAGTTGTCATTGGTGAATTTATGAAAATATGCTCACAACGTACTAAAAACAACCTAGAATTTACAGCATCTAACTTTCAATTCTAACGTAAATAGTCTTTGAACAGTTTTAGGATATTTTCACAAGAGCAACCCCTTGTGGGAGGCATAAGGGAATACAGTTGACTTATACTCACTTTTCAGGGATATTAAAATAAATGTATATTGTTAAAGAAAAACAATTTTTGATTCCACAGTCACAACCAAATATATTTCTTCAGTTTTGGAAATTTTTATCAAGATGTTTAATTTTAGGCTTTTCGTGTTATTAAGAATTAACCACGATGTAATGGAAATATAAGAATGGTATATTTTATTCTTTAACATGGTCTGTAAAAAAGTAAACTATGCTGCAATCAAGTTTGGTAGCCATTTAGGCTTGGAATCATGATTTTTATTTAAAAAAACATGTTTTTATCAGTGTTCTAGTCTTCAATAGAATGACCTCTTCCAATTAATCATTGACCCTTCCCTCTCCTCAAAATTAGATCTAACCTAAGGATGGCTACCAGATATTTCTTTGTAACCTTCAAACATACCCAAAAGCAATTTCTCCTATTTACATTTTATCAAACCAATTGTAGCCTACAACGATAAAATCAATAACAAGTAATCAATCAACTGTAATGAGTTATACTTGTGGAATAGGCAATAACCACATGAATGAAAACACAACTTTCCACAAAAAATAAATTATTTATACAACACAAATACAAGCAGACATTTTAACGACTAAGTCATCATCCTCAGTTGCTAATGCACACAAACCCTACTGACAGTAGGGTTTATAGCCACATTGTATTTACAGGACACGTTTATTGAATGTGAATGTATTAAACCATTCAAGGGGCGAGGTCTACTAGGAACCTATGGCAGTTCAAAAATGTCACCACTACAAGCATTTTTCTGGACATTGTCTGTATATAAGTCTATTACTGGACTGACACAATAGACTTTGTGTGCATTTAGCAACTAAGGATGATGAATTAGTCATTGATTGAAACATTGTCTTATATTTGTGTTTCACAAATAAAGTGTTTTTTGTGGAAAGTTGTGTTTTCATTCATTTTGATAACAAGTAATCAATTAGCTTTATAGATATTCTTAATTTATTAAATATAAATAAATACACTAAAAAGATAACACGGTGATGGCAAAGCATAAATGTGTATATATATATATATATATATATATATATATATATATATATATATATACACACTATTTAAACCTAACAATTAGATTGCAAAGGTAATATTAAATATATAAATTGTAACTGAACCACAATGTTACTTTATAATCAGATAATTCCAAACCACAACATCCTGTGGTGCATATTCATGATAAGACGAGTAAACACTATTTGATGACCGCCCAATTTCTGAACAATTTCAGTAAGAATAATGGAGGTTCCATTTTGTAAAATGAAACTTTCTATAATGTATGTAGTAAAAACAAAAGCTAAAGAGAAATTAATGAAAAATAAAATGGAAGAAAAATACAGTACAGTTAAGATACACTAAACAGAAAAGAATGAGTTCTTTAAGAAATTACAGTATTATAGTAACTATATCTCGACTGTGCAAGTGTGGAAGTTATCTCGATTGTGGAAGTTAACGACAATATATACCAGGGTACTAGTAAGCTTAACCTTATACTGTGCATGTGCAATGTGGTATGAAGTCAACCTTGACTTCAAGTAGACAAGAATTTTTAGAAAACACAGCAGTTGGCTTAAAATATTAATTAAAAGTTTGACTAAAAAAATAAAATAAAAACCTGAGGATAACTATACTTTAATACTTATTTTAAAATACATAGATGAAAAGCTTACCATTGCTGCATTGCTGCAGGAATTGTTTAAATCGGCAGGCTATAGTGTCAGATATAGTGGTACTGCACTTTAAAAGTATTCACCATCAGCCAGTTCTGTTTCAAGCCATATCTCACAAAATACTTAACTAATATTTTTATAATAGTAGGACCTACATAATATTTGTATTTATTTTGAAAGAATTTTGTTTTGTTTTCAAATTTTTTAACTTTTTTCTATATGTGAACTTGACTAATACTATTATAATAATACATAATATTTGTATTTATTTTGAAGGGATTTTGTTTTGTTTTCAAATTTTTTAACTTTTTTCTAGCCTATATATGAACTTGACTAATACTATTATAATAATACATAATATTTGTATTTATTTTGAAGGGATTTTGTTTTGTTTTCAAATTTTTTAACTTTTTTCTAGCCTATATATGAACTTGACTAATACTATTATAATAATACATAATATTTGTATTTATTTTGAAGGGATTTTGTTTTGTTTTCAAATTTTTTAACTTTTTTCTAGCCTATATATGAACTTGACTAATACTATTATAATAATACATAATATTTGTATTTATTTTGAAAGAATTTGTTTTGTTTTCAAATTTTTTAACTTTTTTCTATATGTGAACTTGACTAATACTATTATAATAATACATAATATTTGTATTTATTTTGAAAGAATTTTGTTTTGTTTTCAATTTTTTATACTTTTTTCTATATCTGAACATTGAAAATACAAGTGCACACAAAATTTCAATTTTTCTAGTTCAAAAAGTGCTGTCACAATTTTAACATATTATTGTATATGGTTTTTGACTCAAGCAATAACATAATTTTAGCCATCAACATTTCTAAAACATAAAATTCAGTTTTTTTTAAACCATCAAATCTAATGAAAAAGTATTCCTAATTGTTTAACCTACCCAGAAAATCCTGGCTTGCATGGGTATAGACTATTCTAAAATATTGTGCTATTTTGTAATAAACATATTTTATTTACACAAGTGAAATATTTTATATCATTATAATACCTATGTTTTACTACTTCCCAATATGTTTGCACATAATTAGTACAGTATCATGTATTAGGCCTAAATTACTGATCAAGACATATATAGAATATGTTAAATATTTAAACTTAATATTTCAAATTAACAACCATAAACTAGTTAACATATATTAAATTTTAAATATTGTTAAAATGAAAATTTAATACAAGACATTACCATAAATGTCCTCTTTAGATGTACAATTATTTCTTTGAAATTAATACAAATTAAAAAAATTAACAATGTCGTAGGTAATTATGAAAGATCTCTTAAACTTGATCTTTCAATATTTTTATTTTCTTCAGATTATGAAACAATATAATAAATGAGAAAGTAAAAATAGACGCAAAACTATTTCTAATAATACTTCATAACTTAACCTAACACTGTGCAACTGAACTCTATGTATGTAATGTTTTCAACGATTGTTTCAAGGCCTAACTTAGACTATTATCAAAAGAAAGTAGTTTGAGACGATAATATTCATCTGCCATATTGACAACACAAAACGCTGCATCGAGATATAACCAAAACTAGACCTACACTGTAAAATCATTTATAGGTTTTTTTTAGTTTTAAGGCAAAATTCATCACGGTTATATTCGGCTTAACAAAAATAAGCATGTAATGTTCATCTACTTAAAACAAACAAATCTAACTAAAATCTAAAATTATAATTAAAACACAAAATTTAATAAACAACAATATAACAATATGTTATAGGGCGCTGCAATCAGTTAACAATAATATAGACTAAGATAAATTAAACAACAATTAAAATAATAACATTAATTAATGAAAATAATAATGAATTAACAATGGTAAAATTGGACGAAACTCAAAGACGGCAACAACAATAAATATTACAGAGCAAGTAAATGGGCTCTGCACCAATTGAATTAAAATATTATTAAATTTTCCAAAAACATTCAGCCAACGCAAAAGGACAATTTCCAATCAAGGATCTCAACATTGTCCCCTAAAATTGCCCAAATAAAATGTCTTCGGCAAAATTCTCAGTACGACACAATCTATCAAAAGATCCGCCTAACCATTAGAACACCTCGAAAGAATGGGGATTGTGGCAGATTCCCGTGTTAGTCAGAAATCAATAAGCAATTATGGATTTACCAATGCGAAGATGGGTAACCCCACCACTTTCTCTTGATGACTAACACAAATGGATATAATCCAAGGACGGATGGTATGTTTTATTTTCCTCGGCTTATTGGACTGTATATCGTCCAATCTTCCTTACATTGGCTGAGCAAAACAAACTTAACAGTTAATACACAGTCAGATGTCATGAAACGCTGTGTGACTGGCATCTAACTTGTAGCTTCCTTTGCTGCTTCGTCAGCTTTTGTATTTCTCCTAATTCCACAATGCCTACCCATCAAAATGATACTTCAACGTCCCATAGTTGAAGACTGTGTATGCATCATAGAATACTGTGTATAAAACTGAGGGATTCTTAAAATACATATCCTGGATAGCCTGTAAGGGCTGTAAGGGATTTTTGGAATTGGAACACAAAAGGTAATGACGGAAACCAGATAGAACAGTATTAAGGCTTTTCAAAATAACAAAAAAGTTTGGCAGTACTAGAAACTGAGGTCAATCCATACATACACGTCCATATGGATAAGTAACTTTATTGTCCAGTTTAGAGCAATCAGGATCAGTGAAAATGATCTCACTAGATGGGCATTCATTATGTATATACTTTAACTCCTTACGATACACTATATGTACCAGAAATGGTATATTTTATGAACCTGGACAATGAAAATTCAAAATGTGGTTTTTTAATAAGCCTTGGAGGAATAAAACATGGAGAATAATCGTACAATAGAAGTACAAATCCCAAATTGCCAAGGATTTGTAGAGTTCTAATGCCAAATGGGGGAGTACAGGTCTGATGACATTCATATTGATCAGCTAAAGGATTGTTAAAAGCAATGTCATAAGCTGAATGATACAGTTTGGAGTGCAGACTCCCTTTGCAGTTTCTCAAACCTAAATGGGAAGATTTCGCTGAAGGTTTTATATCGAGAAACAATCAATCAGTTGCCCGGCACCACCAACATATAAATCTTTATAGATTCTGTAAAGCTTATTTTCACTTGGTAAGATTTTGTATGATTTTACAACCTTTAAAATATTGTGTTTTTTAATAATTATTTCTGTTTGGTGCATTTTAGGTAATATCAATTGAATGAGGGGGTAATAAATACAGAGATTTTTTTATGGTTGTAGAATAAATCGTTTACATATGCAAACTAATCTATATTTTTCATTTAAACTTTATTATTATTTTTATGAACATATACACGATTAACTTAAGAGACACTTCTTGTTTCCTTTTTAAAGCTTTTGATTTTAATACATATATACTTGCAAGTTACTTTTATTTTAACTAAATTTACATTACATTTTATTATTTTAATGTTCATAATTTAGTTGTCTGGGCCTGAATGAAACACCTAACAGATTTTCCCCTTTCTTCTCTTAATTTTATTTTAAAATTTCTATATTCCAGTTGGTTAAAAAGGTCATGTGAATTATTTAGTTTTGATGAATAAAGGATTTTATTCCAGCAGTAATGTTGTTTTATGCTATAGTTTACATTTTTTTGCACTAACAGCTGTACTTTGTGCGAGACCAATTTCTAGACATTTGATATTTTTAAACCTTAACTTTGCCACAAATGACTGTTTGGGAGGTGTAGTCTTACTTAATTGTACTTTGTAAGCCTAGTGATATTTCCAATGGCTTACATCTAATATTAATAATAATGTAGTGCCGCTCTCCATTTATGTCGTAAAGCTCTAAGGTAGTTTAACCGAAGACCTACTTGTGAAAACCCCCATAGTCTCACTTATCCCTTACTGATACTGTAAAACATATAACCAAAAAAAGTGTCAAAAATAATAATCTCCCCTAAATAAAAATCTCGAATTGCCACATGTCCCCTAAATTCTAATATGTTACTATAGTATTGACAATATTATACAGCCAGTTACACATTACCGAATTCCACGATCCAATAGTTAATCTATTAAAATTAAAACAAAACTTGAACATAATTTCTCACAAATAATATGTTTATTAAAATCAAACGTGTTTCAACCACATTGTTACTAATTAACAAACGTATTATTTGTGAGAAATTATGTTCCAATTTAATTTTTATTTTAAAACATCTCACAAGTCAAGGTCAATATTTACTTATAACAAAATTGTTTATGTCCATCTATGCAACTTAATGTATAAATTCTTTAACTTACTTGTTCATTACCCGTTTCGGAATTTCAATTATTCCATCTTCAGATGATTGCCCAATCAGATGGTCATCAATTCATTAAGATAAAACAACATATAAGACAAATAACAACATACATGCACACACACAAAATATAAATTATGTTTAAGGTAAAACTCAGTGTTTTGTATATTAAGTGTTAAGGTCAATTATTTTTTGTTTTGTGCGTGTGTTGTTATTGTGTTATGTGTTGTTTTATCTTGATGAACTGACAACCTCATTGGGCGATCATCTGAAGATGGAATAATTGAAATTCCAAAACGCGTAATAAGTTAAAGAATTTACACATTAAATAACATAGACGGACATAAAAAAATATCATATTTCATATTGTGACTTGGATATATTTTACAATGACATACAAATTTACTTATAGTACATCTATTGAGAAATGTCTTTTAAAGTACTAAACTATTATTGAACATTTATCATTGACCATTACCAAAGATAAACCTAGTCAATGTTATCACATTAGATTAAGTTATGCAAGATGACAACAAAACTTTGTACTCTGTAGATTAAAAACATTCCTAACAATTTTTGAGTAATTAATTGAAACCGACAACATTTTATTAGTACAATATAATTGATGGTCTTATCAATAATAAAAACAATATATAAACTGAAAAGATGAGATCAATTAATAGTATCTTTCATAAATACTTTTTCAGCTAACATATACCAAAATCAATTTTATAATTTTCAATGTAGCATGAGAAATAATAAAATTATTGCTGTCTAAGCTCTATTTCCTAACACGAATTGTAAACAGGTTTATCAAGAGTTTGACTACTATCTCAATACAATGATAAACATCCAAGTATTTCATAATACAATTATAGCTCTACTTTTCATAGATAACTCACAAGTTATGTTGTAAACACATACAGATAAAAATATAACCATCAAAACTAATTTTAATTAAATGTGTGATGATGCAGTAACATGGTCTCAATATTTACATAGTAAGAATAAAAGTGATTTGCATAAACTAATAATGGAGATAACTAAATAAATTCTGCACATCACTACACAAATGTTTTCACAAATAAAAGTAGGTGTTACACAATGTGTTATCTGAGTTTCAAATTTGTATTGTATTAATTATTAATATCCATCTATTCATCAAACAGAAACTGTCACAGATACATTTTGGGAATAACTTTTCAACATCAAAATGAAGTTGTTCAACTTTTACTAATTATGTTGATTTTCTAAAATTTAATTAACCTAACTGGCCCTATCTAAAAACAAAATCTTCACTTGCTATGATCGCACGTCATTATAGGATTCCACACACTCTGGGATTCTTATTATACTTCTTTAATAAAAACCACCACCATCAGCTCTGTTTATATCGGTAGCATAAAGGCTTTCACCGACACATCCTCAACTAAGATATTTTTTTCTGATTTAAAGTTATTGGATAATGTTATGTTGTTCATGTTATTGATATAGTTTATTCAGACATTTGCCATCATTTATATTAGCAAACATAAAGAGTTTATATCTAATGATAAACCCCCATCATTCATGACAATCCCTTACATGTCCAGATTATCGAAAAAGTTAGGCACATTGCTAGAAAATATAAAATATGTACCGCTTTCAACAATCAAAACACTGTTAGACAATATCTCGTCAAAACCAAACCTAAAAATGGAACTCAGGACGCTAAAAACTGCAATTACAGTATTAAGTGAGAATATGGTAGGTAGTATATTGACAAGACTTCTCAATATTAGAATTAATTAACACAGAAAAAAACCACCATTGGCCTAATATATAAATAAAAATAGACAAACATATCTGGTCTGAAAACCATAGATTCAACTGAGAAGAACTATAGATAATACATGGAAAAAGAACTTATATAAATGAAAAATAATTGAACCTTATAAATAAAGCTAACAGAATATCCTATCAGTCAAAAAAATATAGAAATAAAGACGTTACGGGTTCCATTAAAAAGTGAACTAAAAATGCATATTTAAGTAAAGCTGAAATATTTCCGATTAATTCACCAAAAAATCTTTAGAGAGGGAACAAAAGCTTGTTCACTCGGATAAAACTGTTAAAGTAACTATCCAATTTGGTTAAATAAAATCCCATTTGTTAGTTGACCAATGTATGATCTCAGTTCAACTTGATGTTTTCCATATTTTGTTATGTGACCTCAAATGTTGAGTTAGATTGATCATATTTTAACCTTTTAGCTCCCAAGGATTTTTTGTGAGTGTGCTGCTTGGATCCCAACCATTTACTGTTAAGTATGTGCATAGAATCCCAGGCACAAATAAGCAAATTTTCAGTGATTCACAAGAAAAATTAATGTTGAGCTTGTTTATTGATAAATTTCAATGATTTTTTTTAAAACAGTTTTTAATGAAATATTCTATAAGAGTGAGTATTTTTAAAATAAGTATTTATGAATATTAGGTATGAAAATACTAAAAATGGTACTTACCAAAAAAAATGTTCATCAAATTTTTAAATCATGTTGAAAAATTAGAACTTAAAAATATCTTGAAGTAATTTGTCCACTTAATTCAATTTTACACATAAAAATGAACAAAAATATATAATTTCACTACATCAGTTCAAAAAATACAAAAGTTATTAAGATTTTTGAAGATATGTACATTATCAATTCTGCGGCTAGTTCCATATGTCCACAGGAAAAATACATAGTCCACAAAACAACATTTACATTCAATCACACTATAAACATTAAAGCAAAATCGGTGTTTTAAAATGCAAATTATAAACATTTTTGATAAAAACTTAAGTCCCTAAATAATTATAATTTTTAAGAGTAGTTGTAAGTTTATGAGTGGAGAAAACATTTGTGGAGAGGATAACACTTGGTATGAAGACCTTTATTACATTTTGTACAAATATAACTAGATTTTTTCTTCTTTCCTTCTGAACTAGTGCTGGCTGCACTGCACACACAACAATTTCTCTCTTTTTTATTTGGTAGTTTTTCAAAATGTTTGTTGAGTCGATTGGTATCGCCACCACTTTCCTCTTCATCCAAGTTATTGCAATTAGGATTCCTATTTTGTTTTGTATCAAACCATTCATCACTTAATATATTTACCAAAGCAACAGTAAACTGTAGTCTGTTCATTGGTTTTGTACTATTATATATATATATATATATATATATATATATATATATATATATATATATATGTATTCAAAATCATATATTTCTTTTACTTTTTTTTCCATCCAGGCCTTTTGCTCCACAGTAAACCAAAATATTGTAACAATAGTGTGTCACCACATCACAAAGTACCACAGTTTGACACCAAACTTATGGTGCTTTTTTGGTAAATACTGCATCAGTGGGTTATGTCCCTTTGTTGCAATTATACTTTCATCTATGGAAATATATTTTCCAGGCATAAAATGAAACTTGGATACTTGATTCATGTGGTCAATGAGAGGTTGAACATGTGCACAAGGGTCATAGTTCGGTTCTTTCGGTTTGGGAATGTTAGTTGTGTCAACTAGATGGAAAAAGCTTAGAATTTCTTGGAACCGATTACGGCTCATCATCTTTCCAAACCAAGGAAAATACTGACTATCAGATTTCCACCAATAACTGGCAAACGTAGGTTTTCGATTGTGGCCCATGTTTATGAGAACACATATGAAAGCTTGAATCTCAGCTGCAGTGACACGGTTCCATAATCTAAAACTAACATTTGGTCCTCTTTTTACATTTAAATCTGAAATATTTTTTTCAGCATACAAATTTGTATACTTTGTAAATCTTTCCAAGAATGTTACAGTAAAAAATAGCCTAAAGTAGGACATGATAGGAGCGTCTCGTGGAGGACAATGTTTCACACCATGATTTTCAAGAAAAGAAAATGTTTGGGCAAATTCTTGATCATTTAGATCATCAACATCATTCCATCCTTCCTCATTTTCCCCACTGGATTCATCTGTTGTAGGCGAGTTTATTATCTAGCCTAGGTCTTCCCCTAGGAGGTATTGACATTGAGCTGGTACTAGGAATATCATTATTACCTACTGGCTAATCTTCCTCACTGCCTGAAGAACTTAAGTCTATATATTTCCTAAATGTAGTCAGAATAGATCTTGAATGATTATCTGACACATCTAGATCGTAATTTGGATCTTCATCACTATCATCAAAAACAGATGAGCTACTTTCATTCACACAATCACTTTCAGAATCGTCACTAGAAAATCTATCGTTTTCTATTGTCCTTAGAATTGTATTTTCACTAAAGGTGAACGTACTCTCTTCCTAATTAAAATTTAAAAAAATTAGTAAAAAGTAGTAAATCATTCGACACAACGCACAAACGCAAACCATAAACAAAGTTGAAGGTTAGTTACAGCTGACAGATGCGTGAAACACAACGAAGCCACAGCCATCAAAATCAACGTCATTATTGTCAATATATATTACATCTCTATGGATGATGATTGCAAAACTAAATAGAGCAATTCTTTCCGATTATGTGATATATAATAAAGCTATATTTGTCAACGATTTGTATTTAAAAAAATGTTTTTTTGAACGTCCGAAAAATCGGATGCTGGGATTCAACGCACATATTCGATTTTTCGGACGTCAGGATTTATGAATAAAGCAACAACGTCCGAAAAATCGGACGTCGGGAGCAAAAGGGTTAAAGCGTACTTATAAGCAGAAATTATGAGCATAATCGGTCTCAGAGGAATAATCCTGAGTGGGAAAATTTTAAACAGATAATTCAAGCCTATATACAAACAGGTATCTTGTAAAACCAATGTTAATATATTTTAGATAGTATTTACACAAGTTAGCTTGGTATTTAAATACGTTTTTTCCCAAATTTAGATTTTTTTTTTTTTTAACTGAAATGATTATATGAAGTTTTGAAACTATTGTTCAGAAGGAAAAAAAAAAAAAAAAAAAAAAAAATAGAACTGTATTTTCTGGTAACACAAGAAAGTACTGTAACTGATAAAAAAAACCAAAATGCCAAAATGAATTTCACTGTCATTGAAAACTTGATCTCATATAAAAACAATAAAAATCCCGGTTTTTTGTAATGGTTGTATTAAAAGCAAAGTATGTAACAAATTTTGTACACAACTGTTTTATTTTGTAATTCATCTATATACGCGCTAAACCTTGAATCTGTTCCTACGCTTACTAAAATTGTACAAGCCAACCTCAATTACTGTGATGAATGCTACTCAATGCGACACAAAATAGATTTCACACTCCAAAGTCATAGTTACAAAACACTTTGATCAAGGCAACTAAAATTAAAAAAACTCTTAACCAGGTCTATAACCAGTTTGGTCAATGACATTAGGCCTAGCCCATCCATTAAACATAGCCTGTTTAGAATTGGTAATAAGAACAGAATAAATATTATGAAACTCAGTATTAACAAAGATACAAAGTGAACAAGCTCTAACTAGGCCTGGTTCCATCCAGGATAAACAATGACAACATCATCACATTAAAAACTCAAATCAAACTACATATTATCTATATAAAAATAATAGAGTTAAAACATGCATAGGCCTACAAAAAGTTAATATAAATAGCTATCCTCTACAATAAATATACAAATAAAACATAAAATAAACTATAAAACCTAGAGCTCAAAATAAAAGGAAAAACAATTCAAATCCAAACATAAATATTGTTACTAATTACAATTCAAGTTAGTATCTTGATAAAGTCCATCATTCCATGTGGGCCAGTCTCCAATTTGAAAGTGTTCATGTAAAGTCAACATCAATATTGTACAATACCTGGCAACATAACAGTGCAAAAGGAAAAACATAAATTGTTGGAAAGTTTAGAAATATTTTTGACTAAATGACAAGAACTATACTATTTTTTGCTAACAATACATACCATACATTTTAGTTTCACATTTAATAGTAAAATTGTGCCTTTAAACTAGGAAGATAAGCATAATAATTAAACTATTGCAATTGAGCTACACTTGTAGAAACTTCAATCACCAAATGAATAAAAACACAATTTTCCAAAAAAACCACTTAATTTGTGCAATACGTTTCAATAACTAAGTAATTATCCTTAGTTGCTAGATGCACACAAACCCTACTGACACTTGGTTAACCAGGGTAGTCATTAAAACATTGTTTTATATTTGTATTGCACAAATAAAGTGGTTTGTATGTAAAATTGGGATTTCATTCATTTGGTGATAATTAAACTAAGCTAAGTATTAATTAAGAGACAAATTTATGAATTACTAGAGGACACCTTTACATACTTCATGTACAAATCCTAATACAGATTGTGCTTATGCAGAGCAGTCTTTAATTGTTAAACTAGGTTTTGTAACATCACTAGGAATAGTAGATCAACTACAAGAAAATTTAATGATTTTTCCTTGTTTAAGGAAAAAACCTCTCAGTTATCATCACCTTAGAAAAAAGATCCCTAACCCTCAAATATTTAAATAGCAACAGGGTCGTAAGATAGTGGGTCAAGAGAGTACTGATAAGAAAGATGAAAAAGAGAGATTTCACTAACCCTAAACTACATGAAGAAATGTATAGATCCAACTAGGATACCTCAGGTCCACCATACCATTATGAGTAAGGGAATATTTCACGAATTAACAAATTTTTATTCCTTCTGTAGGGTACCTATACATTTATTATATGCATACCGGTATTGAAAGAAAAAAATCATGTTCCCCTTTCATAACTACAAGTGATTTAAAAACACAAGATCTTCTGGTATTTGTCTATCTTTAGACTTTCAATTGACAAACAGGAAAGAAAATAATTGTGCAAAAAATTGCACCAACTTTTTCATTCACCCATCCCCAAACATAATAAAAACCAACTAAAACTAATTGTCACGAAAAATATCAGTTCGGTAGTTGTCAAAAGTGAAAATGAACTATAGTCACTGACTTTGAAAAAAATATGTATATTGAAATAAGGGATGCTATAAACAAGTCCTGAGAGTAAACTCTATTTGATTAAAATCGAACCTTTACTCCGGATGGTGGTCAAAATTCATTTTTGTCTTTTGCCCTTTATTCCAGAAGTGTATTTTTTTTCTTTTTTACTTATGAGTTTGCAGATATATGGGTGTAGAGAACTTCACATTTCACTAAATATGAATGAAATTAGTAGAGCCAATTTAAAGAAATTAAATATTTTATGAAACTCCATGGCCTATTTTGAATTTTTTTTCCCCTCGATAACCCACAAACCTACATTTGTGGAGAGATGGCAACTAATATGGTTTGTTTGGATCTTTAAGAAAAAAAATCGTAGGACCCAATTTTGCTAAAATCATAATTAATTGGGGTTAATTAATGGCAGCTACCCCAAATTTTGAGTTATCGAAAAATTAACAAAAATATCAGCCGTCACATTTTAGCCATAGAGCACTGTACATACGACTGACATTTCAAAAACCACTTTTTGACTATCGATTTTTCAAACCATTACATAACTTTTCTATATGTACAAATGTAGAGTGTTCTCCAAGTATGAATGAGCTCCCTAATACTAAATTGAGCTGCAAACTAAATTAGAATGGCCAAATAAAGACTCCAATTCAGCTTTAGAAAAAATCAATACATCACATAGACAATGTTTCAATGACTAAATTTCTGTCCTCAGTTGCACACAGCGTAAAACCTGCTTGACAGTGCTTGATATGCTGTGTATAATTACTGAAGATGGAGATCTAGTTCTTGCAACATCATGGAAAAGTTGAGTTCTTGATTTTATTTAAAATATTTGCTTTAAAAAAATGATGATCATTAATACAGAATGTGTCTATAAACAGAGCCCTGAATAACACTTGATTAGGAAAAACCTAACTGGAATTAAATCCACAACCACCATGAATTCTATATTTAGTGAACCATGCACATTTATGCTACGCTGATACCAATTACACAAAGGATATTACAATTGAAGGTGAACTAACTGAAAAGTTAATCATGGCCAAATTAGTTATACTTGTTTTCAAGTTTAAGTGTAATATAATATAGATGGAATTTCTGCATATTATAATTTTTAGATAACAACTAGGACTGGATTAACAGGGGTTACTATGCCATCACTCACTAAACTTCTAAATACTAGGGACTCCTATGTTTAAACATAACATTAATTACAGCTACATTCAGTGTTAAAATATTTTTAAACATCAAAATTAAAAAGTCTTACACAAATTATAAAATACAAATACATATTTAATTAAAATGTTGTCAGAGATATATTAAAAAATAATGATCTCTGATAGTATAAAGATAATTACACATCTGCAGAACAGTCTCAAGTAACAACTTATACGTGTAAAGGCAGAACGGTTGTTCAACTTAAGTTTCCCAAGAGAAAATAATATTAGCAAGCTACACATAAAACCCTGAGAATTGGCCTCTGGGATGAACTCAAAGTATTTCCACTGTAAAACACAAGATTGCAAAAAGCAACGTCCAATCAAGAATAGCCCGTGAATAAATAACCAATGGAATTCAAAGGAAGTACAATGCTAAATTGAAAAATTTAACTGTGTGAATGAAAAAAGTGGGAGAGATGCAAGTTTTCTTAAGACAGTCTAAAAACTATCACCATGCAAGTTAGACGTAGTAACGGTCCAGAGCAGAATGTGAAAATAATTTAAATAAGTTAATAAGTCCAAGTGTGTTTCAAAAGGCTAGTAAAGCCATAAAAATCATTATAAAATTCAAGTGTTAAGTGTCAAGTGAGACATCAATAAAAAATAAATAAATAAATAAAAGCGTATTGTGTGTGAAGTGAATCTTTAAGTGCGACGGATTGATAGCCAAAGAAATTTGTAAGTAGTTTTAAAATATATATATATATATACAAAATATGTAAGAAAGGTCTCATAATAAAAAATTTAAAAAAAATTAATTAATACAAATTTAAAAATTAACCCAGAATTAAAATAAATAATACAAAACCACAGCATAACTAATTAATCAAATATAAATTGACAGTTCAAAATTATGAGGCAAAACAAAAATGATAAAGCACTTATAATTTCACAAACAACAATAAGTTTGTGAAATAAATTCGAAACAACAAACAACAATAAATATTTGTTAAAAATAGAAATTGATTGTGTTGTGTCATTCAGTCATAAATAATCACTTGCATATCAAGTGTTTATTGGCTTTACCAGTTTCATCGAATTGTGCAATCTAGTAATCCCAAACTGTGTAGTTTAATATATGTTATAAACCAAGACAAATGTTCACTTGTTGTTTGTGAAATTATAAGTGCTTTATCATTTTTGTTTTGCCTTATTATGGAATTTCACCGAGTACCGACTGTAGTCACACTCAATATGTTCAAAATTATAATTAATCTAAAATCAAATCTAATCTAGAACCATTAAAATAAATGTAGTATTAAGAAATTGTGAAAAGTGTTTTGATTTAAATATTAAGGAAAATCTCCTTCATCATAAATAAGCTGATAAAAGGACATCATGATACCTAACTAAGCTATTTTGAGGGAGCCAAAAATATTTCTTAAATTAAATCAAAATAATTATTATGTATAGTGAGTAATTTAAATTGTGCATTTACTGTGGTTAATTAAGTAATAAATTTAAAATTATTATAAAATTATAAAGGTAAATATTGGGAAGAATGTATACTAAATATTGTATAGTCTTCTATCATAGTCTTAACCTAGAAATAAAATTTTAAAATATACATCTAAATATTGTAAATCTTTAATTCTGTTTCGATAATATTTAAATAGTTTTTGAATCACTTAATTTTTGTCTCTGTACTTATTTAGATAAATCCTATCACAGCCAAGCGATATTGATTCGACAAATCAAATCTGGTGGACCACCAAAACCTTACAACGTTTATACCTAAGAATTATAAGAATAGACTAGAAACAAACATTTAAAAATTATCATTCCCGTAAAAACAGCAAAACAAAACTCAGTATTTATTCAAAACGAAACTCATGAAATAGTGACACCAATTTTTTAAAACTACAATAGTAAACTAACATAAATGGCGGGGGGAGTAATGTGTAAAACAAATACTTTAAAATTTTATTCATTCTGTTCCGTTGTACAGCTCTATACTGTATTTTGTTTGTATTAATTTATTATCGTATAAAAGTGATTAAATTTCCACCAAGTATGATAGAGAAAGATTTTTTACTGTTCAGTTAAATTTAAGTGCTCACTACAGTAAGAGAATGACTTTTAATACAGTAGTACATAAATTTCTGTTTTATAACATAACATTAGAACTGGTTAGGATGATGAACTATTTGATTTAAAAATGTAAATATTGAAATACAATAATAAAAATATATACACAAGTGGTTTGGAATATCCTCCAATAAATAAAAAGGTCTCTGTGGGTCCACCTTGTGACTCAAGAAAAAAAATATATTTTAGCAAAAAAGAATCATGTTTTATTATCAAACTATGGTAATTAATTTATCAACGGAAAATAAAAAAGGATGATGATTTACATAATTAACTCTTAATTGTCTTTATTATTTTCAGACGATTCATCATCTCCGTTCTTCTCTATTCAACAACTCCGTGATTTGGATTTAAGATTTTTACTGGGTGATTGAGACATTTCCTTTGGTTATTTTTTTATATAGACTGTGACCTGTATTTGGCCCTGGACTTCTTAGGTTATGACCTGGATCGAGATCGGGACTTTGATCGTTCATGAGACTTTGACCTCAAGCAGACTTACGCCTACATGTAGTCATTTCCCTCAATAATTTGAAGCTTTATTTCCAGTTATTTCTAATAATTAGCACGCAGCATTTTACATGTTTTATATTTCACCATTGTTGTTGATGGTCCTGTCTTTAATAATGTGTTTTGTATGAAGTCAATTTTCCAAAATTACAAAATGTTATCTGTACAATCTTTTAAAGGTCCTGATTTTAGGCTTGTATATTTCAAACATTTCCTATCGATAATCTTTTGTTTTTCAAAACTTAATCAATTGTATTGTCAAAACTTAATTGACTTTTGTATTTATTGGAATACTGGGGATTTTTTAAAATAATGTATGTTACTTTAGCTAGAATAATTTCTAATACATTAAATTGGGTAAGTGGCTTCACATCTAAGACATCAGTCTACACATAGTGGGATAAAACTTATATAAATTTAGTAAGGTTAAACACCTTACAACTGAATTTCTATAAATCAAAATTGTTATTTTTGTTCCACAATTTTCAAAATATATGATAGATCATTCCCTTTATATTACAAATCAAACCAAACTGATATATTGTGCAAGAATTTAGTAGTTTAAAATAAAATAACCTTTGCTTGTTAATCATTTAAATAAATATTTGTTAAAAATAGAAATTGATTGTGTTGTGTCATTCAGTCATAAATAATCACTTGCATATCAAGTGTTTATTGGCTTTACCAGTTTCATCCAATTGTGCAATCTAGTAATCCCAAACTGTGTAGTTTAATATATGTTATAAACCAAGACAAATTTTCACTTATCACATAGCCTATAGTTAATATGGTCAAAATAAGACTTTACAATTATTTCCATAAAAAACATATTTCAAATTTGAACTCAGCATCTCAAAAAAACATAAATATCACGAGTCTCATTAAAATTAAGGAATAATTAAATATTTAATTTGAAGTTTTAGGAGATCTGGTAGACCTGCTGGACATCACTTCTTGGTCCCATTTTTTCACTTAGATCTTAAAATGGTTTAGTCAATTATCTAATAATTCTGCTGAACACTCTTTCAATATCAAACTTCAAAAATGTCTACCATCTGTATTGTAAACACACCTTAAAAATAATTGGTAATGAAAATCATCTGAATGTGTTCCTAAGAGTTTCAACAAACAAAAGGACATTAAAAACTGACCAAAGTCTTACAGATTCTCCTCAATTTTCAATATGTTTACAAATTTTATAAGCCCAATGTAAACTAGCAGATTTCTGAAAAGAAGGAGAAGGCTTATGTGGTATAATTAATTTCAAAAATACAATAATGAAAATAAGTCCTATAAATAATGAATCTCAAATTTCAAAAGATAATATTTCAGATTCTGATCTAATTTCTTAAATGTGTACAAATGTATGCTGATATGTAATTTCTGGTCGATGATTGCTTGTCTAAGCCCTGTTGATCCACATTTTCCTTTTCAATAACATTATTAACATTTTAATTCCAGATAAGAGTTTTGAACTACAGTACTTGTAAACTTAGAAAGAGTTAAGTAACTTTCTTAAAATTCACCTGGGTCACATAGTAGTAAAATCAGAAATTTGTTCTGAGGTTACCAAAACAAAACAAAATTAAAGTTAAAAAGAAATTTACTTATATATTATGTGTATATATGTGTCTGATAGCAGGATAACTTTGAAATGAGATATCCAATCTGAATGAAACTCTGTGGAAAATCATCAAGTAAATTTTTTAAGTACAAAAACCAATAAAATTTCTGCAAGATTTTTTTAAAGTTTTTAAAATCAATCAATTTGACAAAACAAAAAATAGAATCTAATTTATATCATAAAGTAACTAAATACAGAACACATTTAATGTAACATTGCGGAATTTGAATTAAACAAAAAATTTCCAATGCATTTTTGTGTTGTACAATGACATTAGTCCTAATAACATTTCATTAAAGTGTCAAGCTTAACAATCAGACAATGTAACAGGATAGGATTTTACATTAATATTTTTACATAAACTAAAACTGAATTGACGATTTAAAAAATATTTAAAATAAAATTTGAAGTGTAAAATTAATTGTATTCTAAAAGTGTTTGTGATCTAAATTTCTCACTTTGTGCTACCAATTCACATAACTGGCCTACTTACATTCTTAAACTATAAAGCTATCTCTTGCTTAATCACTATCCTAACAAATTCAATCTCACACTTAACTTATTCCTAACAAAAATGGATAGCCATGACCATTTTATATGTAGGCTTTAATGATATAGGGCAACAAATGTCCATATTAGTTGTCGTACGTTAAGAAGACCTACCTCCACTACCATGAACTTTTTATTTAGAATCTACGATAATTATTTGTCATATAACATTACATTAACACCACCTTTGACCACCTTTATAATAAAGCTTTCAATTTATTACTAATTTACCGATTGCCATCTAGGACTTAATTTTTAAAAAAGCACTGTTTGGAATTGTGTTTTTAAGCCATATCTATATAGACTTGAATTCTGGACTAATTTATTGTTCAGTTGTCCAGATTCCACTCCATTTGAATATCTGTAATATGATAACCAAAAATATTTAACCTAACCTAACTGTATCCATCCTCTTGGTGATTGTAATCCTAGCTGCAACCTTCCTTAATGTTATTCACAAGTTCCCTCTGAAAGGAAGTTATTCTAGAGAAGCGACGGACAAGTTTTATATTTTTATTCCAACCATAATACAGAACAGTTTAGGTTAGGTCAGATATATTCAAGTAGACTAACAAAATTATTCAGATAATTGTGATATGTAGTATCTTATATAATATAGCATTTCATTGTATTTTTAATTTATTTATCTTTTTATTTTTATAATCTACCATGTACAAAAGTAGCTTTTCAAAAAAAAAAATTGTAGGGTAACAATTATTCAAATCATCTAAAATCACACACAAAACTAATATTGCTAATTTACCCTATATTTCACAGTGAGTGAAATGGAAATTACTGAACCTTCAATATATATGATCTGTTATACATTACACAACTATAATAAATAAGAGGAAATCATTCCGAATTTAGACAATTCTTTTATTTTTTAAAGTGAAAAATTATCACGGTCTTTATTGCCTTAACTCTGGAGAGGGTGCATCCTCGACTTTTTGACCGGGTTTAGGGAAAAATGCTTCTAATTCTTAACGTAGCAGGCCACTAGCTTCCACCCCCTCAGTACTCTCAGTGCGTGCCCTATCTCGTATGCGTTATTATTAGTTTATATAATTACATTTAATTTATTATTTTTAGCTTAGGAAAGTGTGTTAGTTGTGTTAAATTTTTACGTAAATAATGCCTTTTTATTACTGATGTTAAACCATTATATTTTTTTATGAATAGTGCTTTTGTATATCACGTTAAGTGCCATGGGGGGGCCGATTGGTACGACAGCAAGCTCATAGTTAAAGCAGCGTGTCGGCCGATCGGTACGACACTGCCATTAATGCAAGATTTTATTTTAGAGTCTTTTACCAGTAAGTGTTGCAACCTAGCGGAAAACACATACACTAAGTGAAATGTAGAAGATTGTAGCTAATAGCCGTAGATATTTCATTTTATTATCTTTAAAAAGTGTTGCGTAGCAACCAAATAAAATACCTCAACATTATGTTAATTTCGTCTAACCGATCGGTACGGTAGTGAAATTTTCAGTTGGAATTATGGATTAATGCATTAAAACAAGTAATATACAGTTTGAACATTTTACAGTTGCTATATTTTTAAAAATAAACGTATAAAAGTTAACTATTACGGTAAGCAAACAATAAATTTTGCATATTTTTGTATAAAACATTCAACAATTTCAAAATTGGAAAGCAATTTTATAAAACTGTTTAACAATGTTATTTATTTACAATTAAGTTTTAAAAAATCATTTATTTATATTATTACTGTCTAAACTGTAAGATGAAAGTATTTTGAAAGCAAAGTGAAAGCATTTAAAATCTGTTATTGACAAGTATTGGTGTTGCGGTCGTGGTCCTACATTGCTTTTGTAAGCGAGCCAAACATTTACAATGCAGGTGCCAAATAGTAAATGTTCTGCAACTTTATGATACCATCGTAGTGTCTTTCGTACTGCTGAGTTGTACGATGACATTTGATCAGCAACATTGATGCCGGATTTTTGCTCATTGTACTCTGTTATTGCATGAGGCTTGACAAATCAATGATTTGTCATCATCAATACATATGGATACCCTCATTCAGTTTGCAGATGACACAACTTTGAGTATGAAAGGATATTCATTGGAAAATTTGTAGATTAAGTTTTTTACAAGTCAATGCAACAGGTCAATACTTTGAAGAGAATAATTTGACAGTAAATCCAGCCAATACAAAGTACATGTATATTAATATTTAAAAAACGTAAATATTAAAAAATTTCAGTGAAAACATATAGTCTACATTAAAATATTATATTATTATTTCAACGTAAGGTAGGCTATGCAGTAAACAAATTACAATTTTTTTAAAGTAATCACAATTTCCACTTATCCCTTAATTACCATAACAAGTTCTAATTGAAACTTAATTGTTTGGTATTTATGAAAGATACTATTGATCTAACTTTTCAATGTTTATATTAGTTTTTATGTCAATTGGATTTTCATTGATATTGTACAAAAAACATTTTTTGCTGATTTCAATTTTCAAAGAAACTCAAAAATAAAATTTTTGTTACAAACTTTTTTTACCATTCATTTCACTTAGTCCTCTTGTCAATATACATTGCATAAGACAAGTCATTAAATTATATTACACAAGAGATTATAAATAATCTACAAATTTGATTTAAAAAAAAAAAAAAAAGAAAAAACATCCAACTACAAAAACAACATAACATGTATAAGTACAAAGTAATTTAACATTAATTTATAAAGTGTCTATCAAATTCTTTTCTCAATAATGATTTGAATTTGCCCCTAGTGGAAATAATTAATAAAGAACAATTAATCAGATAATTAATTGTGTTTTATTTTAAAGTTTCTAGTGATTGTGGTTAGGGGCAAATTCGAATCATTATTGTGAATTTCACCACAGTGCTCAACAAGATTGTAAATTCTTTTCTACTTTTAAATATCAACAATAAAATAACTAAAACAATCCAAACATTATAAAAACGCTTAATTTAGACGCTACTAACTGTGAAGTCGATTTCCTACTTTAATATAACCTATTTTGCAATAAACAAATGCATTTTGTGACTTTAAAAGTGTCTTACGAAATAAAAAGGATCCAAATGTGTGAAAATAAGGTAGCAATAACACATACACTAACTTAGTCATAGATATTAATGTAGGCTTTTGTTATTGGACCTTAACCTAACAACAGGTGTAGCCTATTTCCTTGTTTTCTATGTGTTATTTAACAGTGAAGAAATGCATTTTGGGACTTGAAACGTTTCATCCGACAAATAATGATCTGATCCTTAGATTACAAATACATTCTTAGATATACAAATTCTTAGAATACAAATACATCCTTAAATACTTTACATTTTCTTAATTTTTTATAGAAAATCTGAGGACGAGGTACAACCGATTACTGTAATATTTACCTGTTAAAAGACAGTTAATGTGTATATATCTACAGATATGGTATTCTATTAGCTATGCATAACTTATGAAACCTAGATGCATATGCTCATTGTGTATTCTGAACATCGAATGCAAACTTGTAAATTGTTTATTTTTGACAGAAATATTGGATTTTGATACTTGAAAAGGGTCCTCCAAGCTAAAGAATGATCCAATTGTTTCAAAATGAGGTATGTGAAATATGATTTCATTAAATTATTTCAATATTAACGGAATCTACACTAGATATTTACCTCTTAACCTACATGTAAATAAACCAATGTATGTGGTGTTCCCAAGTGGTCACCCATCCAAGTAGTACTTACTACACTCAATGTTGCTTGACTTCTGTGGTCGATATAAATATCCCAAATCAGTCCAAACATTGTGTTTAACATTAAGTTGTACTTAACCTACAAATACGTTATTGAAATATGTAAATTTCAAAGTGAAAACATTTTTACTCACAAAAAAATGTTACTATTCTTATGAAGACATGTATGTAGTATAAAAAAATATATATATATATCAAAATTGGGGCGCTGAAAATAAGGTATGTAGAACATGATTTGAAAGATCGCCAAAAAGACCGGTTGCAGTCATAGTAAACAAATACCGAAAATTATTACTTATTAACTATTAAATCAACTTGGAAACTTACCCTGATTTTGAACTATTTGTAGCATTTATTGAATCAATTCGTAGTTTATGAGCAATGTCCTTTAATTCGATTACAACTCTTGCTTCAGGTTTATGATATTTTGTCATGATGGATGTATAAAGCACAGAGCCTAAAATTAACTGAAAACTCTAAAGAGATTAGTTCAGAGCAGACAAACCAGTTTTAAAGAAATTAGGTCTAATAAAAAAAGGTGGGGGTTAAAAAATATATGAAGTGTAAGTCAAATCAACTAAGAAGGATAAATGAAAAAGCCTATCAAGTATCAACGCACTACCTGTACTCGACTTGCACTTCAATGATAATATTGCACTTGCAATGCTGCTTTGGCTGCAGTTTGCAGTTAGTTGGGGTTAGAAGTTAGTTCAGAAATTTGCCGAAAGAAGCAGAGCAGAATTTTTCTAACAGCTCTCTCTAATGAGCAGTTCTCTCGAAAAGTGCTGCTCTTGAAAAACTCTTGCTTAAGGGAGCCAAAACGTAAACAGTACAATAGTTGCCTGTTATCTAATAATGACGTCTGCTCATGTTCTTCCTGCCAATTTACATTTTATACTCTAGAATTTATTGATTTATTACATTTCGAATTCAGCTTTAAAATTTACATTTCATTTCTATTTTCCATTTTTGTTTATTAAACAGTGTGTTTTAGCCTATAAGTACTTAATTTCTCCATGTCAGTTTCATTATAAATTATTAGTTTTTATATTAGATTTTTTTAAAAAAAACCTTAAAGAGTCACATTATCCAGAGGCTTGGTATCCAACTCGAGTGATCTGACCCTGTTTGGATCGCTGACACTGGATGCAGGATTTGACCTTGAGGGTTATTCTCGCTCTTAGATCCCTGGCCCAGAAATATTGGGACATACGACTAAGGGTACCCGTATAAGCCGTGATGGGTAGGGCGTGATAGTATTCGCATATAGTGTATTCGAGTGGGAGGGGGCGCTGTTTTATGATTTTATGGGTGTCAGGGTCTTCCAACTGTTGGACATGTATGTCTTTAGCTGTGTCCACACTATGCCGATCGACAAGGCCGATCAGCAATGTTGAACGGCATATTCGACTAAATGCCCTGTCCACATTACTCAGTAAGTGTGGACGTGTCGAGCGGCACAAATGAATTAAAATTCGTAGTTCAAAAATAATTGTTTGTTCATATTTATATTAATTTTTAATTTAAAATTTAATTTAATGAGTGATTCGGATGATGGCGCAGTGGCGGCTGCTGCAATTATCATTGCAGTTACTGGAAGTCAGCAACATCGATGTCATCGCCGCCCAAGAAGGTTTTGGGTTAGGCCGAGTCTTGTCCAAGGCAGAAAAAGGTATAGTACGGAGGAAATTTTGAAGGATTTAGTGCTTGATGATGTTGATGAGTTGAACTTGGACTACAGATGTGACATTGGCTTTCGAAACTTCTTTAGAATGAAGAATTCAGATTTTGAAAATCTATTAAGTATGATTGCGCCGAAAATAATTAAAAAAGACACGCCATTCAGACAAGCAATTCCAGTGAGCCAGCGCCTTACAGTAGCACTGCGTTTTTTGGCTACTGGTGATTCATATGTTTCATTAGGCTACCTGATGAAGATATCAAAGCAGGCAATATCGTGCATTGTACCAGCGGTCTGTGATGCCCTGATAGCAGCGCTACAAGAATACGTCAAGGTAAGAAACGTATAACAAAAATTGTAAGTAGTATTTTATTTAAACATATTTTTCTATTTTATTTAAAGTTAGACAGTTTTTACATATCTACAACTTGCATTTACTTGTGACAAATCTTCATAGTCATTTTCAATCAAAACATTTTGTTGAACCACGCTATCAGGATGATTATCACATATAGTAGATGCGGGTGACTGTGACGCAGAAAAAGATGTAGACGACTATGGTGAAATAAACATTCGAGGTTGAAATGATTGGTAGGGTGAAAGTTGGGGCTGAATACTTTGATTTGTATATTGTTCAGTAAAGAAGGATTGGGGATTGTACGAGAAAACTCCCGTTCCCATTTCTGCCTCAAATAATGTGTTATTAATAATTTGTTGAGCCCTAAACCTTGCATGTGGTGAGGTAATATTTCTCAGTTTAATGGCTACCTGTTCTCCAAATAATTGATATTCATCTTTGTCTTTCTTGTTTGATTGAATAGATCTCAATAACTTTACCGCCTCGTCAATGATTTGTGCGTTGTCAGATGAATTTGAACATTTTATACGTTTTTTAAATAAATTTTTGGGAGATTTAAATAAATTTTTAGACGGTGTTGAAGGTACTGGCAATGCTGACGGTGTTTTTTGAGTTGTGGAATCATTAATGTCTTCCGAGTTTGTTATCTCTACCTGGTCCGTCAGTTATCCTTCATTATTTTCGTCCTGTTCATTCACCTCGTTACCATGTGATCCCTGAAAAAAAAATTCAGTTTTAAAACAAAATATTATAATTGCTTAATTTTCTGTTAATAATATTTAATGATTTATTTGCAGTCAAATTAATTAAAAATTTAAAAATATAATTACCTATATAGATACAACATTTTTTTTTTTTTTTTTTTTTTTTTTTTTTTTTTTTTTTTTTTTCACTTTGCCATTGATTTTTTTTACAGATACCGCGAAGTCCAGAGGAATGGGAATGTGTTGCAAAATTGTACAATGACAAGTGGAACTATCCTAACTGTGTGGGTGCCATTGACGGAAAACACATAAATATTCAATCACCAGTGCATTCAGGCACCGAATATTTTAATTACAAGGGTTCCTTTAGCATTGTATTGCTTGCTGTAGTAGATGCAAACTACAATTTCATATACACGAACGTAGGTTGTCAGGGAAGAATTTCGGATGGTGGAGTTTTTAGTAGTACACTTTTTAAGAAATGTCTGGATGACAACACGATGCACCTTCCCCCATCACGGCCTTTACCACAATTAAGCGTTCCGGTGCCATATGTCTTCGTAGGAGACGAAGCTTTTCAACTAACTTCAAATGTTATGAAGCCATTCACAGGATTGCATGACAAAGGAACAAAAAAAACGATATTTAACTATCGATTAAGTAGGGCTCGAAGAGTTTCAGAGAATGCATTTGGAATAATGTCTTCAAGTTTTCGTATATTTCGAAAAACAATTTTATTGCAACCAGGTATAGCAACAAAACTGACACTGGCTGCAATTTATTTACATAACTATTTGAGGAAAAGCGGATCAAGAAATGTTTACTGCCCCATTGAGATGTTAGATACGGAATGTTCTGATAGTGGGGAGGTTATTCCTGGTCTATGGAGGCAAGATTCATCAAATAGTCAAATAAATACCTTGCCTACAGTACCAAGGAGAAGTTGCATTGATGCACACACTGTGAGAGGAATTTGTAGAATATTTTATGACACCGCAAGGTGAATTGCACTTCCAATACGACAAGTAGTTAAACACATTATTTTTAATTAGGTACCTATTTTCTTATTATTATTTTTTTTTTAGCATATAGGCTTAGCGTAATAGGTATGTACATATGAAATAAAATTTTTAAAAATTGCATTACAAAATAAATTGTACGACTTGTTTATTTATTTATGTTTTGCTACTAACGTACCTAAATTTTTATCGATCAGCGCACCAATATTGGTCTCTATTTATTAACATTATAACACTATGTTATGCCTTAATATTAATATTAAAAAAATTAAAATTACCTACATCTGTATCCTGAGTATTTTTTGGTTTGTTTTTATCGGCCAAAAATAGCAAAGATTTATACGCAAAACACTTGCTTATGTAAACTTCATCTGTACCACTGCCTGTTTTCTTGGAATCGTTCTCCTTCTTGCGCTCCCTGCTAAAATGGCTTTGCAAGTTTTTTATTTTTTCTTCAACTTCTGGTTTGTCAATAGCAAACGAAACCGCGATTTTCATTAAGCCATCGTGTCGTTTATTTCGATTTTTATACTCGGGATTTGTAGGATCCCACAGTAAATTACGCTCGCGGTACATATTAATGAAAGTCATTGTTTGTTCGTCACTCCAATTCATGGCGTAAAATAATAATAAATAAATAAACCAAAAATTAGCAAAACAAACGCTCTTTAACTCATGGAATTGACTGAACAGTCGATCGACACGTCCACACTACTGTTGGTCGGTTCGGTTTCCTCTGATCCGTACCGACTTGATTCGGGTTGCGTTCGGTTCGGCTCGGCATCATTCGACAAGGCCGGGTGGCACGTCCACACCTGTTCGACATTGCCGATCGACATTGTCGATCGGCACCATTCGGCATAGTGTGGACGCAGTTTTTGAATGGCAGTGGAAGGTTTGTAAGGACAGATATAGTTGGAGCAATGTTAATAATGTCCACTTGTTTTATCAAATGGAGGGGTTGTGGGGCAGAAGGTTCAAAAAGACGAGACGATAAGTCAGCCAAAATGTTTTCAGTACCTTTAACACGTTGGGCAGTAAATTAAAATGAATTGATGAACTCTATCCATCGTGTGAATTTACTAACTTGACGTGGGTGGTTTAATAACCAAGAAAGAGCTGAGTTATCGGTATAAAGGTGAAATTCTTTGTTCTAAATATTGCTGAAATTTAGTTAGGGCGTAAAGGACTGCTAAACACTCTAATTTCATTGTGGAATAATTGAGTACGTATTTGTTTAACGGTTTTGATGCAAAAGCTACTGGCATGAGGTCACTCTCATAGGCCTATGAGAGCAACACTTCGAGTGCACTTCCGGATGCGTCTTAGTGTATTATAATTTTCGTAGGAAAATCGAGTAGCCGTAAAATAAGATTACTAGTTAAAATGTACTTCAGGGAGTCGAAGGATTTCTGTTGAGATTTACCCCATTCGAATTTGACTCCTTTGGTTTTAGGTAAATAAGTGGGTGGGCAATTTGGGAA
This sequence comes from Aphrophora alni, assembly GCA_963513935.1. NCBI lineage: Eukaryota > Metazoa > Arthropoda > Insecta > Hemiptera > Aphrophoridae > Aphrophora > Aphrophora alni. The sequence continues at coordinate 108,982,890 of OY740765.1, forward strand.
AAATTATGAATAAATTTAGAGTAAATGGCAGCAAGTCTTAAAAATTTAGGTGTTTGTTTAAGATTTTTGAGAGTAGGGTAATCCCCGATTGGTTGGACTCGGTCTGGGTGTAATGTAGTGTAATGGACTGATTTTTATAAATGTGGCTTAGAACTATGGATTGAATCCGATACGAGAGTTAACTTATCGGGATTAACAGTAGTTAAGCCGGCTTCTCAAAATCTCACCAGAACAGCTTCGATCTATGATAGGTGGTCCTCGAAGGACCCATTAGAGTAAATGCAAATGTCGTCGAAGAAACTAAAAAGGTGTTTGTACTTGATGTCCCCAAAGATCTTTTCAATAAGACGCATATGGACATGTCCGCCGCTAGCCAGCCCAAATGGGAGGTACTAAAGTTATATTGGCACTGGCCGAAGAAGGAGATAAAATAGGTGTATTTTTATGATTCCTCATTCAAGGTGATTTGAAAATAGGCCTGGTTCAGGTCCAATTAGGAAAACCATTTAGCAATTCCTTAATATTGGAAGGTTACTCTAGTGTTGGAATTGGTGTAGCTTCATGCTCTGTGAACTCGTTTATCTGCTTTCTCAGCCAAACTTTATAATAAAATAAATGAAAAGAATTTAAATTAAAGAATCCTAGCACTCGAATACTCTAATAGAGTCAGAGTCGGAAGAAAACAAGAGTTGGTTAAAAGAGAAATGATAGGAAAGATGAAAGAGAGGGATCTAACCTAAGACTACATACAAAAAGGTGTAGATCCACCTAGGTTCTTGGGTACGCCACACATCCACTCACTATGTGAGCCCATGAGGGTATGGTCAAATAGTTTTATTAGTAGGAATTCTTGATTAATATCAGGACTGAAGATGAAAACAAATAATTTTTATAGCCCTATATCCTATGATCAATAATCTTTAGCATATTCCTATTTTCTGTAACTAACAATAGTATATTGAACATTATGATTCTCTCATATCGGGACAAATTTGTTGGTAGAACATATTAACATTTTTGCTAATCATTATGTGAAACCTTATGCAAAACAACCCAATTTGTTTGTATCCAGAATTAATAATAACAACATTAACAGACAAATAATAATATATAAAGCCGTGACTGTGAAGTAAAAAGTTTGTTGTTGGTAGTAAATGGTAGATTTTGGTTTTAGTGCATCCTGTGAGTGAAGTCAGATAGTATTGGAAAAATAAAAATCGGTCAATGAGTCAAGAAACTTGAGTAGAAAATATTCTTAATTTACAAATATGCTTATACACACAATGAATTATATACAAGAAATTCTGAAGTAATTATTCATTGTTCAGCATTGGAAGTCGAAACATGAACATAAAAAATAAAATATTGAGTCTGCGTCGGACCAGACTGTGGAAGTTATACTCCATTGACCAGCGCACTGCAAAACCCCTATACACGAATTTGGATCGATTAATCAGACCTTTGAAATTTGACAAAAATTGGTCATATTGGACCGGTCAATGTGAATTCTAGAATTCCGACCCCGAATTCATGACCAGCGTATTGGAAAACCCCCATACCCGAATTCGGATCGATTAAGTAGAACGTTGAATTTTGGGAACATCGGGAAACGAAAATGCGGCCAAAAGTGTAACCACGCCTCTGCATTTTCAAACATCGAAAACTGCAATAATTGACTCCATGCACTTTTGTCTGCATCTCAATGGAGGCGGCGGCGATATACAGTTCTACTTTATGATGGGTTAAATTATATTCTGGTATTTTAACAGAATGGTTAGCTTGAGCTCTTGAAAGTTTCCTCTAGATCTAATGGAAGTCTACTGCTTTTTTTTTTTAACTTCAACAATTAATTATATTCTTTTCAATAAATTTAAAAGTTTACCATCTGTAAGCTCTCACAGCCTTACCTATCTTTAATAACACTTGAAGGGTGATTGATTGTTAATGTAAAATTTGGAATGTAAGTTATTTATTCAATACAGTAATGATATAATTTTGGATATGGTAAAGAGATATTATTAAAACGTTATTATTTACATAAACACACTACAAATAACTTCTCTGCATCTAAATAATTAGTTTAAATACAATTTTACATACTACATACATGCATATTAACTTATTTGAAATTATTTAATTCCCGCTGCCAGCTGATTGCTGCCAATTAACGAGTCTGCCTAAATGGGCGGAGCTTATCATTGAAATCTGTCATGTCCTTGCACACAACCGTCAAAGAATTTTGCTAAGTTTGATTTTTGCTGTACGAACGCTGTGGGTAAATTTCTATACGGTTCTGGGGTTTAAACAAATAAATTCATGTAAATAGTTTGGCCTATAATGGTGAACGGCGAATGCGTTGGCGTGTGTGAATTTTTAACGTGTCGTAAGAAAGTGTTGTTCTGGCTTGTATTTAATTTTCTTGTACAGGTGTTTGTTTTATGTTTAATTAGAGGTTGGTTTGGAGTTTTGTACGTGGTGAAGTAATTTTAATTTCTCATTTTTAAACGGCATGGATCGGAATTTAATTTGAGACCAAACAGTTGTGTCATCACTCCGCTAGGTCTCGTATTCGGTTAGTAAATATTCCAGTTTGGAATAAACAGCTGGTTTGTTTTGCATGGAATGCATTCGTTTTTTTATCAAATTAGAAATACTGTTATCATAAAATGTTATAGACTGATACTAGTTTAGTTTATTCAAAAAAAACCTATGCTAGACAAAGTTGATTCATTTTTACTGCCCTCCTGATTTATGGCCTACTGGCATTGACCTAAATTAATATTACACTATAAGGTTATATATTATATACTGTAGTAACGGTTGCATAAAATAACAAGCGACTAAGAGAGCGTTCGGGTAGACTCGGCGGCAGTCGTGAACACTCGGGCGAAATCGTTGATTTTTCTCAGTTTTAGCGTGACTCGGTTTCTCCGTTTCTTGACCAACACTCCGACCCCATCCCAAGGAGCGCAAAGAAGTATAACTTCAAAAATAATAAAAGAGACAAAGAGAGAGTTTATTGCTTGATGAGAATGAACCGATATAGTGATTATTTTCAAATGCTACATGGTTAAACAAAACCTGCCTATTTGATAAGCGATCAGAACCAAAAAAAAGAAGAGAGTGAACCGTTAATCTATGGGAGAGATGAGAGATTTAAAATGTTGATATTCTACATATTTTCTGAACGCTTTGCAATATAGTTATTTCATAAATATCATTAAAGGAATAATAAGAGGACTTGTGTTTGAATGAAGAATAATTCAAATTTACAGAAATATCTCATGGAAAGGTAGGTGGGTTTTTATTATTTTTATAGGATTGAAATCTTGAACCTAACTTTTCAAAACAATTAGGATGAGATTTGTTATTTACTCTAGAGATTGTGGGATGCTTGTGTCAGCTATTTGGGTTTCAAGCAGTGGTGTGTCTGTATATGTGATGAAGTAAAACAAAAATATATTGGATAGGTTTATATAGTTGGCATAAATTGGAAGGTCATTAATACATAATTAAAAATAAGTAAAGATGGTAAATATAAAAAACAATTGGATAATCCTTTACCTGGGAGACCCTTTTGAATTATCAACATCCAATATTTCTGTCAATAAAAGCAATGGTAAATATCAGTTGTATCTCATCTTTAAATTTTTCTATAAAAACAAAGTATTTATTGTATTCAAAGGATCAGATCATATTGTTTTGCAATAAATATTTCAAGTCCCAAAATGCATTTCTTCACTGTTAATACAGAAAACGGGAATACAGCTGTTAGGCTAGTTTAAAGATTAATAATGAGAGCCAATGTTAATATGTATGACTATGTTAATGAAGTTAGTGTTTGTGGTATCTCACCTTATTTTAAAACAATGAGATCATTTTTAATTTCGTAAGACACTTTCAAAGTCAGAAAGTATTTGTTTATTAGAAAATAGAAATATTAAAGTATTGAAATGAACTTCACAATTAGTAGCATCTAAGTTGCGTAAGTTACAAAATGGGACGTAAATTACAGAGGCAAGGTCAAGTCAGGTAGCCACCTGATCATAGATTCAGTGACTTGATGAACGTAGTTATTAGTATTAACGTTGGCATTCCTAACCTATGTAGTTGGATTTCATACTTTTATAAATCTCTCATTCTACTAAGCAAGTTGCAAGTTTGCATTCGATGTTCAGAAAACACAATGTGCCTATGCATCTAGGTTTCGTAAGTTAAACATAGGTAATAGAATAGCTTGTCGCTAGATGTATGTGAGTTAACTGTTGGTAATTATGGGTTGTACTTCATCCTCTAATTTTTCTATTAAAAATTATGAAAATGTAAAGTATTTATCTTGTAATCAATAGATTAGATCCTTTATTTATCTGAAGAAACGTTTCAAGTTCCAAAATGCATTAGTTTAGTAGAACATGCGATTTATAGCTACATAGTACGAAATATAGCTACAAAGGTTATGAATACCAACATTAATACTAATTACTATGTTTATCAAGTCACTGAATGTATGATTGCTTGTTTTATTAAGTCTGGCTAGGTGACTATAAATATCTATTAGGCATGCTTATATTATGTATATTTTATGTAGCATGCTTAATATTATGAAATTGTACAATTGAAGAATATTGTCTCATTATCCCAATGGCGTATGCAAATTATATATCATTGCTGTTTGTAACATAAGAACATATTTTCACTGTTATATACTAATTACTTTATTCTCTCTCTCTCTCTCTCTCTCTCTCTCTCTCTCGCGCGACTGGTTCCAAACCTCCGTTATGTAACTTACGCATCTTAGACGCTACTAATTGTGAAGTTGATTTCAATACTTTAATATTCCATTTTATAATAAACAAATCTGTAAGGTAGGTAGCGATAACACATACACTAACTTGACTAACATAGTCATACATATAAACGTAGGCTTTCGTTATTAGACCTTAACCTAACAACAGCTGTATCTCCTTGTTTTTTATATATTGTTTAACAGTGAAGAAATGGATTTTGGGACTTGGAACTTTTTTCCGAAAATAATATGATCCGATTCTTTGATTACAAGGTAAATACTTTGTTTTCATAATTTTTTATAGTAAGATCCGAGGACGAGGTACAAGCGATATTTACCTAAATGTCTTCTAACAGGTAAATATTACTACTCTTAATGATTTCAGAATCATAAACATAAACAACGACCGATGAGACAGTCAATATACTCATCATCATTGCCATACAAATGAATGTAAACAGATGGCCTAACATCATAAGCCCAGGATTTTGTACTTTTAAATTGCTTATTTTAAACAGAATAGCATATGCATTACCTGTCTTCTAACAGGTAAATATTACTGCGCTGTATGATTTCAAAATCATGTGAAGTAGGTCTCGGCAGGTCAACATGTATATTATCCAATCGACCTTGCCCTGAAATTTAGTTTTAAAAAATCAATGAAAACATATACTCTACCTATCTTATTATGAAAAAATAAGATCATATTAGGTGTCACAAGAGATTTTTGATGTATCAAAATACATTAAGTTAGTAGAAAATAAGAAATATAAAAGTACAAAATCCAGATTTGGTGACGAATGCCTATTTTAATAGTTATGACTACGTTATTCAAGTTAATGAATGTTCATCGCTTGATGTTTATTATTAAAGCATATATTAGGTCTGGCTATATATATATTCACCTCCCTAAACCTATTTCTCATGGTTCTTCATAATATTATGCTATAATGCATATGCGTAAAATATATAAATATATAAAGTCACCTAGCCAGACCTTATAAAACAAACGATCATACATTCTCTAACTTGACTAATGTAATTATACATATTTGCATTCATAACCTGAGCTAGATTTTGAACTTTTTTCTATAAACACACATATACCTATACCTGTTTACTATAGAAAACGAGGAAATGCGTAGTGTACATGTTGTCAACTTTTCTGTAATACTTTAAATATATTGAAAATATTTAGTACTTATACTAATAAAATTACACCAAAACCAGTTATAAATTTTTTTTTTTCCAATAAAGGGTAATTTTAAAACATGCACAGTACATATTATACTGTGAGCAAATGTAGCCATCCTGAGAGTTACACTACACTACGTAAGGTATATGTACAAGTAGTAAGTTTATTCCCAGGCAATTCTTTTTGTTTTTCAACCGGAAATTATACAAGATGTTGGTATTGTTCTTTAAATTTAAAAACATCCTGCAAATTTGCAAAACACGACCGTGAATATAAAATCGTTTTACACAGGCACTAGGGATTTTGCCTGTCAGTTTGAAGATATGAACAAAAATAGATTATAAATACAAAAAAGAAGATGATTGATGGGAACATTTTTTTACCTATACCATGAAACGTGACAAATACTTTCGGTTGCATCTCTTGTAATAAATTGAACTTAAAATTATAAACCTTATTATTATTGTGAATACCATTATATTCCTGATAAGTAAACAAGTCGGTAAATACATTAACTTTCTACTATGAAATATGCGCCAATCCTACCACACGCATCTTTCTTTATAATTTAAACCTAAATTTATAAAACTTCTTAAAATTGTTGAAGATTGCACATAATTTAAACAAGTCAATAAATATACAAACTCTACTATGAAATGTGCACCGATCCTATCCCTTGACTCTCTTGTCATAATTTAAATTTAAATTTATAGTTTATTATTATTATTATTGTTTAAGATTATTAACATTGTTGGAATATTAAACAAGTCTGTAAATATAAAAACCTTAAATTGAAAAGCTTATTATTATTATTATTGAAGATTTTTTTACATTGATGATAAGTTAAATAAGTTGATAAATGCACAAACCTTTGCTATGAAATGCACGTCGGTCCTATGACTTGGATTTCTTGTCATAATTTTAACTTCAAATTAAATATCTTATAATTATTGTTGAATAATATTTACATCGCTAATTAGTTAAACTGGTCTATTTTTTTTGAGTTTTAAGGCGAAAAACCATTTCCGTCATTATTGCCTTTAAACAGATCTATACATATATAAACTCTCTACCTTGAATTGTGCAGGGACTATTTCACGTCATTTACCCTCGAGACTTATACAAATCTTTAAATATACTAAGTCTATATCATAAAATGTGGAACAATCAGTCCATTAGCAACTTTCGAAGTGAATCAAAGGCAATCAATTTGTTGAAACTAGTCTTAACCATCAACTAGGATACAAATTGTAAATTACTTGCAAGTGTCTTAACGTCATCTCTTAATTACCCTAGAAGTGATTATGATCATAATTTAAGCATACTCATTTAAAAGTTTGAATCAATCATAACAATTTTTTAAATATAATATATTACTTTTGGACATTTGTGATGTAAAAATATTTTACAGGCACGGTACAACATTATTTTATTGCAATTTATATTATCAGATTTAATATATGTACTTCTACATTTGCTTTAAAAAACATTCTGTTTTTGACAGGTGCTAAAACAAATATATTATTATATGTATTTGTAATGCTGCACCAGATAAAACAATATTATTGTCAATTCAATATGATTCTTGATATAAAAACTCAATTAGTTGGTCTACCTTTTTTGGAATTGCCTTTTTAACACATTTTGGGAACTAAGCACTATGAATTGATTTTGAAACTGTTTTAAAATATTTGATAATGCTTCACTATGGCGGCTTAGACAGCAAGCTTCCAGTTGATAATATCAAATATATATATATATATATATATATATATATATATAATCTTTTTAGAGTTTTATTTTTAAAACATGTATTTAAATATTTATTTATTTTTTCTGATGTAAAATATATAAAAGTATTAAAGCATTTATTTAATTTTTATCGTCATGTACATACTTACATAAAATCCTTTTTTCCAAATTAGGTAAGAGGTATCTTTCTTTGTTTTAGAGGTTTATGTTACTCTAGGTACATAGAATCAGATTTAACACTAAAGGATTTTTCATGTACAGCAATTTAAAATCTGTTGTGTACAAGACCCCTCCAGCTGGTTTATCAGAATTGAGAAACAGAATTGTTCAAGAGTGTACAGCAATACCTCGCGAAACATTACAAAAAGCCAGATAATAAACATTAGACCTACCCGGTATTTTTGAATAATTGGCACCATATTTTTCTAACAATTTTTTTAAAAAATTCATTCTTCTACTGAACTAAGTATAGTCTCATGGATATACTTTCCTTTTAAGTAGTATATTATTGCATTGATATTTATTTACATGGGATAGGCCTTTTGAACTTTACCTCTTGCCATGAAAGTTATGATTATTTCTAACTTGCTTAGTACATATGTTTTGGTGACCTTCGTTAGTTATTAACTCTGTATTCATTGAATTAAAAACTCAACAGACTTTTAACTCTACCTTGCTTCCTAACAAAACCAGTTTCCTCAATATTAGGCTTACTTGCTATACTTTTAAACTTGACTTTGTTAAACTGCTTCCCTCTCCTACTATTAGATTGTGTCGATTGATTGTTGTTGTTTATTATTATGTCCTCTTGACATTTTTTATTTGCGTTTCCGCTGCTTCCTCCAGGCTAATGCTTCGTAAAGCGGGACTCCGCTTTACTAACATAATACATACAATTTCGGTTATTAGGTTGATATTTCGGGCAATTACTATTTTTTAAATTTAAAATTTGAATCTATAGCCTATTCTCACCATAACATTCAACCTCCTTACAACTTTTCATATTAATTTTATTATTTTTATGATTATCATGCCAGTATATATCTTTAGGCTCCTTAGAGACATTTATTTTTTAAACTTTCATTTTCCTTTCTTCTTCTTCTTCTTATTTCCTTTTATCTCCTATTGGAGCATAGGGCGTCCAGAAGAGCTCTCCATCTGTCCCTGTCTCCGGCAAGTGCCTTCACTTCTCTCCAAGTCTTATTAACCTCTTTTCCTTCTTTAATAACGGTCCTCTTCCAGGTTTCTCGGGGTCGACCTCTTCTTCTGACACCTTGCGGGTTCCAATCTAGGGCCTCTTTCTCAATAGTTCCGTCTGGCTTCCTCAATGTATGTCCTAACCACCTCCACTTCCTCTCTCGAATCTGCAGTTTGACCCGATTTTGACCTGTTTCTCTCCATAAATCCTCGTTTGTAATGATCTCAGGCCATTGAATGTTCATGATACGGCGAAGACACCTATTGATGAAAACTTGCAGCCGAGACGTTATTAAACTTGTAACTTTCCACGTCTCACTTGCATACAGCAAAACAGACTTAACATTTGTGTTGAAGATGCGAAGCTTCGTTTTCTTTGAGATGTTTCGATTTTGCCAAATCGGGTACAGTTGTACAAAGGCGGCGTTTGCTTTTTTAATGCGAGTCTTCACATCATCATCAGCTCCTCCACTTGTTGAAACAACACTTCCCAAGTAAGAAAAGGTGTCGACCTCCTCTATTTCTTCTCCATCGCAGTTTAGAGCTTGTCTGTTTTCTGCATTCATCTTCATAACTTTAGTTTTCCGATGATTTATATTGAGTCCTGCCGCTTCAGATACTTCTTTCAGCGCATTCAACTTAAACTGCATATCCGTGTATCTCTGCGAAAGCAGGCATATATCATCTGCGTAATCCAGATCTTCAAGACGTCTGTGTAATTCCCATTGAATTCCTCGTCTTCTATCACAACTGGTGCATTTTCCTTTCACTGGAGCGTATCTCTTTCGATGCAGTTCCTTCAGTTCTTTCTTCGTTTTGTAACTTGCTATCCTTATCAATTCCTAACCTCTCCTTTGTACTTGGCCGCTCACCTTTCGTAACACTCCCTTCGCACTGGTCTATTTTATTTTTTGACCATTTGTCCCTACCAAATTGATTTCTTCATTGCTTTCAACTTTCCTTAATTTATCTAACACATTATTATTTAAAATTATTCTACTGTTTATTACATCTTGATTTATTAATACTTCCTGGTCATCTAATACATTTTCATTCATAACATATTATTTTCTTCCTTTAACTCTCTTTCCTTTGTGTCCTTACTTCTGACTATTTACTCAACATTTATTTTTACACAGTCAGACTTGCTGAAACTATCTTCCCCCTTTCCTTGCGAAGAAGACTGGGATATTGCCTTTACCGATATATCCCTCGCATTTTTATCTCCCTTTACATTTAAAAATAAATCGAGCTTGTTTTAAGGTGTTTTCCGTTCACCTCTTTATTAAACGACCTCTCCTCTACAAATGGTACTTGTATACTGTCATTTTTATCATTAATATTCACTAATTTTCTTTCCATATCAATACGAACTTGTAATTCATATAATATGTCACAACCTATTATTAACATTGACTTCAAACCTTTAACCACAAGAAACTTTAATAATGCAAATGATTTTTCTTGGATTTTTATTTCCAGCATCACTTGTTTAGTCACTCTTTGCACTTTACCCCCTCAAGCCGTAACTATTTCCACATTTGTTACAGGGAGGTCATTATTCTAAAAGCCTCATTTTTAAGATCTTCATAATATTCCTGTTGGAATAGCCTACCGAAATCTGTGCACCTGTGTCCAGTTCAACTAATACAGGGTTATTTCCTACTCACACTTTCACTCTCAGTATCTCTTCCCCCGGCTTATCTACGGGAATTTTAATCACTTCATCCTCCAACAAATCTTCCCTAATATTATAATGAATCTTTCCTATATTCAATGGTTCCGCTTTACTATTTGTTTTAATCGTCTTCACCTTAGCTTCCCTGGGTTGGCCTAACTCTTTCCGTATAATCAGTTGTTTATTTTATTAACCCTTTTATTTAACTTTAATTTGTCCTATTTTATTTGATTTAATTCATTACAGTTTATATCAGCAGTCCTGTCCTTCCAATCGCCATTTTCCCAGTCAAGACGTCTTTCATTAGTTTCCCAACTTTGGTTGTTGAGTATTAGGCTTAGAAGAACCAGGTTTCAGGTGGTAATGAAGTTATTTTGGTTTTGATTATAGGATTGCCGGTATGGGTTGGTGAAGGTTATGGTTTCACCAGTTATTATTATTTTGTGCTGCCGGTGCTCTGCTCCTTAATTTCGCCTCCTCCATCATGTCTATACTATTTAAAAAGTTGATCGCTTCCCTTATACTTTCACTAGGCTTTCCCATACTTGCTAGTTTTACTTGATCATTGAAATATAGAAAAATCAAAAAGTTCTTGTGTTGGCAAATTAAATTACTCAATTTATTAGCCGGCAAAAATAATCAGATTGTGTCATATTTCCATTTTCATAGAATCTGCCGGATTCAATTTGATTTTGTATTATTTTTTGCTTCTGTAAAAACCAATAGTTTTCCAATAATTCCCTTTTAAAGTCTGTATACTCCATGTTTTCCTTCCTAACAATCTACCACCACTTTTTTGCATTTCCTTGTAAATGCCACACTCTGCTAACTTCAATTTACAGGGTCTCTCTAAATATGGATTCATTTCCTCTGTTAATTTTTCTATTTCTCTTATGAACTGCATGAGCCTTTCCCCGGGGTTTCCTCAAAACTCTATTTTAGTTACTTCACCCTCCGTACACTGTACAATTACATTTCTACTGTCCCCAGCTTGATTTCACATTTCTCCTATTTTTTTTCTCTACTTTATTGACCCTAGTCCAAAAGTTTACAATCTACATATTTTTCTTCTACCTTTTTATTTTGATACATTCATCTTTCTGTTTCCTGGTTTAATTCACTTCTGATCTCTCCGATTTTTCCTGAGATTAATTCATATAATTTGATTTTATCATTATGTCTGATTTTTCTTTCTTCCTCTTTCTCTTTTGCTCTCAATGCTTTCTCTTCCTGCTCCTTTTCTTCTTTCAATCTCCTGTGTTCCTCTCTACCATTTCTTTCTTCCTCCCTATCCTTCTGGTACATAGCCATGAAGTTCATGAACTCTTTTTCCGCCATTTTAACTTTTTATTTGGTTTGAAGTTTTTTTTTTTTTTGTTTTTCATAGGTAAATTTTTCATTGTCTATTTTTAAAACCTTTCAATTATTTTTTAGCCTTTACTTTAACTAACGAGACTATTATTTAATTATTGTGTTGTATTTACCTACTCCCTCTTTAAATCCTCGGACGCACAACAAACACAGGACTATTACAATTAAAATTAATAAAATATGTTGCCTTAAATCTAGCAAATATTCATATACTAACAATTTTCAACAGCACGATTTATAATCATATTTTTTAGTCAGTTCTTGGCTTTTGTCAACCGTTAGCTAATTATTCACTAAATATCATTTAAACAGTGAAATTACTTTCCAGTTAATTCTGAGCCAACCTTGTATGGGCGCCAATTTTGCAACAGACCATTACTTTTCTATTAATTAAACTCTGTCTTTATGTTACCCTGTTTGCAAAATATGAGTTCCAGACAACTACTGGATGTATTGGCAATCTTATCCTTTTATTTGCCTAGGCTCTCAAACTCTCCTGAGTGCTTCCAACCTCCTCCCAAAAATACTGGTCTCCCCTTTACTTAAAAATTTTCTAGTTGAATTTAAAATTATAATAAATCTCTGACTCAGCTTAATAACAATTAAATCTAACCATTTCTTCGAGTAGTGAGTACACTGGAACTGACTGATTAAATCGTTTGGTCTTGTATGTATACTGCTATACTTGAAATACATTCACAAATAACACTTTTTATTGTATGGTTTTGCAAGAAAAATTTGGTTGTTGATAAATTAAAATCTTCTTAAAAGAAAGCAAAATCAAATTTATTCTTTCAAAATTCAAAACTCAAAAATAAAAATTAATAGACAATCTTTGTTGGTATTCTTCCCAACTAAATATCAACTCTTATTTACTAAATTAATACTTAATGTATGCCGATTTGAACTTTTATTTAAATCAATTATTTTTTAAATTATTATTTTTATTTATTTATTTTCAAGTTAATTATAATTTAATTTAATTTATATGTAATTTATTAATTACAAAGGCAAATATAGTAATGCTCTCAACCCAGATTTTCAATGAAGTTAACTCAGGCATAAAAAGTTTACTATAAATTTGCAATGTAGAAATTCATATGACTGTCAGACCTTGGTTTGATGGTTAGAAATTCCCTCTGATGAATGCGTGCTGAGTGGAGGTTGATCCTGGCCTGGAGTTGGTGTAGGGTATCCTGGAAAGTCCTGGACTGCCTGTATTTTCTGTGCTGTCCTTCAAAATTGATTGATTCTCATATCCCGTTGTGTGGCTGGGTTGTCATTGGTCACGTTTTTAATCACAAGTTACAACTTATATCCACTGAAGATCAAAATCCAAATTATTACTGAATGAGGCACACTTTACGTCTCGTAAAAAATGTAATTGACCAATCACATATTTTGAATAACGAATCTCCTCGAGACTCGCTTATTTATGTACAGTTTGTACATCTTTCATGTGCCAATCTCTGTACTAAATTTCCCTTTTGTTTTAGGGTGTTTCGCTGCTTATTTACAATAAATTTTTCTTTCTGGAGTATGACTTTATATTATCATTAATTTTTCAAGTTAGGTAATTTGAAAGTTGTTTGGTGGTTTATTCGTTAGAATTAATTAATAATTTGATCGCCATCTATTTATATCCCTGTTGTCCTTCCACTCCTCTAGTCAACTTCACTAGGTCAGGCCAATTTTCCAACCCTATCTTATCTTGACTTCTATCCTATTGTTGTTTTTGTTTCTTTAATAACTTTCCTTCCCAGAAAGCTATCCTGGCTTTATGGACGTCATCCTAATGGTAGTGACACATGCTTTGTGTGACAATTTGAACAGATTATCTACGCCAACTCGTTGGCGTACACGGCCTGCCCGAAATTTTTAGTAGTTTTTAAGACATTATATTCTATCTACCTTCCAATTTTGGAAAATGGACCTCTGAAAACACCTAAAATCTTCTTTTTCACTATGTTGAACCTCTGTAACTCCTAACAAATTGGAAAAATGGCTGATGGTATCAATATTTAAAAAACCTCGGAAGGAGACAACATAAAAAGTTCTGGGGAGTTGCTATTTGATTTTTGTTTTTAATATAGCAAATACTTTCCAAGTAAAACAACTGGTACACTTATATATCAATCACCCTGTATGTGAGAGATCTATGACAAAGTTAGATTCTTTTGGTTTTGGAAAATCATATTTTGAAATTTTAAAGTCAAAACAAAAACATGATTAAGCTTGCCCTCTAGATTCCAAATATTCATTTTATTCATATTACATTTGGTTACACAAAAGTAGCCTAATTGTCAGTGTTACTGTTAGAGTCTGGTTTATTGTTCACACTTTGTTGCTGCATATTGTCACTGTTATAGATTTCACTAAAATAATAAAAACCATCACAAACAAATTTCTCTGCACTAGAACGAGCTTTCATTATGCCTACAAGCCAACAATAATTTATATACATCATATGCTACTATAGGGAAATGATTTGTTGTTCTTATTATCCCTCTTGAAACTGTTTCAAAAACTTTAAAACATATTTTTGTTTGTTTTGTATTGATCAAAGTGTAATCTATAAAAGTTTGAATAAAATTAGAACTCCATTTTTAGTCACAATTACTTCTTCAACTAATATTCAATCTTATAAACATTGTTTTTAATAAATAAAATAAAGTGTTAACTTTAAATATTTGATTGAGAAACATTTGCTATTAGCTTATTATTAAACACTTACATTTATTTCTAGTACTGCAACAAATATACCTGTAGATACCGGCGTCAAAGCAGCTTCAGCACAAGTACTAACTATGGAAGGTGACTATGATAGGTAAGTTAATTTCTTATGCAACAAAACAAACTCTAGTATAAGTATATTATATTATACTTTATAGGTATTATTTCAGACTCTATCTCCTCTAAAAATAAAAATAAATATGATATTAGCATTTATCAATATTTTATAAATCTGTAACTATAAGGTTACAGGTTATTATCTCTCAATAATAATAGTTTAACTTTATCTCTCTTCAGTAATTTATTGATACGTGCATCACATATCAAAATCATCGCAGAAAATAGAAATATTTTGGAATCAGTAAAATATTTTTGAATTCAGTTTCCTTTATCATTTTTAGAGCTTGAAAGAAAACCTAAATGATGTGTTTACATGATCTTTGTATTTGAAATTTTGAAGTTGACTTCCCAAATTAGAGAGGGGTGAATCCAATGACTCAAAAATTATTGTTTTGGGATCTATAATGCATGTCAATTAAAAAAACAAAACAAATACCTAAGAAAATCTGTGGAATAAAGTAGAGGGAGAACGTGACTTTATTCCATCCGGTATAGTAAGTATAGAGGTGGTGAAAAATTGATTTTGAAATTTTCGTGGATATATCCATTTTGGCTCTTCGTGAGAGTAAAAAAATGTTCCACAAAATGGTTGTCTGTATGTTTGACCACACTGATTTCATAGAAACTGATCGACCAATTTTATTTATTTTTTTTATTTATTTATTTTTTCCTTCTCAAAATGTGTAAATTAGTTAAGAGTAAATATTGATAAAACCTAATTTAATCAAATAAATTTGATGGTCCTAAACAAAACTTATTAGTTTCCAAATCCTGAAGAAAGTTTGGTATGGAAATTATTGATACTACTACCTAATTTCTGAAGACCTACTCCACCGATTTTGACACAATTATTACAAAAAATCTTCATTAATAACACAAACCAATGTACTAAATCACAAATAATATAAAATTAAGGTTCACAAGTAAAACAAAACTTATATCACTGTATTTAAAAACCTCTTTCCTAAAAATGTAAAAAAAACTAAAATACCAAGGGAAATCATATGCCTTAAAACACCACAAAGATAGATTTTGAGCTGGTAAAGATTATTACGAACATAATTTCATCTGTTTGGATTATTAAATAACTAAAAATTAATTTCAATGTCACATATGCGAGGTAATTAATTTTGAAACTCAAAATTGCAGCAAAAACGTAAAGTCAAGTGAGAAGTCTGCGCCCTGTACTGGGAAGCGACTAGGATAGCTCAGTTGGTAGACCATTGGCGCGTAAAGCCAAAGGTCCTGGGTTCGATTCCCAGTCTAGGTAGTATATTTTTCACTTGAAATATTATTGTAAATTCAATACTTGCTAATAAAAACGTATAAGCGGAAAAATCAAATAATTAAAAAATTAATAATAACTAAGCCAACCACCTTAAAAAAATGACTTTATTTTTAAAAGACTAAAATTTCAGAATTATGAGCTTTAAGATATTAAAAATAATAACTGTATCAAAAGTAATGTATACCAGTCGGGTTGTGTCATAAATGTATTTTTATTTTTAGTAAATACTTATTCTAAAATGGGAAATTTTATCCAGATAATCTTTGGCGCGGAGAGTTGAAAGATTTATGTAATTTTTTATTGAGAATATGAAATTGTTTGTTGAATATTTAATGTTAGACTAATATCTCTGTGTATATATTTTGATTATTACAATTTTGTAAGTCATGCATGTATTAATAATGAAATAGCAAAATATCTAGTTTAAAATTTTTTTTCAATTCTCTTTTTGCTCTTTTAGAATGTGGATACAGTCATATAATATTATTTTACCAATCCGTAACTTGAAAACCATTTGAACCAGGGACCAAAATTTGGCAAAAATTTTCTTAAGTCACTAGTCTTCAACTTTGGAAAAATACTTTCAACTTTATCGCCATTTTTATATTGCAGCTAAAATTAAAGGTGAAAATTATTTAATTGTAATCAACATTTTTTATTGGTTTAACAAACAACAATTTAAAAACTATATTTGTGATTAACATGAAAGCAAAATATCAGTACATTTTTCCTAAAATTGGTAAACAAGTTGCTTTGGCCTAAACAGATAGAACCATTTAAAAACAAGTTCTTTTCTCCTTGTTCAAGAATTACGTTTATTAAGTGATAAAATAATTAAAATACAAAGGTTAATATAACATGACTTCACAACTATTTTATTAAGTACCAAACTTCAATTAAATTGGAATAAAATTGTAACTACTAAAGAATTTTCTACTATTTTCGTCTAATGTTTTGCTCAAATTGTTTAAATTCGGTTTCTGTTTTTATTGACTTGTTTCATTTAATTACATTTTTTTCATACATAACATACAATTATTAGGTCTCATCTCTCGACTCAAATAAATTTTGTATAATTTATTTCTTCTTACTTTCAACAAAACAATAATATAGCAGCGTCATAACAAAATATATCTAGTTATTTTCATTTTAAAAGAACACAACAAAATCAAACAACATTGATGAAAACATATAGTAAAATTGATCAACAATGGTTATAACCATAACTACAACAATATTCACTATAAACAATAACAGAAATAATATAAAACACTGAAACCCCTCCCACAAGTTTGGTACAATACTTACAAGTTATTGTAGCAAACTTGTGGTAGGGGTTTCAGTGTTTTATATTCTTTACATTCACCACAGTGCTCATTGAACATCTATTAATAACAGAAATAACAACAATAACCAATACAACAATTGTTTGAATTGCAGGGAGCCAACCTTCAATAAATAATAATTATTATAACATAGCTTCAAGTAACTCCTTGACAATGTAAAATGCTTTAGACTTCAACAACTGCTTCAATTTGTTTTTGTTTTTGGAAGTTTTGACTTCCATCGTTTCTTTAATCTCCTTTAGAAGTTTGTTTAGAAAATGGGTTTCAGTTTCAGACAGCTTCAAAAGCTTTCAACCTGTGTTTTTATCCATGGAAGTCACATTTATTACTGATATTATCTTTATGTACAACCATTTTACAAGTCCATGAGAAGTCAATACTCCATTTCTTCAATGTATCTTAACAGGAATCACCATGGTTCAAGTGAGCCATTATTCTAATTGCTTGCTTTTTACATCTGTTTATTATGATTACCCCACAAAGCCATCCCTTAATTAAGATCAGATGAGAACAAACCAAAGTATGCTAATTTTAGAATTTCATCAGGACAGAAATAAGCCAATTTTCTTATTAAATTAAAAATCAACTTATTAAGAAGACCATTTAGCTCAGTTTTTACAAAGCTCGTTTATATGATCTCTCCATATTAATTTATTATCAATAGTAAGCCCTGGAATTTTATGGGAATACTACTTGTAGAGTTTCTTCACTTATTAGTATATTAAGTGTTAATTTATTTAATAATTCAAGTTTAAACTAAAGAACATACATTTAATATTCATAGGATTCACTCTAAGATTATTTTCAAATAATATATACAAACAGTGTTAATTGTTATAAATGCATTCAATTCCAAATCACTTAATCAGGTCTTTTAGTACTGAATTATACTTTAACAAGATCATTCAAATCAGTGATATAAAGAATAAACAATACGGCCTAAAATATATCCATGAGGGAGACTGTAATTTAGGGCAATGGGGTGAGATAATACATTAGTGACTTGAACCACTGGTTTTCTACTTGTTATAGATGACTACACAAACCACAAAACAAAGTACAGTACATTAGCAGTACAAGTATGAATCTCTTTCTTTGACACCCACTTAATGAAAGAAAACACAATTTTCCACAGCATACACTTTCTTTAAAACAAGATGATGTTACAATGACTAAGTCATTGTCTTTACTTGTTACATGAACCTTTATGACACTGAACCACAAGACCCTCTCTCCTTTCTCAACTCTTCTCTTGGCTCAAATTAGATCTAAAAGTGGTAATAAATTAGAAAATATATATATATATATATATATATATATATATATATATATATATATATATATATATATATATATCGTAGTGTTTCGGTAATTCGAGCCAATAAACCACCAAAAAAATTTAAAATTAGTGAGAGAGAGAAGTTGATGCATCATGGCTAATGGCATAAGTCGTTAGCACAATCGGCACTGTTTGGCATTGGTTAGTTCACGAAACTCTTAGTATACTATTTTTTAGAATTGTAGTTGAGCCACCTTTTGTCGCTAATAATATGTGTAAGTTAGGGTCAGGTTGACTTTTACCAAGTATCTGTACAGACTGTACCAGTGATGAGTCACATTGAAGGTTGGCAACACTAGACACAGTATTACGTTATCTTGAGGTACAATCGGGAGTTATGCTGATAGACACTATGTTGCTTAGAAGTTGCATGATATGCTACTAAAAAATGAGGCTCTATTTTAAACAATGACACTGGACAATTTAAAAAAAAAATTCTTTTTGATTTGATTTTAGTAACTACAGTAGGACCCCGATTATCCGAGCTAATGTGGACCAGAGCACACTCGGATAACCAGAAACTCGGATAACATGGGCAGACAGACCAGCGAACGAGAACGTCCTCCGCCGCCATTGAAATCAATGGTAGAGTGTGCGTTTTCGGCTGCCAGTCTCTATTACAGGCGTTACAAAGACGTTTTGGGGTTGATACAGTAATAAATAAAGATGTAAAATTTAATTAAAATATTGAGTTCAGTTTATTACAAAAGCCACAGTACTGCACTGTACTAAATTTTAAGTTCATAATATAAAAAAATACAGAAATATGCTGTACTGAACAGCAAATAAAAATACAGTTTTTGTAAATCAAAATTCTAGCTTACAAATCTAAAACAAGGTCAATGGTGAATATGAAAATACACTTAAAAAGAGCTACAGTATTGAAAACTGTTTTGTACTGGTACTTTACCAGTGAAAATTGAATTTTAAAACTAAGCCTACTTCTTGAAAAAGTTCATCAGAGTTTTCTGCTTTACTGAACTGGCCTGCTTCTTTGCAGCACAGTAAAAGAGCGAGTGAAATGACCGAGCGGTCACCCCACTCCGCTCGCTTGCTACGGTATTGTACAGTGTACAAACACTCGGTTAAACCGGAACTCAGTTAGTCGGGGCTCGGATAATCGGGGCCCTACTGTATAGTCTAAACAAGTATGCACTGTATTATTATTTAACTTTATTTCTACTCATTAAATAATTATTTATACATTACCTTGTGTTTTGTTCTTATTTCTGTATAATCCAAGTTTCTTGCGATTTGAGGTGACCTCATAACGCCAATTAGCTCAAATTACCAGACTCTACTATATACAAATAACAAGAGATAAATTGTGGTGTTTTTCAAGGATCAATTTTAGGATCACTTCTATTTTTAATTTATATTAATAATTTAGCATTCATCATAAGTCCAAATATTCTTGATATGATTGTATATACATGATACTTATTAAAATTATTAGAGCTGAGAATATGAAAGAACTTCAGAACTTAATGTAAAAGGCTGTTTTAACTTTATGATTGATTTCTTGCAAGTAGCTTAAAACTAGATCATAAAAAAACTCTAACTATTAAATTTTAAACCTGCCAGAGTATGCAACTAACAGAATTAAATTTTTATTTTGGTGGTACAGACTTTATTTCTATACAAACAATAATATTGTCCATCTGACAACCCTGTTGGAATCATAGAAAGATATCTGACAACACTGATCAGACCAAACCCTTTAGATTGTTTCTGTATTAAAAAAAGCTTCTAGAACATTCCAAATCCAAATGATGTCATCGTTGATAGAAAAATAAAAATTCAGGCCTTGAAGAGAGAGAAGGCAAAGGAAACTTATCGAGAAAACTCCAACTGATGTGGTCTGTCCTAGTTAAGGCAGATTATCATATGGTTGAGAGTCAATTATTTGAAATCTTAGGATTATTAAACAAAAGTTATTATTCTAAGAGAATATCTAAGAGAATGTATTCAATTTTATTATTATACATTTTTCGGACATAACTTCAAACAGAGTATAGTATTCAACTTAAAATAACCTCAATCTCAGAGCATTAAACTGTAGCCTACTAAAAGTGATAAATTCAGTGAATGTGTGTTTAGTATAACACATGCTAAATTGTAATTAACTCTATTATTCTAAATGAAAAATTTATAGAGGAACTATTTAATTCAAGTTTAGAGGCATTAATTAAAAGTATTGCCTTTTTTTTAAAAAAAATTTTTAGCTATTAAAAAATAAAAAGGGACATGAACGTTTATTTGAGTTGATTAAATATTAAGATTAATTGATGAACATTTTGATTTGGATGAAATTTTAAAACTATTTTCTGAACATTTTGATTTGATTCAATTTTAAGACTATTTAATGAACATTTCAATTTAGTTGTATTTTATGAATATATGAGTTTCAGGTTGGATAATTGTTGTTAAGATTAAGTATTTTGTTGTTGTTCTCAAATTTGATATTAAATATATGTATTTCAGATATCACGGCTGTTTTATACAATAAATAAAAAATTCATGAGTACAATACGAGTAAAAAGATAACTTTCAATTACCAATATGTAGCGACAGGCTACCCCTTTGTCATCATTAACGCTAAATTAAATTGTACAAATATAGATATAGTTATATTTAATTGTCAATTATTTTGTAGTCTATACTAGTTATAAATAAATAACACACAGTGAGAAAGAACCACTGAGAGAGGACAATGCCATGCAGAGTGGGGGATATCCGCACGCTGCTCCAAATGTCCTATAAATACTGGCCTGGCTCGTTTAAAATTAATTCTGTTCCACAGAATCACCTGCAAAATTCCTCTCTCTCTCTCTCTCTCTCTCTCTCTCTCTCTCTCGCTGCCTATGTTACTTAAATTCTATGTTTTCTTGATTGCTCCTTACTTAGTCTATCCTTCCATGGTGTGTCGGCTGATCCCACAGTACAGACACTCCGTTCGTTGTTTGAGGGCTGATCTCCTGGGATGAGCGTTGCCTCCATGGCTGATCTACAGAGCACAGGCTTCCCTGTTCATTGTCTGAAGGCTAATTCCTCTAGGATAAACATTCCAACCTTCGAGTGGTCTGTCAGCTGATTCCGGTAACATTCTACCTTGTTTGTTGTCCGGGGGCTGATCCCCCCTCGGGACGAACTTTCCTTCTAATTCCTACCACGTCATTTCTACTGAATACGCATATTGTCAAAAGCCCTTCTGATACCTGACCACTCTATCCTCTTTTACAAACTATCAAGGTCTGACACTGTAGATTGCCTGAACAAAGGTTCTAAAACTCTTGAATATATTGGCAAACGTTTAAAAAATAAATTTCCTTTGTGGCTTGAAAATATAGAGTAATGCAGTTTTGAAGAAACCTTTTAAAACATTTTGTTTCAAAAGCATATATTAGTATCATTAAATATTTAAATAATAAAGTTGTTTTCTTGTTTATTGTAAATTGCTTGTAAGTAGAATTAAAAAACTTTATTATAGTGTTTTTATATTGTATGTTTAGTGTTAGTGTGTTACAACAAGAAAACTCAATCCTATTACCTTGAGTTAGGCTGTACGCGTTTCCCCTTATTTTTAAACAACGCACTAACCTCAAATCCTGAAATTTTTATCCCAGGATCTGTTCAAGCGAGCAAGGAAATGAATTGAAAATTCCACTGGAAGTTTTGGCTTTTCGCATTTATCTAGCCTAGAAGTTTTCAATTCCTTCGACAGTTTAGAAAGAACCAAACTATCGGAACCCTCTTTATAGTATCAACGCTTCCAGAATTATATTTAAATTAGTCCCTCTTTTCTCAGGGAAAACACAAGCAAAATTTTAAGGTAGTGTTTTGTATCTCAAATTTATGTGTCCTTGGAAGTGCTATAGACTATGCACTAATATATCCTACCTTGTCCTTGCAGAATGCTGGAAACGTGTGTATGTGGATTTAATATCTGAAATAATTCTACACTGCTCTGTTTTAATGAATCATTAATTTCAAACCCAAAATGAAAAATTATCTTATTTTTCACTAAACAAGCAAATGAAATAAAAAATATACTTTCTTTTTTACAACTTCTTTTTATTATAACAATATTATTACTACTAGAGCAGTTAGTCTTTTTATTTTTGACTTAAATTCATCATTTCTTACAATCAATATTATTAATTCCTGAATTTACTAATTTCTCAGAATTTATTTAATTAGTAATCAGGACTGTGTTACTTTATATTGATTTTACGATTTAATATTTAATACAAATTTAATAATTTATAAATTTAAAATTCCCAGGAAAATTAATTACTTTTATATCACTTTGAAATTTACTTTTTCGTTTTTTAGAAATATCACTTCTTTTTAAAATTTGGAAAGTCAAACCTTGATCGTTGTGATGATTTCCTGAGAATTCCTGGTGAAATCTGCCACTGTTATGATGGTTTTGTGATTTAGATTTTATCCATGAGCTCCGCTAGTACTTTCCATGTATCCTTTCAGATTATCATTGGATTAATTGCATTTATTCAAAATTGCCACTGTTTTTGACTGAACAACCACCAATTTCACCCTTCACTGATTTCAATGTTTTAATTTCATTTCATTTCATTATATTTTGACTTTACTGGCATTCTTTTAGAAAATTTTGACTTTTTCAAAAATTTATTACAAAGTATCGATTTTAAAAATTGTTACTTTGACTAGCGTGATTCCAGCTAGTACATTTTAAGAAATTTTTATTTACTCTCTTCAAAGAGGATGAGTAGCCTTATTTATAGCCTGATAATTCCCAATTCTCATACCAATTATTTTCCCTGTAGAGAACTTGAAGTTTCCTCCCTCTTTGACATCACGATCCGGTGGAGTTTGTCTCCTAGCAAAACGTAACCTGTATCTGCAAAACCTTCTATTGTTTTTCTTTAAAGTCTTCCAGCATCTTTTCTTTTCAAGCTATCTCACCTTGAATGAGCTTATTTTGTAAGTCTTCGCTAGGGCTTCTTGTACAAATTCGAACTACGTCTCTAAGATTTCCTATGCTTGCGTAGTCGTCGATCTAATTCTTACGTAGATCCCATTTTCTAACTTTGCCAATTTAACACTTTTTTTCACAAAACTTGCTAGTTTTGTAGCGCACTGTATTTGAATCCAGTAGCCGCAACAAAATTTTTGTCTGTTATTCGGAACACTCTTTTTTACGCAGCTTTTTTCACATCTCCGCATTTCACACTTTGTTGTTTATTAATTTGCCTGGGATTGACATAACATGTTTAATACTTGTTTTTAAGCTTTATTCTAGAATTTGAACTTCTTATCATTTTTAGTTGTCACACTAAGGTGAGAAAACCATATCCCACACATTGGTTCTTAAAATTTATTTTAATCTTTAATATACATTAACCTTTTATTCATTCAGCTAATTTTATAGCAAACAACTTTAAATTTCATTTTTATTCCACTTATGTTAGCAAAGTTGCACTTTTTTTTCAACTTTTTTATTATTAACTTTTTCAAAAATTATTCAAACTAAATTAATCTTATTTTTCTTTATTGTTTTCAAAAATACTTTATTCTCCTAAAATCGGATTATTTTGAAATTTTCAAAATTTTTATTTTTCCTCTAAGTTGGCGTGTGTCAACTTATATGAAATAACCATAATAAATATACATTGCGTACAGTTTGTACTACAATAACACATCCTCTACCCTTGATATTACATATTTTCAAAATTTGATTTTTACTTCACAAACTGACTCGCGATTTTGCCGTTTAGACAAGTCGGTGAATCGTGACGTCAGCACAATGCATAGTTCAGATTCCCTTACTTGTTTAAAACAGAAAAGTTTGCTACAAATTTGTCAATTCCTTGCATTAGGATAGAATCTTTTGATTTTTTCATTTTTTAATAAAACAAAACAAAAAATCAACCCTATACAACGAATTTCCGTTGTAGTGTGTTGTATATATTTGTTTTGTATTTATTATTTATGTGTAAAATTTGGTTTCAATAATGTCACTTGTTTTATAGCTTTTCCTATCTTGTAAAATAAAATGTACTGTTGTTGTAGCTTGAGGTCAGCCCAAATTCCAGTCCATCAGCCCTCTGGGATCCCAATAGAACTTAGTGATATATTTTACCTTCTCTTAGGGTTCTTGTTTATGCTGTACATCTTTCTTAGCCAAGAGTTTCCTCACATGTGTAACATTTCAAATTTTTGGGTCTCTAAGTTGGGTTAGTACATGGTTTGATATGTGATATAAGCGAGATATGACGGGAGATTTGCGTCATCTCTCGTATTGCAGTCGTATATTCAAAGCCTCGTATAGACGGACTGACAGTATTCCGAAATTGGTTAAATGTTATAGAATTGTGAGTAAATGATTTGTATGACTGGAAAATGCAAAATATTTGAAAAATAAGATTAATAAAATAAACATTGTAACATTTTTATAGTTATTAAATAAATTTAAGAAAAAATAATTTCCCCAAAAAGATTAAAACATATGAGATTCAGTGTGGTGTGTTAGTGCACCGATCTGTTCGTCAGGTTAACCATAATTTTTCCAAAATGTCCATCAATCCCAGCATTTAACAACCAAGCTGGAACAGAATACTTCTAGAGACCTATTCGCTCATCTTCTTTTGGCAAAGGTGGTCCTGTTGACTCTGTCGCCACCACGAGATCATCTCATTAGGCTGATTGCCTCAGATTTTGCTTCGCTTCGAGAGAGTGACACAACAAATGAGAAATATTATTAAAATAAACATTTCTTTCTTGATTTTAAATCAAAATCAGTGATCAGCGTCCTGGAATACACACTTACGTTCAATCGTATACATATTTTTATTTCTTTGAAATATATTGCTTGGAAAAAACACTAAAGCTGTTTAGTTCAGTAACAGAAGTTATAAGACACATTTTGCATAAAAAAACTTTTATTTTACTTGGTTGAGTAATTAAAACAATTAACTTTGTGTTTGTGATACTAATAAGAGATTTTTGAAACTTTAAATATCATTTGTGAACTACTTTCAGTAATTTCAGATTAGAGACTTTGGACAGAAAAATTAGTAACTGTTTAGGCATAAGTAAAAGATAGGGTTAAGAGTTTATATCAAAGACTTAAAGACATTGAATAGTATTATGTAGTAACATTGTTAGACATCCCCTACCATGACTGTCCGACATTATTAAAAGATTAGGTTTATGTTTTTTTTACTAAATAGACTGTTGGTGCAATTTTCATGTTTAAGTTCTTACTCGTGATTATAAGATTTTGGCGGAGGTTTATAGATACTATCTTGTTTTATTTTCAGTCTCTCATATTCCAGCTATAGGTCTTCATAATGTTTAGTAATTTTATTACAGTTTTCAGAAATTTCATTTTTCATTATCTCTAAATTTCTTACTTTATGAATTAAATTCTTTATTATTAGCTTATCCTCGGATATTATTGTGTCAAGATCAGCCATTCCATTATTGTGTCCCTGAGATGTATTTTGACTGTTAGATTAACAAAATCCTCCTCAAGACTGTTGTAAGACTCCTGTAAGGTTTTCCGTTTTCCCCATTCAATTTGAAGATTATTTTCCAAGTTTTCTATTTCTAAAGTACCTACTTTGGCATTTAAATTAATTGTTTCATATTTTGAAATTGTTTCATCTAATGTTTGTAAAACTCTTCCTGTAAAGGATATAAGTTCTTCAAAACCATCATTGTCACATACATTTGAAATATTATTAAATAGGGTATAAAATTCAATGGCAAAGTTTTCAGTTACAAAATGTACAGAAGTATATGATTCTATCATGAAACAATAATCAGTAATCCTATAAAATGATGGAGCAGTAGATAAAAAATGTCACAGCAAATAAAAGTTAGCATAAAAGTTAAACAAATTTCTTTATCTCCAAAAATGTAAATAAATATGAATAAGAGTTCACAGTACCAAATGGTCTGGTTTACTCTTACAAAATGAAAAGTAATATCCAACAAATACCAGACTGGAGATTAAACCACTTTCATAAAATCAAGAAAGTTATACAGACACGGCAATATTGTCAATAATATGTTCAAAGTTCAAATTTATCATATGATTAGGTAGTCTAACATGGACTTTATCAAATCAGCAAATATTTGTGTTTTTAACATAATAAGATAAGACCTTCTATTATTTTTTATCCTAATCAAGTTAATAATTGAGATAAAAAATTGTTTTTGCTTAATTAAGCTGTATCCTTCATCAAAGCCGAAACAATACTCACAAAATCCTGTTCACAAAATTTTGTACACACAGCAGTGGCGGCTTACTCATAAGGACTCTAGGATGCCGCCCCTCCCATGATAATATTATTTTAATAATGTAAATACCTAAATGTATTTAATTCTTTGGAGATAAATGAATTATGAATTGCCGCTATGGATTTCACCATCATTTGTAGCGGAAGTTTTACAAATATTTGACGAATATATTCTGGAGTTCGGACGGTGGCCAGAGCGTCCCAGTTTCATTGCATTTAGTCATATGGGGCAAGCAGCAGACAGAGCTGAGGGTGCCGTGACGTCATTTACACAGCGTGTAATGGGCTTCTAGGGCAGAGTCCGAAGCTGCGTGCGCAGACATCAGTCAGTAAAGCCACCATAAATTAGATGTCCCGCATTACTAAAAACCTTGTTTTCGATGGGCAAAATAAGTTGGCGCAACTGTTCTAAATAGTGTCTCGCCACTCACACGAGTTGTCTGTTTATGTTTTTAAGTTTAACCCTTTGTGATTGTGAATGTTAAGTGAATGATAACATGCCTTACGTGTATAAAATAAAACAGAGCCCTCCCATTGCCCTTAACCATCGGCCGCTACTAACACACAGACACACTTTTCACAAAAATAGACAAACTCTAACCACTATATCATGAACAAAAAAGAAGAGCAGTGAACACACACAACAACTAAATCTTGTTTCTTCAATCCATGGTCACTCATGGACTTCTGTTGGAACATGGAAATCTGCTGCATTGCCCATTTTGTCAAGGTGTTCTATCTATAGTGACTGTGTTGTTCTGAGAGGTGTGCATAGGATATTAGTCCTACCCAATTCCATTCAGACGATGTTGGGGGATAATGCTGATACTTTTTGAGATTGGGTATTGTCCAAAAAAATTTTACCAAAATTTAAAATATTTCAATTTGATTATTGCAGCCCTGTAATAATTTTATTTGTTGTATTTTATCATTATTAACTTGTTGCAGGGGCTCTTTAGAGCCTTATAACATGTTATATGTTGGTTTATTAAACTTCATCAGAGTTTATGATTGTTAACTAATTTTAATGTTTTTTACATTTCAAATTTTATGTTATTGTTTTTAGCTTACTTTTTAATTGTATGTTGAGGAGCATCTTGTGCTCTTTTTGTGAATGCGATGATGACCTAGATGTTTTTTCGCCTTAAAATCTCCAAAATATTTGAGAGAGGGGTTTCAAGTGATTTTTTAGTGCATTTTCTGTGGATATGCTTTTTACCCATGATGTTGGTCCTACTAAGCTCAAGCTACAAATAAAATGTGAAGTGACAATAAAATACACATAAAAATGCTTTGTCGCTTCATCAAGGACATAGATAGTTAATCATAGTATCAATGGAAGCAGAATGTCAATCTGAGTAAAATCCACCATAGCATGTAAGAAGTTATTTTAAGAAAATGATTTTCAAACATGATATTGTTATTGACCACATGAATAGCTTTATTGTTTCATTAAAATAGGTTTAGAATAGTAATAAACTATAAAAATTAATCACAGACTGCAGATGAATTTTATTCACCTGTATATATATTTTTTTATATAAACTCGGAGGTGATGTTTTCTTTTGTTATTATAAACCATCCATTTTCTTTAAAAATAGACTATTTTCTGAGTAACTTATACATTCATGTTTTAGATTTAGAAAAAGGAGTTACTGGGATTGTGATCTCCAAACTTTTTAAAGCACTTTATGCAACTAATCCCCCCTAGATTCTAACAGATGATTCCCTTTGATGAGTTTTAATAATCTGATGAAAATAATCATATTTTGTGAGAGTTAAGTAGGTGATTGTGCTTTAAACACACATAAGCTTCTGGTCTGTAAGACCCACATCATTATGTGGCCAGGTGTTTCATATTACTTCCGCTTTTTTCAGTTTCCGCTTTTACACCTCATAGGGACCAAATTTATTTATAGTTAGTGGCTTCCAAGACCTAACCAATGAATGGTAAATTCCACTATAGGAAGAAGTGTAAAACTCTTATTTAAAACACTATGACATATAGCAGTGCTTCCCTAACTTTTGGGTTGTTGTATCAAGATTTTCCATGACGCCCAAAGTCAGAACATATACCTACCTAACAATTGCAATACACTGTTGATGCAGTTGGGTTAGCCAAGTTTAAAAAAAATAAATCTTATTTCAAATTCACAATTAATTTGTGTAAAATGTTTTTAAAATATGTACATAATTTGAATTATCATACCACTTTGTTTGAATAAATAAATTGTGATTTGTGAGACAGATGAGCCTATTGTTCATTGGACATTTTCTAAAAATTGAGAAACAAACTGAACACGGTCACCTTCATTTCCTGTATCTAGTTGATTTTCTTCCATTACTTGTTGTTTTTATCACAGTTTAGCACTGGAAAAGTTAATTCAAATTGAGTTTTGGTCATAATAGGTTTTGAATCCATGCAAACATGTCCAAAGTATTGTTTTTGAAAGTATTTTTCATACCCGTTGATAATCTGTGATAGGTGCTCTTCAAATATAGATTTTATCTTACGAGAGAAATAAAATTCATTGGAGATCACAAACTGTTCTAATCACAAAAGGGGACAATCTTTTCCACCTTCTTAATTAATATTTATCCTCAATAATTTTAACTTTTTCCTAATAACTAAAATTTTCTTGGCCATTTATTAGAATGTGCATGTTGCCTTACTACAGGAAGAGAATCAACACTTTTAATGCACAAGTTTGTTAGTTATACCAAGAAATTTGATTCAAAGGTTTTTGGCATACTTGTGTCTTTCTTCTTCAAGAAAAGTGTATATAATTCGAAAGTAGGGATAATACATTTCTACGAGCTACAAAACTATGAGTTACACTGGTCCGCTTTATCATCAGATTACCATATCGATGGCTTGATTCTAAAACCATTGTCAGGTAAATAGCACTTCAGTTTTGTGGAACCCATGCAAGTTAGTTTGGGAACCATTTACTTACATTTTACAGATGCAAACATTTATATACAAGGACATAGTCTGTTAGCACCCAGAACTAAACCAAATAATCTTATATGTCATTAGAAGAAGGGGGGGGTAGAGTTTTATTGTTAATGAAACTCAATAACTCAATTTTTACAGATATAACCAATGTGTTTGGTGTTTGATCTAGGCAAAACGATGATAGATGTCGTTGTAGGAAGGAGTCATATATACGGGGTAATGACCCTTTGGTACATGATACCTTAACCAAGCAATGGTATGTGCTGTTATAGATAGGGAACACAAACTCACAATGATACTATCATTCACAAATTACAGAAGTAAATTTATTTATTCCTTAACTTCTGGAACCCAAACAAATAATGAAATGATAACAGGTCAACTCTCAAAAATTTTGGGATACACATTAGAATTATAAATATACATTTTTTTACCATTATCTGTTCTGAATGTTCTGTAAAATAAATGATAAATGGAAAAAAGGATTTTTTTTTTTTTTACCTTTACTAGAAATTGAAAACTGTATTGACAGATTTTGGATAACAATAGTTTGGTCAGAATGTCATGTGTTAATGAAAAATATATGAAGTGTGTCTATTAAAATATTGAGACTGATACAGTAACTCACCTTTATTTATATGTATCACAGTTCTATTGTTTGTCCTCTTCACTATAGTCCCTAATCGCACTTACACACTGGTGCAGTCTTGTTTTCTACTTGTCAAAGGTGAATGGCAGATCAGTTTGTGAGCTGTTTTAACACATGCCGTTTTTCCCTTTACTGTATTAACTGACTCAAAACATGTTCCTTTAAGCACAGATACAGTAGACTCTGATAAATCCGAACTATTGTGGCCGCGGGGCTGATACGAGCGGTGATAAACTGCACATGCAATCGATACCGGCCCATGCCAATACCCAACAACACTTGTTACACTCTGACACATTAACTAATGGTACCTACTGTTACTGTAATGTACATAATACAGTACTGGACTGCAATTAAGTAAAACACAGGGTAGGGCGTGTCAATTACCTCAGCCGCACGGAAACTTCCACTGCCCGTGAATCATTACAAAATACGTCATTCATGCAATGCGGAAGATCGCGTGAAAATTGAAGGCTCTAAAGCGGCAAATTGTTATTAAAAAAATTTTACCGTCCAGTCCGGAATTTCGTGATCCGAATTTATGAGAGTCTACTGTATCACTTTAGGAAAAAGAAATAAAGTCACAGAGTACCAAATCTGGCAAATATGGAGGATGTTCCAATATAATAATGTGTTTGTTGACCAAAAATTGCTTCATAGGTAATGTTGTATGAGCAGGCCCTGAGGAAGATTCAAACCATTTTTCCATAGTTCTGGTATTTTTTTCTGAGCTTTGTTTATGCTTTCTGGAACCCATTCTTCCAAAATTATGCCTTTGACATAAAAAAACAATAAGTATGACTTTGAATTAGGATGATAAGTTTTTTTATTCTTAGCGATTACAGTGTTTTCCATTGGATTGATGTCGTTTTGTCACATGATAATTTTTTGTCATTGTGATAAAATAATTTACTTAAATCTTCCACCATAGCATAACAGAATTAATATATTTGGCTATTTCTGTTTTATTAGATTTAAAGTATTACTTAAACGAAGACTTCAAGAAAGTGGTTGGACAGACCAAATTCGTGTTGTAGCACGAGACATTATTAAAGAAAATGGAGGAAATATAACTGGAGAAAAACTTTTTGAAGAATTAGCACCAAAAGGAAGAGGTAATTTAACTATTAAAGTGAACAAATGGTGTACTTGTATTTAGACGAATAAGCAGAGACTTTTAACTTAGTCATTTTATTTCGGTATATAGTCCTTTGAGTTTACATAGAAGTGAAATTTCCCTGATAATTCTTTAGTCACATTTCTTTTTCTTTTACATACCTTATTTGTAGTTGTGAGAATAACAAGATTATTCGCAAGACTGCAATAATTGTGTTTATGTGCAATTGACTTCTAAGTAAAAAGAGACCGGACTCTTCTATACAGGCTCAGAATTAGAACACATTATGTCCGAGACAGGTGAATTAAAATAGTAACCTCTCCTCCCTCACAATACATATAAATTTAACCATATAAAATAACAAAATATTTTATATTTTGTTAACTATATTAAGCATTGGGAAAAACTAGGCCTGATATAAAAAAAAATCAAAAATTTGTAGTGCACAACCTGATCACGGAAGGAAGAGTGTAATTAAATTTAGATGGAAATTGGTTCAGTTCTAAAGTAGAACATAGTGAATTCTTTGCATTACCATTTATTTAATTGTTCCTTAAAATGTACTTATAACTTATGACTCTCTAACAGGTCTTGTATCTAAATTTTTAAATTGTTTATTTCAAATTAAAAGAAAAAATAACCTTAAATATTGTAATTCACTTACGTTTTTAGTGCCAGATGGTACAGGTGAATTTTATTTATTGGTAAAAAACTAAATGTTCTGTTTTCAGAATTTGTGTTTTGTTTTGTGTTCATAAATAGAAGGGAAATTTTAGTTCTTTTGTATTTTAATATCATATCTACAGTTTATGATATCCTGAAAAATAAATAAAGACAAAATTGAAAACTTCATGAAGGCTGTTGACGAAGAGTTTCCTCAAGTTGAGGACGCTATTTACACCTGGTTCAAACAACAAAGAAACAGATATGGACCCATTTCAAGACACATTTTGAAACAAAAAACCCAATTTTTTTTATCATGAAATTACAAAAAACACTACTTCCGTGCTGTGATGGCTGGTTTGAAAACTTCAAAAAGCACCATACCTACAGATGAGTGGAGAAAAATTGTCTGCTGAAGAGTCAGATTTCTGAATTCATCCAAAAATTGAATGTACAAATCACTGAACTAGGCTTAACACCTGAACAAGTTTATAATGCCTATGAGACCGGGTTAAATTGAATAAAGACGTTTGTTACTCAGAGGAAAAACATGTTTCTGGAAGAAAACTTCAAAAAGATCACTCTCATGGTATGTATTAATGTATCAGGAAGGCATGGGTTAAAACTGTTGATTGTGGGGGAATCAAAATCTCCATATGCATTTAAAAACATTAAGGTTCAATCATGCCAGTTACATACATGAGTCAAAGGCGAGTGTAAGTCACTAAAGAAGTTTTTTATGATTGGTACACTAACAATTTTATCTCACAAGTAAAATAACACTTGAACGAGAAAAAGTTGCCAGTGAAGACCCTTATCTTATTGGACAATGCACCAGTAGCCCCAAGGTCACTGTGTGACCTAATTGAAAGAATGCACGGAACTGCCGCTGAGTAGCAATGATTGAATCGCCACTTTTAAAATACGCCTCGATAACAAACGTGCGTTGCTCAGGCGACCACTGCTCCATGACTACTGACAATGGCATCGTGTAGGCTTTCCAACAAGCCTACCCCACCACCCTCAGACGTCCTGTCGCTGAACGGTGCGCTGCAGAAAATAGATCGGTTTTTTTGCCGCACCCTGTATTAATAAGTATAAAAATTTATTGTTACTACAATATATTATCTGAAATAAAACTTCTTTTTTTTCCCTCATCTACAGAAATGATTGTGTTTTTAAAAAAACGTAGAATTTGTTATATTTATAAATATTTAATACTTTCAAAAACAAATTTTATCAATTTTTTATTAACAGTTTTTCAAAACAAAATTTGTTTTAAATATTGTAATTTACATTATTTTTTTAAATAAACTTATATGAATATGTAGCTTGAACATTTAACAGCATATATTTAAAAACGATGAACATAACTATTGTAGCAAAAATAGGAAAGTAATAATGGAATGGCTGCAAAAAGTCAAATTTAATTGCTACCCTGAAATATCAGTCGACTTTTTAATGAAACAGATTCAAAGGTTTTGTAAAATTACAAATAGTTTTTTTTTTTTTTTTTTTTTTTTTACATTCCTCGTTTCTATAGCTCCTACGAAAAAATTAACCATGAACAGTTTTTTGTTCATTAAGAAGTTACAAAAAAAATGTTAAGAGCTCGAAGTTAATAGTGAGTAAAGTTGTTACATAAAACAGTTAGCTTTAAGTATAGATATTATTGATGAATTTGAATGAAACTTTAGGAAAAGATGCATGCTTATGAAGGTTTACCATGCTAAATTTCTAGTGAAAATATTTGAATCATAGCCTTTAAAGAACACATTTTGTGAGACAAGTTTGTTGTATTGTATAAATAAGCCAAATAGTTGTACAAACTTGAACTTTATTTTAAATTGTAGGTTTTTAAATGTACTTTGTGATAAAAAAAAATAATAAAGATTATATTTGTATATTGTTAATTATTCTTAGAGAACCTCTTTAATAAATTTTAAGGTGTTACTTTTCTTTGTTTAAAATAACATATCCATCCTATTTTTAATTTGAAATATTAAATTTAATTTTTTATGATTTCAGCAATGGTTCCAACAACTATAAAGAAGGAACTCTTACAAAAAGTTAAAGAAGATTTACTCAAAGTATCAGGGTATTACAACACGGAAAACGTTCAAGAAACTAAGGCTGCTTCTGTATAAAAACTACTAATTTTTTTTTTTAAGATAAAATAAATTTTTATTTGTATGTTTTTATTTGTATTAAAAATTAATTTTAATGGATTAGAGATATCTGAACTGAGGAGGTATTATTTGCAATTATTTAACTGCACAAGCGTACCCCTACCCCTGTGTTTATTTAGATTACTAGTTTTAGTTTCTAACATGACCCTGAGGTACCCTAGCTCAGTTTTTGTTTGAAAATGTGCTCCCATAGACACGATTACTGGAACATTGAGAGAGGAAACAAGGATCATGGGAATAAGGATCAAACAACCACACACCAAGTTGTGCATCATCATTGTCAAAGTTATTTTGTGGATAACTTCCCTTCACGCTGGTTGTCTGTAACTGAGCAAACGATCTACATTAATTCCCTTGTATTTAGAACTACCGCCCAGTAAAGTATATTTTTTCAATAGTTAACCATGTTGTTAGAATCATTCTGTATTTTGCATTAGGTTTACATAATATAAAGATTCATAATTACTAAACTTATTTGCAAACTATAATAAAAGAATTATTGAACATGTAGGAATGTGTATAAAAAAAATAAATTATTACATTACTAGTATTACTTAATCATTCCCATTATACACTTTTAATTATGGGACATGCACTATATCACCTACCCATTTCCAATATCGACATACCTCAATCTCATGTTTAGTGGTGGTAATCGCTGTAAAACTTTGTACGGACCAGCATACGGCTGCACCAACTTGTTATTTGCCACATGTACAGTAGGTATAAGCTGTGAGAAACCTTTAGGTTTTTGTCTCTCCGTTCTCATAGTCATTATACTAGGCCAATAATACTTTTATCTTATTTCTGATGTCTTTGAAATTTCTGCATGACCTGTTATGCTTGGAATGCTTTCAAAATTTCCATAATTAACAGCCAATAGCAAGGTCAATTCTTCATTCATAAATTGTTTATAATGCAAAATGTTCGGTAGTACATATAACCTTGAAGCTTACAAATGTGTCTTGTCAGCACCTACTAGATCAAGCAATGCCTGTCTTATGTTAAACAAATAACTGTCTGCCAACTGTAACTGTTCTATATTAACCGTCTAAATATTTAAGTATTTTAAATTCTTCCTGGGGTTCCACTTTTATGACGTGTAGCTCTCCTATGTATTGACATAAACTATATAATATGTTTTATATTAAAATCATACTCTACTAATTTCAAAGCCAACCTATTTAAGCATAAACTTAAAGTTTTAACATTCTTATAGTACTATAGACTGCATGATCTTATAGATAGTAAAATATTGTCCCTATAAAAAAGGTCTAAAATAATCTACAGTGTACACTAAACTGAGCAACTCTATCTCCGAAACATTTCACCAGCTCTCAGTATCTCTCAATATCTCACTAACATACGTCACCGGTCGTAATATACCATCTTCTTGGTATTGAGACAGTACGCCACCTATCCCATTGTGACTAACATCACAAAACAAGAATTTCCTTATCCTCATGATAATTAGCCAAAACACCCTTTAACTGTTGAAATGCCTCTTCATGTTGCTGTGTCCATTTCAAATTTTTACCATCCGAATTTTCTTTTTTCGTTTGATCCGTCAATGGTTTAGCAATGTCACTAAATCTATGAACAAACTTCCTATAATATGATACTGCTCCTAGGAAACTCTACATCCTTTGTTCTCGTAGGAGTAGGAAAATCCATTATTGCCTTAAAATTTTTCTTCAAGGATCATATCCCTTCTGCAGAAATGTTATGTCGTAGCACATCTGTGTTGTGATAAAAAAAATTCTATAACGACTGTAACTGTCCCTGAAATGTATTTCCGTATGCCACTGAATAATCAATATAAATTATTAAACCTTTATACAGCAAACCTGCATATTTACACAATCTACAAAGTTAAATTTGCGTTTTTAGTTTCTAATGTTGTATACAAAACATTCTGTTTTGGTTTAAATGCAAGAGTGTCATTCTGCTTAGTTAGCACCGACTCAGGAATTCCGTGCCAGTCAATGTATGCCATTGTCATGTCATTATTATTGTGACAAGTTTGTTGTTTTTGCATCTGTATATTTGCATAACCTAGATCTGTATCCCCACAACTATGGAAATATGTAATAATTGAAAATAACTTAAGGTTATTATAAGAAATTATTACTTTATTAATTTAAAAAAAATGAGTTTAAAAAAGCTATTTGTAGTTAGTTTTAAATATTGCTCGGTCATTAGGGCGCCAGGTGGAATTAACTCACCAATTTTGAAAACAAACAAATTTATGAATTATAAATATCTCGGCATGGAACCTTTTTTAAGTGTACTCCCAGTGATTCTATGGTTGTGAATGAGAAACTCTTGTTGACTGAAATTTTAACATGAATTTATTAAAATAATACTAATACATGACATTTATCATCACAAAAATATCAAATGAATTGAACATCCTAACCAATTAAATTTTTTATTGCCTTTGAAGAAGGACTATTTTTTAAAAAACTTGAATTTAACTTTATGTTGCAACTAAAAAAAATATTTATGAAACAAAACAGATTAAAATATCCGTTTTTTAATATTGAATTTACTTTATCTTTGAGAAAAAGAATTATGTCAATCGACATTTATTGTTTATTCATATAGAAAATATATTTATTTAAATATCAAATTATAAGATTTGAACATGAAACATAATTATTAAATTTTATATAATACATAGATTAAGTTTATTGTGTTAAATAACACATTTTTACCAGTCCGTTGTCGCAAAACACATTACGCAGTTGTGGTGCATGTAACTTGGCATTTGGTGATAGTTCTTTGTTCTGTCCGTGGAGAACGAGGTCCATCGAAATCACTTCAATCACACTTTGTAAATGTTAGTGTTAAGAATGTTTATCAACATGATTAGTTCATTTTTTACACTTAATGAATGTTCGTCATTCGACCGTTTTAATACGAGACGCCTTAATTATCAATTATCTTTGCGCATAACACATTACTCGTTTAAACTCTTTGTCCGTTCTAATCAATCTAATACCATTTAACACACTCGACTATACTGTTCAGATTACTCTGTGAATGATATTAGTTTGGTACGAATTAATATATCTTAAACACTTTAAGAACAAATCAAGACTTTAGACTACATCGTCCTTTCCACCCAAAACTCTCATCTCCCCAACACTACCACTGACTGCTTTAACCCATCTTACACTTCCAAGCTCTGATCTAAGACTCTATTAAACACATCTGACCATCTTAACTCCTCAACCAAGACTGCTTTTAGAACGCATGGTGAATTTCTATATCCTGTGGTCCAGGGTTCACAGATTCTTTCACACGGACGCCTACTAATTTCCCGCTGTGTTTGCGATAAATGTCTCTCGCAACTCTTGCATACACTGTTCATATTTCTTACATGACAACAAGTTCTTTTGATTAATTTTATTACACACACAACCTATTTACTTTATTTATTAATTACAGCTAATATTTTACACATTGTTATTTACTTTAGTTTGGAAATCTAGTTAATTTAAATTCCCTTACTTTAAATTATTATTACAAGTCCTGTTTTCGGCTCATTTACCCCCTCCCCATATAACTATATCGATTCCCGATTATTTTTTATTATTCAATTTAAATTAACATTTTTTAGGTATTACAAATACCATTTTATAAATTGTACATGTTGCTGTTATTCTATTTCATATAAAATATACTGTCGGAAGTCGTTATTATCTTGTATACAGAACCGTTCGTTATATAACCGATGTTTTTGGGCTGATTAGAATACGCTTTGCATAATCTAGGCCCTACTAATTTTTTCGATTATCCTCTTTACAAAAACTAGCAATATGTCCATATTGACCACACCGATAACATTCCAGCCCTCGAAATGTGTGCTCCGTTTCTGAATCCCGGTTGTTTTGTTCTGTATGTCTTGTAAATGGATGTGAATCAGCGTTGTCCTTATATGTTAACCTATAATTACTGTGTCGTGTAGATGACTGGCTCCTATCTTTAAAATCCCTGACCTTGCGTCAAACAACCCTCTCTGTGATCAGTTGTGTTCTGTAATCAGTATTTTTTTTATATCAAAGTCCTTTATTCCATGAGCTTGATAACGTTCACATCCTTTTGTTGTCGTAGTAAAGTATAATATTCTCAAATTTAGACATTAACAAATTAAACTTGTCCTCTATATTACTTCCCTTGATTACCAGAATTTATCCCCAACTGTTCTCTCAAAAGGTAATTAGTTCTATCATATGCCGTAATATTAGACTCTAACCTTTCCAAGGTAGGATTATTCAACATTACTTGTTTAAATTATTACATTTGTTGTAACAATGCCAGGTTTAGTCCTTTCAATGTATGCCCACACATATTATTGTCTATATGTGCACACAGAAGTTCAATATCCGTCCTATATTTAACAATGGGTTCCCCTGGCAATTGTACCCTATTGTTTAATTGTAACAATATTTCCTTCACTTGCTCATATGCAAAAGCTGTAGTAAATGGTCTTTTAATTTTATTCCATGTTATTTGCACCTGCTTATGTTAAACATTTTCAAAAAATAATGCAACCCCTTCCAAATACATACATACATACATAGTAGATCACCATCTTGTCATCCTTCTAACCACGCCCTACTTGTCACCTGTCCTTTCGAAACGTGTCATATAGTTCAAAATATCTTCACCAGCCTTCCCACCAAACCTACCAGGGTAAAAAAATGGTGTAATAAATATAATATTCACACTTGTCGTACTTGAAGAGTACTTATTTTTATTTAAAAAAATTGAAAATAAATTTTTATTATTATTATTTATAAAATTATGCCAAGCTTTTTATGGGCGCCAGGTAGCGTTAGCTTACCAATTTTGAAAAAAAAAAGAAGTTAATTGTTATTATGAAAATCTCTCAGGGTCGCAAATCCTTTTAAAAGTGTACTTCAGTGGTTCTCGGTGAAATAAAAAAATCTTATTTTGTTGAGCTGAAATTGAACATAATTTATTTACACAAAATATTAAAATATTTATACAAGGTTATACATACATATTCATAATGCATATCTTACTTCTATTTGAAATTTCCTTATCTTTTTAACTTTAAAATTCTGCCTTGAAGAGACTTAAATCCTTGTTTGTGATTCTAAAATTTGTAGTTGCAACTTGAAATAAAATATTTTTATGGTGAGTTTTTTAAATTCTCACTTAATAAAGATTATTAGCATTTAAATTTAAGATTAAGTTCTCTAGTTATACTAATTATTGAACAAAGATTATTAATTTGAATAAATTTAGCAAGTTCATACAAAAGTTCCTTTTATACAAAAGTATTATATAATTGTCTATGATTCAGGATTACCGCATAACCGTTCCAGGCGATCTTAGGCTCCACATGTTGAGTTTCTTTCATGTTGCAATGTTATCACCTTGTAGACTCTATTTGTACAGCTGACGATCAATTGTCCTTTCAGATTCACAGCATATAAAATTTATATCACTTTACTAAGATAATTGTCCGATTTATTCTTTAAAACGCATTGTACGTCTTACTGTGATATAACTGTCTCTGCACTCGCTAAATCGCCACCGTTAAAGTTCTACAACTTCTTTTAGATCATACTATCTCTCACTGTATCAAATGTCACATAAAGGACTCTACTTTAACCACACTTGCTACATTTTAATAACGTTTCTCTACTCTGAAAACACGTCCTACCACCTCAGACCCCTCTCTAAGACTCTCTCCCCAAGACTGACTAAAACCACATGTTGAGTTTGTCCAGCTTCCAAACCAAGCGTCCTATTTAATATGCAACGTATGCGAGAATTATTCTCACACCTAGCAACACTGACTCTGTTCAAATTATTTTGCCTAACACAATACAACTACTACCTAAATATTTATTACAACTTATGATTAATATTTTATACATAACATCAATATTTTGGAAACCTATATTTAATTTTTATTACCCTAGTTTTAATAATCTATATATTTGAGTCATCTTTTTGACTTCTAAAACCCCCTCCCTTATTCAACTTTAACGTTTCCCGGGTTACTTTAAATATTCAAATCTCAATATAACCATTTTTTGGTTATCTAGGTTAAAATTACCATTTTTGGTATTACAATGGTAGTCATTTATTCATCCTATGTTCCTGTGTTATTTTAGGCAGCTCTGTTTTTGTATGGTTACCGACTCCCGGTTGTTCTGTATTTAATATAAGTCAAGTTCATGAATATGAGCTTAGTTGTCTGTATATAAACAAACTATGAAATATTGATATACCTATCCTATCTGAAAGACCAACTTATAACCTAATCTTCGTTTATGACAGTTTTTTTTTTTTTTTTTTTTTTAATTTAAATTTCTTTGTGCTTTTTTTTATTTATAGTAACAATATTTACAGAAATATAATTACAATTTATAAAGTTGATACAGTTTATAAATTAAACTTCATTTACAGATAGTTTTTGAATTGTAAAAATAAAATGAATGGATATGTCTTATTTTTATTGTATCACAACTAGTACATTTAATTAAAACACTTGTAAATTTGAATATACAAGAAATTTATTCAAAAAAATAATTTGGGTATAAATTTTAGCTAATAAATAAAAATCTGAGTGGATTTTAAAATGCTACTGAACACTGTTGCACTGTTGTAGTAAATATAAATATTTAGGAATTCCCTTGAGATTTAAAAAAAAAAAAATATATATATATATATATATATATATTTAATTAAAAACCTATCAATGATACATGAATTTTCACAATTATCCATACCAAAAGCACAAAAAAAAAAACATTCTAAGAAATATAATACACTTTTATGTAATAACATAAAACCTGTCTTAAAAAACAAATCAATTAACATCTACTAAGGTTAATAGCAAAACCTCCAACCTTATATTGGTTAGATATTTTATCTGGTATTGTTAAGTACCTTAGCAGAGTCAATTTTCTAGCTACTATATTCACCTAAACTAAAAATAAACTTGTGTTAAACAATTATAAGCATTTTACTGTGAAGACTGTACTTAATGAGGAAAATAAGAAGCAAAGTGACTTGTAACTTAACATGCGGAAGTAAACAATTTGTCACAAGGAAATTCCCTTACTCAGTATGTAATGTAACCATCACATAACACTTCATACATAATAAGCTTGACATAAGTATTTATTTTAGTTAATTGCTTGTTAAACATGAAATTGCATAACAACCATATATATTTTCAAAAATCATTGAATTAAACTGTATTATAATAAATAAATAATTCTTAAATCAACAGATTAAACAAATGTTCATAAAAGGAATTAGTAATAACAAAACATTGACAACCTAAAAGTGTACAACAAATAGCATAGAATTTTACATCAAAACAAACACAATATCTTTCAAATGTCTTGTAATGTTAGAAAGTTTACAAATTAACTTGTAATTTACACAAATAAAGCAGAAAATTTAACCAATTAATTCAACCGAGCAATTCATACTAATTAAATAAATCAATGTATAAGAAAACAAAATTTTTAATAAAAACTAAAACATGGTTGATGCACCATTTGTTATGAGATTAATTTTGCTTGGATTTCTGCCTGAATTCTTTCACTTTAAAAACAAATAAATCAGTGGTTCAGTTATACAATTAATGTTTCTTTATTATTTATTATAACTTGATTATCTCTCTCTCTCTCTCTCTCAACTTCGTCATATAGTGATACAAATATCTTAATTCTATTACCACTAAAAATCCAAAATGACAACTATTGTGACTGATTAACCTAATTTTATGTTAATAATTTAATAAACTGAGTAGCCCAGTTACAAACCCGGTCATGTCCATTTTTCAAAATTTTCCAGGAGAGGCAAAAAACTGTTTCGTCATTAAGTAGTCTTACAGGAAATGTGATTTTTAAGTTTAAATTTACCTAAATTGTTATTATTTTTTGAGTTATTTAAGTTTAAAATATGGACTTGGCCAGGTTTGTAACTAAGGTATGGAGTTGGCCATCTTTGTAACAAACTCAGTTGGAGTTGGCCGTTTTTATAACAAACTGTGATGATTTGTGATTTACAAAGTTTATTAAGAGCTAAGTTTGGTAGGTCTATTCTAATATCCGGTTTTAATAAAACTCAATTTGTTAATTTATAAAAAATTTATTAAAGTACAAAATGTTAAATTTTCCCTTTGTAAAAATACAAGTTGGCATTGTAATTATGTCAACTTTAACTACTAAGAAATTAAAACCTCTTTGGTAATGTCACGAACTTAAGGCATTTCATTGTAAACAAAATAAAAAGGATAATGAAAGTTTGCATTAATAATAATAGTGTAATAATGTTCAACATTCAGTCTCAAGTTCTTCAGGCAGCGTGTTCTAGAACAGCCTCAAAAATTTCGACATCTTCAACATTAGCTTCATCCGCACATTCACAATCATCGTCATAAACAAAGCCAGGTACTTCAGGCATCATTCTATTTTCTGATAATATGTTGTACCACTTCAAACCTTCGATTTCACTCCACTCATTTCCATAGTGTGTCTTTAGTAGATTTTCTACATCAGAAAGTTTTACTTTAACACCTATTTTCAGCTGATCGGGATTGATCATTGAAATTCATATAAACCATCTTTTTCCTCTTTCAAAAGGTTGAATTTTTTTTTTTTGCCATGACTTTGTGAAGTATCAAGTTGAGTTGTAATGACCTTTTTTTCTCTTCATCTTTCTCGTGTCGTATTCACACACTATACTGGAGGCATGAGGAGCACACATCAGTTGCAGGGGTTTTAAAACTCAAATTGAACCTTGATACAAAGATTTTTCTAAAATGACCCTCCTTAACTTTTAGCTCTCCAGTTTGAACGGTTTCCTGATACATTCGCCACATTTTTGCAATGCTTAGGTTGGAATCTAAATACGTTCTACAGCTGTTTCCTCGCGAGTAATGGGATTCTATTCCCTTAAACTGCTTTATAAAATTCACCACAGAGTCAATTTTCTTGCTGTACTTATCCTCTTTCCTATAACCCCCTCGAGTCTCCAGTGGCACATCAGCATCACCTTTTTTAAACCTCAAAAACACATCTTCCACACGGTGCTTTGTGATTCCCAATATTTCTAGAAAATAGTTTCTGCACACTTCAATGCGATTCCCTACTTGGGTCTTCACAAAGTGGTTATAGATTATATTTTTCCTACCTCGTTCTCTAGATTTTGGCCGATGTCTTACAGGATTTGACGCTGAACAGTATTTCAAAAGAAAGGCATCTTGGTTTTTACAGCATAGAAAGCAGAGTGGAATTCCCTTATGTCTGCCATAGACTGCAGACTGCAGTTTTTCTTGGATCCTCAGTGCCCACAGGTAGGATACAATGGCATACCTTTTGCACTGTAACTGGAAAAAAAAAAAAAAACTAATAAAGTGTATCAAAAGACGTGTTACAGCCCTATTATTGTTACCATTGCAAAGGCCTATACCTAACTGAAACAGTTTTCAGTTGGTGTATTGTATGGCACATACAGTTAGCATCTAGTTTGCACATTGCACAGTTTTCTAAAAATAAAAGTACAGTATTTTGAACAAAGACAATATTATTTTTTGATCAACATTAATAAAAGTAGGCCTAACCTATGAGCAGGTTAGCTCCAAAAAAAGTAGCATACTAACCTTAAACGTTTTTTTTGTTTATGTTCCATTGTTCAGGATTTGCATATCGCTTCCTAGATTTCTCCGGTGGACTTTCTTGAACATTTAGTTCCATTTTTCTTCATAAATTAAATTTGAAATAATATTGTAATCATAGGACTGATAACTACCACACGACATATACAAACAATAAAAGCTGTCATGGGTACTGGTCACGTGACTCATTCTTGTCT
Source organism: Aphrophora alni (assembly GCA_963513935.1). Taxonomy (NCBI): domain Eukaryota; kingdom Metazoa; phylum Arthropoda; class Insecta; order Hemiptera; family Aphrophoridae; genus Aphrophora; species Aphrophora alni. Next base: position 109,027,436 of record OY740765.1, read on the forward strand.
TCTGATTGGCTGAAACGGAGCTGGCCGTGTTTGTAAGTAAGCACTTGTGGAGCTGGCCGAATTTTGTAAGGAAGTCACACTTTTTAATGCATTTTTAGCATTGTTGTGATCGTTTTGTAAGAAATAGGCTCCATATTTGAATTCAGTGCGAAAAATACTATTAGAATCAATCATAATATCAATTATTTTCAAAATTTTGGACTTGGCCATGTTTGAAACTGGGCTACTCAACTGTCTCCGAATAATTACATGTTCTTTTAAACATAAAGTTTGCTCACCATTCTTGCAACTCTCACAGATTCTTGTATGAACATTCGATCCCCTTAGAATCTCTTTCTCGCCAAGTACATCTGATTAACTTAAAAACATCCAGCAGTTGACCTCGTTCTCTCTCAACTTAGCGTTTATACACAACTATCACCATTTTTAATTTCAATTTCACCAGTAAGAAATTTCATCAGTTTTTCAGGTCCGTCACAATAATTGTTGTTACTCTGGCTTCATAAAAAGAACTTAGATTATATTACTAACTAAATTTATCCCTAATTCTTAACATTGGATACACACCTTTCTTCGTTTAGTCTTTGAGTTAGATCCCTCCCTTTCATCTTACCTATCAGGTCTGTCTTGATCAAATCTTATTCTCTTCCGACTTTGACTCTATTAGAGTATTCAAGGGCTAGGTGTCTCTATTTTATACTCATGCTCTAGGTTTATTGCTTAATAACAGGAGTTGATAATAGTTAAGAATAACGATTCCACTTGTTGCGTTCAAGAAGAATAAATAAATGAGCTAACCAAACAAGAGTTCAGTGTTAAAAGTATATAAATATATTCAAAAATCAAAGATTTTAATGTTATCAATTTAACACAATTGATACAATTAACACACAACAACCAGTCAATGTTTTAATAAAATGCTTAGCAAATCATTTAAATCTTAAATTAAAGTAAAATTTTACAAAAAGTTTTAAAAATTTCATTTTTATTTTTTTTTGCAAATGTTATCAGAATTTCTCCTGCTTATATCACATTGCTAAATAAACTTGTTATTTCTTTAACATCCACAAAATACATAACAACTGTAACAGAAACTCTGATTTTATAACAAAGTTATTTAGTGCAAGTGTTGAAAATTAACAAAGTAAAAGAAATAAATGTTTATATAATTAATTGTGACCGCATTTTAATGGTTGGGGGGGGGGGGTTAATGACAGAAACCATTGCAGTCATAATCCCCATAACAATAGTTTTTCTTGTAACAATAGAATAAAATTTAAACTAACATAATAATAATAATAGTAAATTTTAATAAAATCAGTATACAACAACATAACGTAATATAAGGTTGTAAAGAACCAAATCAAAATATTTTATTAATAACATTCAGGAAAAAGAATACCCAAACAAAGATTGTAGAAACATCCCTCAACATCACCTGAATCGAATGGGTTGAAGAAAAGTCCTAAGCACACCTTTCAGAACAACAGAGTTGATGGGTATATGCTTAACAGTCAGAATAGCTTGACAAAAATAACACTAAGAGAAATTCCTGTGTTCCATCAGAAATCCGTGAGTAATCTGGATTACACCTTCCATGGTGTGATGTTGAGCAGGGCATGAATGAATGATTTGAGAGGTATTAGATGTTGGCTTTCAAACACTAGATGTATACAAACACTACACATTTCCATACTGAATTTAAACACATAATAAAGTTAATTGCCACTTTTTGTTTCTGAGTTGCCTTAAAATGCCAACAATTAACATATCAACCAGTGTTATTGCTATAGGATCTTCTATTTACTGAGGTTTATAATTTGTCTGTAATGAACTTTGTTCAGTTTATATGTTGTATCTATGTTTAATGAAGCTATTGTGTTTTAAATTTAATTTGAGGCAAAGTTGAGTATGACATTAAGTAATGAATCTTAATTATTTTGCAATTATATATAAATGTTATATTTTTCTAGTATATTTAATATGCGACATTTTCTAGCAGTGTGAAGTATTTTCAAATTGTTTTCAATATTTGTGTAATTATAGTTATTGGTTATGAGGTGTTCTGCATTGTTAGATTTATGTTTTGTTGTGGTAGAACAGTTGTGGCACCACTTTAAAAAAAATTAAAGTAATACTTTAATTTGTAACTGTATATAATATTCAGAAACAATTTGTTCGAATAATTTTAAATAATAGTAAGTTAGAACACTCGAAACCACAATGTGTGGTTATATATTTTTCTTTTTTATTTTTTTTTTACATTTTATTTTTATAGGTTACACATTTTACCTTTACCTATAAGAAAATTGTGAATTTATTCAAAATACAAAAGTTATTTTATATTAAAAGTGAAACAGACAGCTTTCTATTTTGATTGATGGATGGTAAAGAATGGTTACAGAGTGCAGGATATTTTACAGTACCAATGTCTTTTAAAATATTTTATTAAGTAATTTTATTTCCTTGGACTGAAACTTTAATGTTATACCTAGATGTGAAATTTTTCTATCTTTATTTTTGTGAATGTAAGAACAATATTGATGGTGGAAAAATTTAAAAAAATGGGAACATTTAATAATATTTAAATATTTATTTAATAATAAATTTTGGTTTTGATGAGGTTGCAATACAACAAATATGGAAAGGGCAAGGCTAGATAGATAAGAAAAAAAAGAAGTCCTTCTGTTCCACAATTATCTTGAGAAACAGGTAAAACAGATTGATACAGAATTCATTGTAACTGGAAAAACCAGAAAAATAATATTTCAGCCTATAACAGGCTGACCGAAGAGATGCTTCACGAACATGACTCCCATTTCGGCCCCTGTGAAATGTATAAAGCAAAAAATGATATGAATAAGAGAGGAGTTCTATGACATGCTATGTGAACACTAAAGTGGACACCCTAGTTATATTTGGAGACTTTAATATAAAAATCGGAAGAAAGTTTTTTTTCAATCAATTGCTGGACAATACTCTATCTACAATAAGAAATTAGTGAAAATGGTGGTACTGGGACAATTGGTGGCTGCAAATAATATCAAACTTAGGAACACATGTGCCGATAAAAAAGTATACACAAAAATAGAAAATGCTGGTGAGTGAATTGGTCAATCAAATAAACTAAAGTGGTTAAAGAACATGCTTTGAATGTGAAGTCATGCATGGAGGCCAAACTGTTCCTTAGATCATGAACTAGTTAACCCTTTGCGATCGGACAGAATATTTATAGGTTGTCCTGATCTGTCGGATGGCCAGGTGTACTGGCCGCAGACATTTGCGCAACAACTCCGATTTAATTCCACATCAGTTGTTCCTGCCGCTCGGATGGCCAGTGGTACGGGCCAAGATAAAAACCGTCGAACGCTCGGAAGGCCAGCAGCACTGGCCAAGAAACATTTGATGCATTTTAACAATATATTTTTATGTTGTGATGTGTGTAGAGTGCTGTAACCTATAGAGAAACTATTTAACTAAATGACCAGCAGTTCTGGCAGCTTTATCGTTGAAAAGTATCACCGGGAATGCCAAAATCAAAACGTGCTCTTTTCTTACAACATTGAGAACGTACACACAGTGTCTTGTGATTTTTGTATAATTAGTAAATTAGGCATAATTTTCCTTTTTAACTTGAAACATATGTTTTTGTTTAGTTCATTATCTTGTTTGTTTGTGTATCTATATTAATAATATATAAAATATTGTTTGTTTGTTTTAAAATAAAAAAAACAGTAAGGTGTTCTCGTCAGTTTTAAATATATGTGATTTTTGGGTACTTACGTATTAACGCCACCGCAGCAGAAGTTGCGCTAATGTGCATGCACCAATAAAAAGCAAACTGGTTTAAGGGAAGCAGAATTCCATTTTGTTCATCATTCATATACTTTCATTTTATGATTTGTCGCAAAATTTTTAGATGTAGATTGGCGTCACTTCACTTTTAAAGCTCATGTTTATCCATGATCTAATTTCAAATTATTAACTTCAATAAACTTACGAAAGGTTTGGCCAGGTGATTATATATATATATATATATATATATAGGCCTATATAGCTACCTGGCCAAATCTGTCGTGATATATAATTAATTATATCACAAAGTAAGCAAATATTGGCGCATGCGCATTAGCACAATTTCTGCTGCGGTGGCGTTAATACGTAAGTACCGATTTTTGTATAATTAGTAAATTAGGCATTATTTTCCCTTTTAAATTGAAACATAATTTTGTTTAGTTCATTATCTTGTTTGTTTGTATAGTATCTATATTAATAAAATATAAAAATTTGTTTGTTTGTTTTAAAATTTAAAAAAACTAAGGTGTTCTCGTCAGTTTTAAATATGTGTTAGTTTTGTATAATTAGTAAATTAGGCATTATTGTCCTTTTTAACTTGAAACATATGATTTTGTTTAGTTCAGTATCTTTTTTGTTTGTGTATACCTACTAATAAAATTTTAAAAATCGTTTGTTTGTGTTAAAATAAAAAACTGACAAGGTGTTTACGGTACATAACTTTGAAATATATGTGATATTTGTATAATTAGTAAATTAGGCATTATTTTCCCTTTTAACTTGAAACATACGAATTTGTTTAGTTCAGTATCTTGTTTGTCTGTGTATATTAAGAAAATAATTGTTAAAATGGAATTGGTTTTTATTAAAACCCTTAGGTTTTATTAAAAAAATACCCTTTGTAAAAATTGCAGTCTGTGATAAAAATAATTCCGACCTGGTGGGAAGAAGCCGACATTATGAATGCCAAGTTGACGCGGAGTGGAGCATGGCCTGTACAGCTGGCCGTCCGACCGCTGGAACCAATTTATGCGGAAAGAATTCCGAGTGGCTGCTGACTGCGTTGTGGCCATTCCTACTGGCCTTCCGATCGCAAAGGGTTAAGATAGTTGTCCAACAGATGTTATCAAAGGCAGCAGAATCAATGGAGAGATATCAGTTATAAATAGAAAGGATTTAAAAAATATCATAAAGAAAGTGGCAAACAATAAATTAGTTACCGTACGGTATACAATAAATAAAAAGGCTCGAAGTGCTTGGTGAGACAAGAAAAACAATTCATAGACAAGACAAGAACTGAGTCACAAGTCTTCATATATACCATGACTCTTGGGTAATAAGAAATATGTTCTGCTTGAGAATATTGTTGGCTACTTTGTCGATTTAGAAAAATTTCATTAATACAACAGCCGATGTTCTGTTGACTACACAGTGGCTAATTTATTTACAGTGTTAACATCAATAAACTCGGCATCTCAGATTCCGGTGTTCTTGGTTACGAGCCCGATTGATAGCTTGTGTCGATTTTTCAATGCTTTGGACTATTACCCCATTTTCAATGACATCCTAACCTAAAGGATTATCATTAACGTTTAATAACAAAACTTAGAAGCTCGGTTTCATCGTTATTATTGTATGCTCTTTTCCACTGTTATTATTGTCTCTTGACAGGTTATGAAAAGTTATGGTTAACTGCACCAGACTTAAGGTAAAACTCTTTGGTTAGCTATCATATTATATTATATTATTATCATATAAACAATTAATAATTGAGGTTTATAACCTACACAATGTATATTCAGCTTCAAAAACATGGAAGGCAAGATAGAAAAATGATGTTTCTACTGTATAATAATAACCACTATTATATTTTGCTAAAAAATTGGAAATAAAATAAATTAAAGGAAGAAACGCATGCTTCTTCCTGAAAAGGTGCATTCACAAATCGTGTTCTGATATCCAATCAAAATGATGACAGTTCCAAAAGTCTGTGCAGGATAATGCGAAAAAGAGTAGGGAAAGAGAGAGATAGAGATTAAAAGAGGAGTGGGGATCAAATAAGATTGTGATGCGATGGGCAAGAAGCAAGAGCAAATTATTTTCTCCAACAGCTGATTACTGATTATAATGAATTTAGCAGATATAGCAAAAGTTATATGTTTACAGATTAGTGATAATAGGGATCGTACTGAAAGTTCTTTTTTTCCAGGAAACTGTTGTATTAACTTTGATAATAAATGAATTGTTAATTCGAAATACAATAAAAAGAGTTATTCTTAAAACTTGGGATATTCACAACTTAATTTCGAAATTGAACCAAATATTTAAATTTAGTTTTCTTATTTGACGAGATTGGTTATGATGTGAGATTATTTTTTGACATTTTAATTTTCATCAATTTGGTGTATTTAAAACTTTAAATTGTTACATGATAATCTCTATGTGATAACCATCCATTTCCCATTCATTCAACATTTTTTTGTGGATCTGAAAGTATGAATAACGAACGGAGCATGAATAAAGAACGTAAGTAAAATTATTTTTTAGGCCTGATTAAATTTACAGTTTCTAACATTACTAGCCTAATTTAGTTAGCAGAATATATGCTTAGACCATAAGTGAATTTAGGATTTTTATAGTTCTAAAATATTTGTTAGTAAATATCTATTGTACATTATCATCGAATTTTATTAATAAAAATTATGAAATCGTTAACTATTTACCTTGTATTCAAACAATCAGTGCATATTTTTTGATGGAAGACACTTTTCGAGTTCCAAAATGTGTTTCTTCACTGTCAAATAACACAATGAAAACAAGGTAATCTGGCTGTTATTAGGTTAAATACAGCTTTGATGATGAAAGCCTACGATAATATTTATGACTACGTTCTTCAAGTGTCATCACTCAATGTTTTTATTTAAACATATGATATAAATATTGGTAAATATGCAGGAGAGTTGTCCAATCAATTTAAGTGTGAAATCTCATCTATTCCTCTTCAAAATAGTGTTTTCTCCATCAATTCGATACTCCTTTTCAACGTAAGTGGTTTTTTTTATCTCACAATTAATTATTTACTTAACAATCTTAGAAATTGACAAATTTTTAACATATTCAATCGTATAGCCATATTGTAATCACTTGTGGGCCGCATGCACACTTTATTCACTTGTACAGGTTGATATTTCTATGCTTCTATGATATAGGATTCATGATGACTAGGTCTCTGAAATCCAGACCCAGTAAAAAATCTATAGGTAAAGTAAGGTAAATATATATATAATATAATATACCTTCCTCGACCTGTAGTTCTTTAACTAGGTGTGTTTAAGTATCATTGATACCAAATGATGTCTAGTTTGACAGTTCTCAAAACAGAACTATTTGCGCAGAGTATAAAAAAAAAAAAATCGACAGATTTTACTTAAAATTGATGAAATATTTTTCGAAATAACCTCAAATTGCCACAAAACAGTTAATTTAAATCGCTATTTTTTGAGTAGAAATAATGAATTGTGAAACAAGAAGTGAAGAGCGTTGTTAAGAAGTATCATAATGATGGATAAAACGTTATTTTGAAGTGGAATTGTTACGATTTTGCACTTAAATCAATTGGACAGCTCTCCTGCATATTAACTTATATTATTGGTAATTATTTACTGCAACTGCAACTGGTCTTTTTAATGATTTTTTTTTTTTATTAATCATGTCCTATATACTGTATTTGTTAATAATAAAATAAGTTTTCACTGTGGAGCTAACTTTTTCATGGAAGAAAAGCATAATTTCATCTTTTCTAGGTTAAGGTCCATTAAGTGGATTACGCATTAAAATAGGTTTATATGAGATTTTTTACCTTACAAGGTCAAGTAAGGTAGCTATATATATATATATATATATATATATATATAAAGATGGCTATATATATACACCTTATCTGACCTACGTGTATATTTAAAAAAAGGAAGAAATTGTGCGTGTTCCCAAGCGGTCACCCATCCAAGTACTAACCATGCTCAATGTTACTTGATGTCTGTGATTTATAAATGCATTGAATTCTGTAGTTTTGAAATTGTGATTTTTTGGTCAAAAAGTTAGCTCCGTATTGAGAACTTATTTTATTGTTAATAAATAAGGTATGTAGAACATGATTAATCAATAAAATCTCCAAAAAGACCAGTTGTAGTTACAGTAAACAATTACCTATTTTATTTTATGTTGTGATTTTTTGGTTATAATTATGTTTAACGGAGTATGTATGTTTGAATTGGTGTAGGCATACTATATATTATTCTCGATGTCAAATTTGAAGATGTTTTCTGAATGATATTTATATTCTAATCATGAGCAATTTGTATGTTATTATATGTAGCCTACATCATTAATCAGGATTCATGTAGTTACTGACGGTAATTATCGGTTGTACCTTGTCCTTGGATTTTTCGTAGAAAACGTAAAATATTTACGGATAAAATAAAGCAATAAAGCTTAAAGTTTCAAAATATTTTAATTATTATTAATTATTAATATTTTTAATATCAAAATATTTGAATTATTATATTATTATAATTATTAATAATAATAATATAATAATAATAATTAAAATATTTTGAAACTTTAAGCTATATTGCTTATTTTATCCTTGAATATGGAGTATCAACAAGAAATATCTGCTGTTACATTAAAATTTTAAAATATTTACATTGTAATCAAAGGATCAGATCATATTATTTGTTGGAAGAAACGTTTTAAGTCCCCAAATGCATTTCTTCACTGGTAAAATAACACATAGAAAAGAAGGAAAGACAAGGAAATGTTTTAGGGTTAAAGTCTAATAACAAAAATTGACATTAATATGTGTGACTACGTTAGTCAAGTTAGTGTATGTGTTATAGCTACCTTATTTTTAAACAATCAGATCATTTTAAATTTCGTAAGACACTTAAAGTCATCACAAAATCCATTTGTTTATTAGAAAATGTGCTATATTAATGTATGAAATGACTTCACAGTTAGTAGCGTCTAAATAGGGTAAGTTACGCAACAGGACGTAACTGACATATGTGAGGTCTAGTCAGATGGCTATATATAAGTTTTTTTATATATAATATAATATAAAAATAAGTAGACCGATTTAATCAAATTTGGTTTAATCAAATATTAAGTGACATTTTGATTATATCTCAGGAGGATCTTTTTTTTTGGTAGGCCCTAACTCAAAATTTGGGCGAACTTGACTAGTCACAAAAATTTAAATTAAGATTTTCTCAAAATCAATTAACGTTTTTATTCAAATTTTGTAGAAATGTAGCCTCTTAGTACTCAAACAACACATTGGTTTTCATGTCTTTAAAATGCCGGTTTATGATTTGTTAGTAAAATTAAAAAATCGGCGATGAAGCTGTTATAAAGGGAGTAATTTGTCAAAATCAGTTCTACCAATTTCATTATAATTTTGGTAGTCTAGTCCAATTAATAACATAAATTAGTGTGTAAAATTGCAAATCATTGTAAACAAACAGTTTCCAAAAAACTAAGACGAACATCGACCACCGTCATTTCTAAATTATTAGTGAGTTGAAAAAGGTACCCGATTTTTGCAACTTTTGGGAAACTTAAAAAAACTGTATAAAATGTTTAATAACAAAAATAAAAATACCTAAAAAATTGTGATTATTACTTTTAGTGCTAGAAAAAAGAAAATCAACAAAAAATGATCATTATTAAAAAAAATATGTATATACAAAAAATATTATATAGCCTATTTTGACTGAGGTCCCCTTTTGGCTCTCAATTACAGTTTTTTTCCAAACAATTTCTTACAACATACTAAAAAAGGTCAACAAAAAGCATTTTAAAGTGAAAACTTTTATTTACAAGAATTAAAAAAAATTAAATCATCAGTTTTCTCTCTTTTAATTGGAACAAAACCCCTCGGATCAGCTTTTGTATCTGGTAGTGCAAGGCACCGATTCTTTTTCAAGTTGAACGTTTGCAGTATCTGAAAACCTCCTGATCTTATGTACATACTTGCTTTGACGGTATCTTTTTCCAAATGTGAGTACTCGAAATAATAAAATTTGGAAATAACAAATGGTTGCTTTTCTTTACGAGGCAAGGTTTCGTTTGATATTGCTGTCCTTTAATATACAGTAGGCCACCAACTATAGTCAGTAATCATATCGGTTTCAACTAAGGTTGGGGATTTCTTGGAAGAAATCTCCAAGAAAATTTGTGTTTACTATTAATTCACAAATTTCCTTTGGATTGAAAATTCTGTCTTGTTTTCTCATTGGCCTCTTGATCATACTGAAACTTCTATCGCAAGGATTGTAAGAGTGTCCTCGCAATGGGAAAAATTGCTTCACAACTTTGAACTTACCCAAGTCACACAAAGCGAGTCAAACTTTAGATAATGTGTGGTTTTTATTTTGACCCCAACAATTATCAGAAAAAAGGTGAAGTTCCTCAACTTGGCTAGAGAGTGTACTTATATATAATCCATTACGAATGAGGTAACGTCATTACTTCCTTTGTTTGCTTTACCTTCATGGTAAACATAAAAATGTGAAAGTTTAGTTTTTGTATTGCAAAGACAAAAAACTTGCACGGTTAACTGGCGCAAGTAAAACACTTCTTGCACCGGTATTTTTGGTAGTTCAATGTTTTGCATAAAGTCAAACACAATGCCAACAATGTTTTCATTTGTTTTAGAAATTTTTGTCTTATCTTTAAGAGCAATATTAATACTCAATATTGTCAGTCTGGTTTACTCTAACAGCAGATAGCTGACAGTCTACTGAACACAGTGTAGTAAACAAAGCGAAGTTGAGAAGTAAAATGTACTTGAGTCAGTGACTGAGGTACCATTTGCCTCTCTACACGTAAAACTATGCTGTCAAATATCAGCTTTAAAATGCTTGACTGTGGTCCCTTTTTGCACTCAGACATGTGTCTACCCATAAAGATTAAGAATCCGTGTAAAAATCAAAATGGCCATATTTTGACTCAGGTACCTTTTTCAACTCATAGATTCCTTTATTTTTTACTAAACTAATGTATTTAGGTACTTCAAAAGTGTCTTCTGACATCAAATATGATCTACTTCTTTCAAATTAAAGAAGGTAATAAACAATTTCATGATTTTTCGTCACCAAATTCCACCGGCATGTACACTCCATAGTTACTAAATATTGTTTAAAATATTCTGCAAAATCTAAGGGTTTTTTTATAAGGAAAGAAATTTGATTTTGAAGCCTAACCTAATCTGTCTGTGGTGTTGTCATAGTAATAGTGTATAACTCCTGATTAACTTCTTCAAATTCGTGATTTTTCTAATAAAAAAAAAGATGTAAAATTCCTACATGTTTTAAAAACTTTCTTTGCACTATGTTACATATTTCCACAGAAAAATTATTTTCAGATGAAAATTATTTTAATAAGAAAAAAACACAATATTTTCTTTGGAAACATGTTTCTAACCATAAAAATTGAAATGGAAAGTATGACAAAGACATCTATAGATAATGAAGATAGTCAAGCAAGTGAAACTCTTTCAACAAATTTAACAACAGTAAATATTTAGCAAATTGTTGGTAGGCTTGCTGGATATTTACCAATTGATACAATTCGAAATATGATATTTTGACATAGGCCATGGTAATCTTAATATGTCCTTAAAACATATGGTTAAGGATATCTTGCTGGCAAAAATGCTTAATATAAATTCTGTTGATTTTAAATTAATAACACTTCCAGATATTGTAAAATATACTATTTTACTTGAGACAGAAAAATATCAAATTAAAATCTTTCATTAAATTCTTAGTATCGACTATCGATAAAACTATAATAACTCTTCAGACATTAATAAAAGAGTTAAAAACTTAGTGAAATATGAATTCCATAATTTTAATATTGAAATAAATCAAAGTAAGCTAGTTTACCCTTTCTTCAACATTAAAAATTTGTTCTCTAGCTTACTGACATAATGGTTGTTTGTTTGCTGTGTTTGTTTTAAATTGTGTGAATCACTTTACATTATGTTTTTATGTGACTTATATGTTTAAGGGCAAACCAGTCAGTTGCACCATGGATAAATATGACATCTATGATAGATTAGTTTAGATCACCTTTGTATTATTTAATAGTTTAATCAAACATATTGTTTAATGGAAATACTATTTACATATTACAGAAATCAAAATATTCATATTTCTGTAAAAACTAAAACACTCCTAAAGACGTTTATTCTACTTCATATCAGTCTATAAGAGAATTTTTTAATATAGGATATACCCTAATTGCATGTCAGTAATTCCAAACAATTCCGCAACATCTTCAGTGCTGTTTTTAAACTGAAATGAAATTTTTATTCGACTCCTCTTAACATAATTTTGCAAATATAAATAGCCTAAGGACATAAATCATAATGTTTTTAAAAACAAAACAATTCTTTTCATATTTAACACAACACAACTTTCAACTTGACTTTTTTACAAATAAAACTAAAAATACACAATAACAGTAAACAACTCTGTCTTTTATTGTGAGGTTTCTATGATAATTCAATTTCTGCAAACAGAAGGGCAGAATGCTGGTGATATTTATCACCGCCTATGTCGAGTTTATGGCAATAATGATATAAATAACAGTGCTATGAGAAATTGGTGCAGAGAATTCAGGAATGGGCATATAAGTGTATAAGATGAAGAAAATTAAGAGCGTCACTCAATTGTAACTGATGTATTGGTTCTAATGGTTGAACAAACTGTACATAGAAAGCCCAGTTTCAAAATTTCTCAGCTTTTAGAGGATTTCCTTCAGATTTCGAGAACCAACTTTGTATGGAATTGTTACTGCCAAATTGGATTTTCCTAAGTTCTGCTGCGCAAGGTGGGTGCAGTTGACTGATCTTCACATAAAAAAAGAAAAGAAAGGGTGCCGCTGATTTTTCTTGATCTCTATGATGAAAGTGAGCTTAATTACATTGACAGTATATGACTGAGGATGAAAGATGGGTTAAGTTTGTAAACGTTAACCCAACACATTGCGGTTCTAATTTAACTCTACACGCGTGATACCTGTCAGTATATATATATTTTTTAATAAAACGCCACATTCACACACTCGATTCTGTACTGTACATATTATTTTTAAGATTATAGAATTTGTTTTTAGTTCTAAGCTTTGTAATAGTAAGAAAACTATATTATTTATAAAATAAAGTTTTTATTAAAATTTATTTAGCACAGATCATAGTTAATAGTATTCCAGCAACACATAAAACTTGATTTTATTGCTGTATTAGGTTTTATCACTAAATTTATTGAAAAAAACTTAAATTAAACTAAGCAGCATATTAACATATTATGCAGTACTTGGTAATGTTCCAAATCCACCTGGTTCCAGATCAGGTTTCTTTTGAATTGCACAATTCACGTCTTTTACATGGATTTACCCTATTACCATCTGGTGGTATCTGTACGGGAAAATATGCTCAATTTTTTGCTTGCAGATGTAACTGATTGAGGCGTAACACTATGTGCAAAGTCCGCGATGGGAGTTGGTATGATAAAAGTAATTGTTCTGCCAGAATTTATTCTGAAATCTGCTTAGTGCCTTTTTTTCTTTTTGCTGTTGGGGCTTTAGTTTGTTATAAATTGGAAAAGAATTATAAATTACCAGATCAAAAAGAACATTTGCTTATGAATTTTATTGTAGGGTGCATTATAGGAAACTTGACAATCTTTGATCAATTCAATCCATTCCAAACATGCCATTTAGTCTATGATCACTGTAGGTTTTATCAATTACTCTTCAACATCACGTTGTTTTTTCTTGATCCATATATCTTCAAAAGATAAGTGAACATGACATGTAGATAAGATGAGGACATCTATGTTGTCCTGCCACATGATTGCTAAAATACCGTTGGAAGATCTGTAAATTGCTTCATGCTTATTTAAGTGTCATTGTTTTGCTTGCAAGAAATTCCTCCACAAACATTGTCTCCTTACTTACTTAAATTAAAAAAAAACAAAAAACAGAACAATACCCAGAGCATATTTCACACCTTATATATTTTTATTACGAACCTTGCTCTTTTTTAGGATTGAACTGAATGTGTTAAGTGGGATCTTATTTTCATGAGGCTTTCGTCAAGCAAAACATTTTGTTCAGGTTGGTAGGCTTTCAAAAACTTTACCTCATGATACCGCATTATAGGCCTAATTTTTTTTTGCCTGTCATTTGGATGGTTTTCTATTGACTCATCAGAAACATGCATAAATCTAGAAACTACAACTATTCAATAATAATTTATCTAACTCAGAACTTCATAAACCTCACACCATATTGCACACGGCATGGTTGACATAAGACATTCACATAAGAACTAAATAAATCAGCTTTCAATAACAGGTTTGCTGCGTAAAATGCATAAACAATCTGAAATGAGGTCATAGACTATGCCCGTACCATCTAGCGACATAATTTAGAATTCCCTGCAGGGGGGGGGGTTGCAGACTAGCTACACCTAATAACAGAGTGTTGGTGTCCCTCGCGGTCCTCAGTCAAACATTCACAACTCATAGAATATCATCCATATAAACATACAGTGTGCGAAGCTGATAATGACCGCAATGGTTTTTCGCCTTAAAACGCCATAATTCTTATTATTTTTAAAAAATTATTCAGAGAACAGGTTAAATACAGAAACAATTGCATATTCAACACAGGGTTGTGGTTCTAGTCTAATGGGAGCTCTGCATGCTGGGTACAGGGATGATCTGGAATGGTTTAAACCCTAGATGCAATTCAAACTGTGAATGCATCATCAGTCCCAAAACAAAACAAAATCCATACCAACACTGTCTATTTGGAATATGATGACTACCGTACAGTGTTTTGGGACCATAAGAGAGTTTTGCTGACTGAATTTATGGAACCAACAATAACAGCAGATGTTTATTATGTAATCCTGAAATAGCTTCGGAAGTAGATTAAAAATAAGTGACTGTGATTGCTCACACAGGGAGTTGTTCTTCTGCATGACAATGCTCACCCCCCATACTGTGTGAATGTTAAACTTGAGCATATCAAATGGAAAAATTTTGACCACTCTCTGTACAGCCCTGACTTGGCATCAAGTCATTACCATCGCTTTACAAAGATGAAAGCCTGGTTCGCTAGTCAGTATTTTGAGGCAAATGAAGAGCTGATGGATGGTGTTAAATTATGGCTGAATTCTTTAATAAGGTACTAATGCTGGTGTTATGGTACAAGTGATTAAATGTTGGAGGTGATTATGTTGAAAAATAATGTAGATATGTATGTAACTTTTGTGTATAATACATTTTTTATATCTGTATTTAGTTTCATTTACTGGCCAAACAAATTAATTTATAAATATCCCTTATATTGTAGGAAATTATGTGTTAATAATTATTTTTAGATTTATTGATATTTATAACATTATGTTGTTGTTCTGGTTCATTTTTAGTTATAAGACCTGTGCAGCGAATCGCTGATTTCACTTGTACTAATGCTTATGGTGAAAATGGGGAAGAAATCTCAGATATTAATGGTGACAACTATCATGTTAATGATGAAGAAGAAGATGAAGAAAATAATGGTGACCTGAGATATATTGACCTAAGAGATATGATGATGGATCCTCCATTTTATCCTCACATTGAAAATTCATGGTAAATTTAATGAGATAATTGAACAAATTATTTGGTAATGTACCTCATTGTTTTTCACTGAATGACATTGTTTACTAGTTTATGTTATTTTGAAAGATTATTTTACTCGATATTTAAAAACAACATCTTAAAGACTTATCTTTACTAATAAAATATTATTTATTCAATAAATATTCTATGTAGGTTAGAGTTTTCAATTTAAGGGTTCCAAGTTTTTTTCTAAATTGTACTAATTTCATTTTATTTATCCAAATATTTAGAATGCTCTGTAACTAATTCATAAGGAAAATATAGTTTTCATGGGAGGGGGGGGGGACATGTTTGAAACATTTTAACTCTAGATTCTTACGCAGATAAAAATTATTATATCTTTCCTTGACTGAAATTTTGTATCGCCTAAACCATTCATCTTATTTGATTGAAATTCAGTACCCTGTTTATTTTTATCTGATTTTCTCAATCTTGATGTTATTTTTAGTTCATATCTTAACATTTGCGGAAAAGTTAAAATTCATATTTTCCCAAAATCTAATTAGAATTTTTTTAAGAAGTACAGTAATACCCCTTACTTACGCGATAGGTGGGACCGAGCGATAACCTTGTAAGTCAAATTCACATAAGTTGGGGTACAATTTTACATATAATAACATACAAATTATGTTTAATTGGGATCGAAGATTAAAGAAAACAAAATTTAGAAGAAAAATGTGTAATAAAGTCTTAGATATTATAGTACTGTAGATGTAACAAATTATATTTACATATTGTGAATTACAAAAATGTAAACTAAAGTTATTTTGATGTAGAAGGCCTCATAAAATCTAACAAAGTCATTTGACGGATCAACGATTTTTTTCTCACGCAAAATATGCTCATAGCACGCTAATAATTTTCTGTCCTTGTTTTGTAGCAGAAATGCGCTCTTCATTCGAATATGTTTTCCAAAATTTGTAACCCTTTTTCAATTGAACTGAGGCTTTCTGTCAAGTTTTCAACTGTCATTTGATATTTTAATTGAACTGGTTCTAAAGAATCAGGTTCTTCAAGGTCTTGCTTATGTATTTCTATGAGCTCATCAGTTGGCAGCTCCTGATTGTGTGAATCCAGCAGTTGTTGAATGTCATCACTATCTACTTCTAAATTTATTTGTCTGGCAAGATCAACAACTTCTTCAATCACATTACCAATTTCATCTGGCTCTGATTCCGCTTGAGTTTCAGTGGTGGAAAGAAATGGACACAGTTTTTTCCAGACTCCATTTAAAGTTTTTTGTGAAATTTCATTCCAAGATTGTCCAATGATTCTCACGGCATCTAAAACATTTAATTGTTTCCAAATGTCTTTAACAGAGAGCTCGTTGTTTTGTCTCATAGCTTCATACAGATGCGCAAACGATCGTCCCATGTAATAAGCTTTGAATGTTTTGATGACTCCTTGGTCCATTGGTTGAAGCAAGCTGGTTGTATTTGGTGACAAAAATACAACTTTCACGCATGGATCAAAATTAGTTAAAGTAGCAGGAGGATGACCTGGTGCGGTGTCGATTAATAGCATCACTTTAAATGGGATTTGTTTAGATTGGCAATAAAATTCGACGTCATGTATGAAGTGTAATGATAAAGTGTCATATGAAATGATGCATAAGACGAATATTAATATAATAAATAAAAATATAAGATAGTTTATAGTGGGGAGCTAGGACAAAATGAATGTTATGAAATATGAAGTTACAATGAAAATTAATATATGTCAGTGTAGGTCATATTATCAGTCCCGAAAAACCTCTGGATTGTGTACAGATTTAAAGTTTTGGGATCTTTTTAAATCCTAATTAGCTTAAGTATGAAGATGGCTATCGGCTGCCGAGAAAACACAAAAATATTTCAAATTTATACTCTATATTTTTGATAAGAGCTGTTAAGGGCAAAAGTATATTTTAAGTTATGGTATCTGACTGGTGATAACAAGTTATATTAATTGATTAATGAATATAATTTGAATAAAGTAATTTAAGTTTTATATTGTAGGTTTTTGAATGATAATAATTATATGGCTTGTTAGAAACAAGTAAGAAATTTTCCTTTCACAAAACAGAAATAGACTCGGAAACAGTGATCACCATAAATCTGCATGAGTGGACATATCAGGTTATATTCTTACTCATAGGCAAGACTTGCATGTGCATGAATCCAATTTAACACATCCTTTCTGTGCTGAAAACTTAGATATTAAAGCATAGACCAGCAAACTTGTTGCTAGTAACTTGAGATTAGTTAGACACAACATAGCAAATGTGAAATCATAAGGAAAAATATTAGAATATTAGATCGAATTGAGGGGGATACATATTATGAAAGGGTGTTAGATAGTTTGCATGTTCCAGATTTTAGGGATTTTTTGTTGAATGATAAATATTTAATGCTGATTTCTGATTTTAATTAACAAAATATAACCTACCAAAATTATAATAGGCTTATTTTATTCCACCTCATCATTGTATTCTCAATTGTTCTAATCATTATTATTTATTAATTGTTATGATCATTTTAAACTAATTTTTGTACTCTTAATTATTCATTGTCATATTTATTAATAATATAAAACACAAATTTTCATTCTATCTTATAACCCCATTATTCTCTCTTCCTATACTTAATTCAAACTGTAATCTAACATGAGTACTACATTCTTGCTATTTATCATTCCTATATAAAATTATCTTGAAATTTCCAAATTTACTTAACTACTAATAATGAACATAATACATCTCAAAATTTATAAGGTGGTGATCACCCTATCATAAACATTCTAAAATAAATTATAATCAAGTCATTTGTAAAGTACACAAGAGTAATAAGATTCTCCCTTTTTCTTATCCTTTCAAAAATCCCTGCAAAACGAATGCGAACTCTACCCCAGTTGTGAGTTTCCTTAGAAAGATTTGTACGAAAAAAAAACTAAATTACAATACCAGAATAAAAGTAAAATGTCTCACCCATTTTAAAACCTAAATATAATTATCTACTATATCGGTGTTCACCTTTTATAAAAACAACCACATTCTTTTACTAAAAATACTCGTTTAGACATTACATTAATTTGTATGATATCAGAAAGTGTGAAAAAACAAAGATGGAATGGATGTAGAAATTTGGCTATGTGCCAGAAATATTAGAAGGATAACTAGTTTACTCTTTATTTAAGACAAGGTTTAAAAATGATATAGTTTCCTTAAACAACAATTTAGATCTCCATTCATATTTTAACATGCCAATCTATTCTCACACTTTTTATAAAAAAATCCATATCTACACATTTACTTTTATTTACAAAATATCTAACATATTATTTTCGTTTATAAACCCAATAATTATTATCTTCTAACGATAAACCTCTATACCTAAATTTTCCTTTATTCTGTTAAAGTCCTTATATTCATAACGTAAAAGAACTTTCTTTTTTACCTTCAATACAATTCTCAACAGTATCATATTATTCCTTCAGTACAATGTCATAATTACTATAACATAAAACAACTATCAAAACTCTCATCTTAGAGGCTATCGCCATTATATCTATATTCGGATCTATGTAAGAAAACCTTGTAGCCCAAGAAAAATTAAAACCCAGTTTTATTATAAAATGTCTGTATTATGTGTACTTTTGTAAATTTTAAAGTATAACTTCAAATTTTGCCCAGAAAACCATACAAAACTTAATAAAGTTCTGGGTTAAAATAGGTACCTAACCAAGTTAAAACTTTTTTTGAAATTTTTACCTTATATTTTTCTATGGGCAAAACACGTCCAAGCAAAAGCTGAAAACACTCAAATATTATAACTTTTTTATTCGTATCTTCAATTGTATCTAAACTATCCAAATTTTCATTTTTTTAAACAACAGTTTTAGAAGTTCATTATTGTTTAGATGAAACATTCTAGAATCTTTATATAGATTTTTAGGTTGAACAGTGGAACAGTTCAACAGTCAGTCCCTGTGCATCTCTAAGGAATTACTATCTAAGGGTATTGGATCTTCTGTAACAGCTATTGATAACATTATAACAATGTAATGTTATCAATAGCTGTTGCAGATGATCCAAATATTCTTGTGGGGAGTCTATCAACCAACCTAAATTATACACTGCCTATGAATCTCTCAGTCATGACACACAGGAAGTATTTCCTAAAACATTTATGTTTATATCCCCAGCAATTATAAACTTAGTGTTTTTTGAACTTATATAGTAAAGTGTAGAGTTTAGTTTCTCAAAAAAATGTATCCATATTGCCTTGTGGAGCCTGATATATTCCTAAACAAAATAAATACTTAGCCCTACTTACAATTTTGCATCCAGCTATTTCAAAGTCAATTTCTTTATAGACAGTCTCAGTAAACTTATTTTTTCTGTAGATAATCTGTTAATAGCAAAAACTGCAACTCTCTCTCTCTTACACTGAAGCATTCAAAAACTATCTGCAAGATAATAATTTGGCAAAATAAAAAAAATAAATAAAATAAATATATATATATATATATATATATATATATATATATCAAATAAAACACAATTTTTCTTTTGTAAATTCTATAATTTATTTGGTCTAGCCGACCATCTTATTTAAAAAATATAGTTAAGATAACCTACCAGTTTCAAATTTGTATTTTTAATGATTAAAAATCTCTACTGATATTACCTGTAACATTTATACACCTGTTATAATGAATATTGTAAATTAGAAAAGAAACATTCATTGTTTTGTTGGCCTGTTGGCACTCTTTGAAACAATTAGGCCTGTACTTTCATAAAAAAAGTAAAAATGCTTTCTTATTTAGCCTTATTCTAAAATTTTTAAATGTTTCAGTGAAGCTGACAGAATGCAGTACATGGAAGAGCAACAAGAGATGCTTAATTCATGTCTTATAGCTTTAACTACACATTTTGCCCAGGTTAGTAGAATCTATTTACAATGAAAGTTCGATAATTCAGCACGTTCGGGACTTCAGCAGTGCTGAACTACCAATACTGATTTATCAGATGTCTTTAGTATAAAAATTCCCTGGAAGTTTTATCAGCTGTGGTGTGATTAAGAACAATGTTTAGGGTAATAATAATAATTCTTTAATTGTCATTCAGCACATAAGTACAATAGACAATGTCAGTTAGCTATAATAAATATAGTCCTAGATTATAAATAATAGTATATGGCATAATATAAACAATACCATAATAACTTAAACAATAAAATAAATAACATAAAACAACAATAACAAATAAAAAATGAAGAATACTACAATATAATAAAATTAACAACAAATATATAATATAAAACTGTGACATATTATTTAATCTAAAAACAATATTAGAGTTATGTAAATTTAAAAATTATCTATACTATAAAAAGGATTTTTTGTCAACCAATTTATACAATTTTGTTCTAAATAACTTAATAGAGTAAATTTGTGTAACTACTAGTATGTGTTGAAAATTCACCACATACTGTTTAGTTGCTTTACATAAGTAGTTTAAACAAGTTGGAGTTGTTAAAAAAACTTAAGTATCATAGAAAAAGCAATAATTTACTAATTTTACTATATAAATGTTTTATTTATAGAATCTTTTAATTTTTTTATTTAAGATTTAAGTCTCTGTTTCTGAATGAGTAAGTTTGTGTAACATTAGTTTTCGTTTGTAATTTCTATTATTTTATTTGTTGGTCATGTAGGTGCAGTTAAGGTTACGACAAATTGTGGATGCTCCCCCAAGTGAAAAAGAAGCCTTACTGAAGGATTTGGAAGAATTTGCTTTTCGTGGAATTCCTGAAGTTCATTGTGAACTATCTAAAAATGTAATGTTAAATAGTGTAAGTATTATTTCTCAAGGTAACATTTTCGATTACAATTATGTGATGTATTCCGAAGAACAGTGACCCCAGCTCATCGAGGTTGGGATCCTAGTTGTGTTCAGTTGAATCTTGTGTCATACTTTGAGTTGCCAGTGCAATCTTGGTTGGTCACCTAATCACAATCACCAATCGGATTACCAACACCACGGTATTCAGATGGCAGTGAACAGCTGTGGCTTCTGCTGAGACGGAAAGCCTATGACATGACAGTCAAGAGAGTAGTGGAGTGTTCGGCAACTCGAGATGACTGGAGTTGGGTCTTCTGAATTTTTAGTTTATTTTGTTTGAATCAACATTTTCAAATTACCATGTGCAGCTAAGTTTCAGGTAATAAGATTCCGGTATTGTCAGGAAGACCTAAAAATATGTCGCACCGGGTTAGTTATAGTTATTTCGGGAGGTGTATCATAATAGGTTACCGGCCTTAGACCACCCTTATTACATTTAGTGTTGTGTGCAGTTATTTTTATAATTAGAATGTAAGTTCTCTAAATTAATTAAAAGCTGGTTGGCTAGAGTGGTGTTTGGGCTGACGAGGGTAAGGGAATTAAGATCTCTCATTGGGTATGGGTAACCACGTTTCCTTTAGTCAACCCTAAGTTCGGTTAGCCTAATTCTGGTATTAAATTAAGTATTTTGTTCCCAGCAACCCTAACGTGTTGAAATTATAACATTGTGTTCAATAATTGTTTAGTTTTGACCATTGGTGCTTTGACTCTTTGCACCTTTGACCCATATAAAACTCAACAGAAAATTTATAATATAGAACTGAATCCTATCACAGTCATACAAAGTTGTATTTTTCATCGAAGGCTATATCAATTTTCATGAAATTTGATAAGTTCCATGTGTTAGAAAAAATAGAAAGACTCAGGGGGATTATAAGTGGAAAACCTAGGGTGGAAAGACAAGGACATCCTCTACCCAGAGTGGAACAGAGGATTTGGAAAGGAAGACTAAGTAGGTTGAAGTGTAAAATCCTTTTCAGGACTAGAGCTTGGGATAGGTAAGGTTTGTGGGGTTTTCATTCTCCAAAATAGCCAGATGTAATATCCAGGTATAATATTCATAAATCAAATACTTGTTAGTAAATTCTAGAGAATGATAAATATATGAAATGTGTCTTATTAAATAACAAGACTAACACAATAACTCACCTGTATTTTTATTACAATTTGAATTCTCTCTCAATATGGTCCCCATTCACACTTACATACTGATGCAATCTTGTTTTCTCTTAGTCTAAACAGTATAACAGATCTGTTTATATCAGCTGATTTAACACATCTGTAGTTTTCTTCTTTACTGGATAAACAAAATGTGTTCCTTAAACCACACATTTTTTTTTTTTAATTAAAAAAAGATAATAGTCACATGTTGTCAAATCTGGCAAATATGGAGGATGATGTTGTAGTAATGTGTTAATTGGCCAAAACTTCACAAAAAGTACTGTGTGAACAGGCTCATTGTACTGATGAATAACGAAACCATTTTTTCCACAGTTCTGATTTTTTTCTGACCCCTTCACTCAGCTTTGTCAAAACTTCCTTATAATAATATTTGTTTGTTGTTATGCCCTTGACATCAAAACACACATTGAGCATGGGTTTGATTTGGACTTGGTGATGACATATTTTCATACTGGAAGATTCACCTTTCATCACAAGAGATGTTTTTTTTTTTAAACGTTGGGGTCTGGGCATCATGTTCCTTCAGCATGTCGCACAATTTCTTAGCAGTGATTTTTTTGGTCTGGTGTGATAACCCTAGGGATCATCTTGGCACAAACTTTTTTCATGTTGAGATCCTTATGAATGATTTTTCCATGTAGTTTTTATCAATGTTCATGGACGGCTTCAGTTATTATTTGGTCACCAAGTAGCTGGTCTTCTCAAACAATCTGTCTAATTTGATCTATATTTTCTTTGGTTCTTGAAATGTCATCCAAAGCATTCATTGTTGTCCTCGCTCTGACATCCTTCACCGATTATTTTGTGACATTCAAACATGTACACAGACATGCAATCATCATCGTAAGACCCAGTAAGCATTTGAAAATATTCTATTGGTGTTTTGTCCAATTTTACTAAAAACTTCAAATTGACACTTTGTTCAACTTTTAAACTTCTCATTATCCTGACAACAAACAAAATAAAACTGTGGTAAATTATGACTCACAATCAACTGAATGACTGAGAGTAATGTTTGTCACAGGTTTAGACATGATCAAAGTCTCTGCTAAACAACTCACAATCAGGTCTCACTGCTTTCTCTAAAAGGTAGAAGCAGAGTCTCATTATTTAATAGACACACCTTGTAACATGATAATTGGCTGAATTTTATTTTTCGTTATCCAGAGATCTGCTTGGCTATACAGCTTAAAGCAGATGAAGCGCGAAAGTAGTTCGCGAACCATGAAACCGTGTGCATGTATAAAAAAAAAAATTAAAATCAACGTATATGTGTATTTATTTAATTGTGTGTATAGTGTCAATGTGTTTGTGATATTAATGTTTTAACGACCTCTACGGAGTGAAAATACTGAAGATGGAGATACGTCTCCGAAACGCGTCTTTGTAATAAAGACATAATCAAAGTCACATGACGGATCTATAAGGTAATATAAAATAATTTATTACTCATTATATTATAATTATACACTTATAAATAGTGAGGTAGGTCACCTTGCAAACTCACATTAACTAATGCCCATTGTAGCCCTAAATATCAGACAAATTGCCAATTTCCGAGTACACCGAAAAAAGATTTCCTTTGGGTTTTGTGATCCCACCAAAGGGAATTAGCTGAATATAATTACCAATATACATACCAATACAATTAACACACAAGTTAAACACAACTGGTTCGTTCGATTTCTGTAGATGCACTGCCATTCCTGTGTGCCGAGTGTTCCCGCACCTTGGTTATTTCAAGACATTCGTCTCATATTAACGAAGTAATAAAATGTATTGTCAAATAAATGACCAGTTAGATTTGTATAACTCTCCATTAGTAAAACCTTTAAAAGTTATTTGTACTTAGAACAATCAACTGGTTTTCCCATTAGGTATTGTTCCTATGGTCATTGCCCAGGCTGGGTATTTCCCCAACCTTCCATTCATTGTGTCCAAACTCCCACCCTCTAGTTTTAAGGTTTTCTGTTTTTTTCTTTTTTCTTCAGTCTATAATACAGCCTCGTCAATGCCTTAGCAGGCGAAACCATTGGTCGGCTAGACTAATAAAAAGTGGATATTACAAAATAAAAAAATTGTGTTTTATTATCTTTAAACATGGAATTCCACCAAGAACCATCGGTCTCAACAGTAATGAAAATATAAGATAACTTGCAAAATATGTAATTCATGTTATGTAGGTCAAACAGGACGTAATTTTAAATCTAGATTAAGTGAACATGAAAGAAGTTGGCGGTTAGGATATGAAGATTCCAGTTTTTCAAATCATTTAAGAATACATCAAGTGTCTGATTTTAATTCGAGTGTAGATTTTAAAATATTACATTTTGATAATAAAGGTAGGAAATTGAATGCTTTGGAGAGCTTAGAAATTAAAAGAATAAGATATTGTAATCCTAATTTAGTTTTAAATGACCAGTTAGATTTGTATAACTCTCCATTAGTAAAACCTTTAAAAGTTATTTGTACTTAGAACAATCAACTGGTTTTCCCATTAGGTATTGTTCCTATGGTCATTGTCCAGGCCAGGTATTTCCCCAACCTTCCATTCATTGTATCCTAACTCCCACCCTCTAGTTTTAAGGTTTTCTGTTTTTTCTTTTTTCTTCAGTCTGTAATACAGCCTCGTCAATGCCTTAGCAGGCGAAACCATTGGTCGGCTAGACTAATAAAAGTGGATATTACAAAATAAAAAAATTGTGTTTTATTATCTTTAATAAAAAAGTGATTTAAAAAAGGCGATTGGTTGAAATTTTTAAGGCCTAATATTTGTATTGCAAATTTATTGATTGTACAATAACTTGTCGTAAAGGTGCCATATTGTCTGAGACGATTGTGCACATTTACAAACACCATTTCACTTGGTAGTCTTCAATTAGAAAATATTTTGAGTATAAACGGCGAGCTAATGCACGATTACATTCTGCAAGACTGTAGATCTAGTGAATATCGGATAATTTCACATTCGAAAACTCCACTGACATTTGAAACAGATTACGTAAACAGCAATACAAAAACAGGAATGGTAAATTAAAAATTTATTGATACTGCCTATGTGACAAATAATTTTGTTATTGTTTAGGAACAACAACAATGAAATGTGTGGATTATTTAAGTACTGAAGTAATCACATAAATTGTGTTTTTTTTTAAATTAGGTACCATTAGACTGGTAAAATTAATAAATTTCATTAAAAAATGTGATTTGATTTACCGTATTTACATTTTATTCTAATTTTTAATTCATTATCATCTTTAATTTTTTTTTTTTAATATTTCTAATTTATTGGCATTTAAATGGAATTATGAGTTTTGTTACTTGAATCAAATTTTTTTAGCTAAGAGGTTTCATGAAATTTGACATTGAAAGTTTTGATCATTTTTGGTAAAAGTAATAAAATGTATTGACCATAACTTAAAAAAAAGCCAATTTAACCCTTATTGATTTAAAAAAGGCTATTGATTGAAATTTGTAAGGCCTAATAATTCTATCGCAAATTTATTGATTTTACAATAACTTTACTAGAAACAAAGCATTATTTTTGTATATCAAGACTCAGTGAGATAACTGTCAACTAACATAGTTTATTAGGTATTATCATTTTCAGAATAAAACATTATTTTGTTTCTAGTAAATTTTTTTTAAAGTAACTAGTTGGGTTTCCAGATGTTAAGCCTCAAAAATGTAAATAAATTACAATTTTTAAATTGGTAATAATAGTCAGGTTAACATTTAAAAAAATTAAGATCTGGGCATTACATTTTATTACTTTTACAAAAAAATGATCAAAATCCAAAAACAGTTTGATTCTAGGTTAATTATTGCTATTGAAGACAACTACTGAGAAAGATTTTTGCATACTTTTCACGATAACTCGATTATCTTTTGAGCTACAGCAAAAATACATAAACCATTTTGTTTGTTATTTAAAAAGGATTTTTTTTTGTTTCGTGAAAATTTTATAAATAGATTTTTGTTTTTACCAAAATTTAAATTGATTTTTGTTTTTACCAATATTTATTCACAACTATACTACAAAACTTTTGTATATCTTGAAAAATATATTTTTTAAATGGTTTTATGGTGTTTATGTGCTTTTCTGTGGCGTTTTCACTTCATTTTTTGTACTTTTTTTAATTCCTAACATACTAACTCCAAAACCTTTTACATGTAACATTTTTTCATTACATAGATAAATTCTATACAACTTTCATAATATAAAACTATTAAAAAAGGAGCAAAATGTCAATTATGCCAGTTTAAAAAAATTACAATGTATTTCACCATGTTACAACTCTTGATAGCATAAATACTCTAAACAAATGTGTAATTTTCGAAATGGATGAAATATTGAGTCCAGATTTCGTGTACACAATAAAAATAACTTGTACTTAATAATAAAAATATTCTAATTAGTAGAATTGAATTATCAATAAATGCAGTGGAACTCATTCAGATTTAATATGATTACAATTTCAGAAGTACCCTCAGGGGCTCATTATAGTAAATTTAGAGCTTAGCAATCCTGAGGGTTTGCTAGCTTTTTGTGTTACTCATTCTTATATTTAGAGGTATTTTTTCCTTCAGGGGCTCACTTATGTATGGGTGTGGCAATCCTGAGGTTACCTGTCTTCATGTAATCTTGGATTAGATCCCTTTCTTCCATCTTTCTTATCAGGTCTTTCTTTACCAACTCTTGTTCTATTCTCAACCCTGATGTTTTAGTGTATTCTAGGGCTAGGGTTCAATTTTTTGCTCTTATCTTCTTTTTTTTAATAATGTGATGATGACTAAGAGGTTTTTTTTGCTTATAACAACAAGGAAAAAAATAGATGTATTTTGTCTTGGCAATTCACTTCTAATATGGGAAATACAATTTTTAGTGGCCTGAGTGCTAATTTTAGGTTTGGTTTTAACGAGATCTTGCCTAATAGTGTTATGATTATTGAAGTGGTGTATATTTTATATTTCCTAACAATGTGCCTACCCTTTTCTGATAATCCCAGCATGGTGACAAATGTCTGAAATTAACTATACTAATAATATGTACAATCCATCACTATACAATAGCTTTTAAACTATAATTACAGAAGTATTTATAAATCTTAGATGATGGAGGATCGAGAAGAGAAGATGAATATACAAAGGAATAAGCAAAAGGAATTGATCGAACAGCTGAAATCTCAGTTAGAAGATTTAGAAAAATATGCATATGAAACTGGTGAAGCAGGTCTACCTCAAAATCTAGTCATTGAACGGCAAAAGATTGTTTTAGGTAAGCTTTATAAATGAATATTGTAGTAATTGATATTGTTATTGCTAGACTGTGGCTCTCTATTCCCTATTGTCTAACTATTGACTAAAGTATTTCTATAGTCCAGAAACATAGCAGGCCATTTGTCGACAACTTTTGTGATAGAAAATTGCCTTACTAGCCTTGTAGAAAACGTTAGTTCTATAAGATAACTATTCATAATGTTTGTACCACTTTATTTTGTTACATTATAGTAAAACTTGTGTAATTTATTTAATAACAGAACATCCTTATTTTTATTCAAATTTAAAGTAAGATAGTAATCTAATATAGTAGGCTACATGCAATAATAGATGCTTTAACACATGAGTGTTTGAGATGTCTAGCTATGAAAACATGCATAAGCAACTACAAATAATACATAAAAGTACATTTAGTAATTAACAATATAGATAATAAATAACAAGATTGGTGTAATAATTACTATTAATAATAAAATATTAATAACAATAGTAAAAATAACAATAAAAACAAAACACCAACAATTTATAAAAGTAAATAGTATTAATACGTTCACTGCTAAAATTTAAGCAATAGTGGTACAGTATCTAAATGCCAAAATATATTTTTATGTTTTACTTACATTTAGGTGTATTGGAGTGAAGCTATGGTGATTTCATTTTTCGATGGAGTGTGCTGATCACCTTGAGGCAAGTCCGGTAATAGTGAATCAATTATGTTGAGTCGAAAGTCATACAATGAAATTTTACGTGTTCCTTCTTCACTGATGTACTTATACAGGAAGTGGGAGTTGATTAGGAGAATTTGTAAGATGTGTACAAATATTTTTTTGTACCACTTTAGAGTTTTCCTCTCTGCTGGGTATTAGCTCATCATTTGATCTTCCAGGTCAACTCCCTTCATAAAAGCATTATACTTTACAATAACTTCAGGTTTTTATGATCTAAACCTCTTTTGTTGTAAATGTCACCATATTATTTTTAAATTCAGTTGAAATATATGTGACCGTCCTTTTGTCCTTCCAGTGGCCAACCATTACACCCTCAGAATACATAGCTATAGTTTCCCCTTTATGAAGTTAAGTTGTTATAACTTAGTTGGAAGGTACTTTCTATCTTTTCGTAAGGTACCTGTGTAGTAGGTACCTAATGAAATAGTTTTGCTGCTAAAGGGAAGCTGTTATAATAGTTATCTAAGTATAAAGCATGTCCATTGTTCATTTTGCTACGCATTAGATGTAATACAACATTGGTGGCATGGGCTTTGCCACCTATGTTGTCAATGTCATCTAAAACACCAGAATATATAATATAACGAATGAGTCCGTATGGTTCTGACAAAGTATACAGTTTGATACTGTATTTGTGTCTTTTGACTTTGATGTATTGGCGGAATACGAGGCGCCCCACCATACATTCATCAAGTGAAAGGTAAATCGCTGGATAGTAAATAGACGCCATCTTGTTGTTAAAATAATCAACAAGATTTTCAACAAGATTTGTGAAAACGGTTTTAACTTTTGTGTAAACGGTTTCAACTTTTTTGGTAGTTTGTTGAAAAATCCAAACACCGCAAGATAAGAAGAAATTTATTAGGACTCGTGAATTTAGAAAAACATGTAAATCCAAACAGCTTCCCTGTCCTCCAATAATCTTGAAGTCTATTCATACGTATTGTGTTCTGTATGAAAAATTAGTGCAATAATTTAAAAAAATTCATTTACAGTTAAATCCTTTCATCTATGAATTCGCGATGAAGGATTAAGGAAAAAAAAAAACACTTTGAGTGTATAGCAATAATAATAACATATTTTTACTCTAAAAATATGTCATTGCACAGCAAACTAAAATAGTCTAAAGGTTTTCCACCTAATGGGTTAAGAATAATAAACCACTTTCTTTTCACAGAAAATAGATCTCATATCCCCAGTATTCGATGACCAAACACTGCGTAGTCAAAGTCTACGTCGCTGAAACTATAAATATGATAAAGAAGTGGTTAACTAATTTAAGTGATAGTAAAGTGAGTGAGTACTTATTACTTATAAATTTGTGCACGTGACAAAATAGTTTCCAGTTTAATAAACAAGTTTTATGTCCAAAATGAAGGTACTGCTATGGGAAACCCCCGTTCGAGTTTCTTCTCTAATTTTTTTATTTGTTCGTTTGAAATAAATGCTAAAAGTTTAAAAAAATATTTTCCACAAGTGTGGGTGAGGTATGTGTTGATGACATTTTTGCAGTGTTTGATATAAATGAAAAACTTGAAGAGCTTTGTGATATTATCAATGGATTTTACCCAACTATACAGTTTACGACGGAAGTTGAAAAAGATAATAATCTTCCATTTTTGGATGTAAATATGTATAGATAAAGTAATAGTTTATCGTTTAGTGTTTATAGAGAGCCTACACACACAGATAGATATATAACTAAGGATTCACACTATTTACCTGCGCATAAAAGAGCACCTTTCTATTCTATGGTTCACTGTGCGACGATCTTCTTCTCCCTTGACTCACGATTGTATGTATGTAGAGCCTTGTACGACGATCTACCCGGCTCCGCTCAGCTGGTTTTATATATATATATATATATATGGTCCTGATATTTGGAATCAAAAAGATCGAACGCAAGAAAATATTGTTTACCCCCTTTTTCTGGTGGTGTACACAATAAATTCTTATGTGTAAGGTTTTTGTATAAATTTAAGCTTAATTTGAGCCGATTTTTGACTCTATCTCGACTCGTGCCATTTGGAGAACTATGATTCCTGACTTTAGTTTAGGTTTTATTAATGTACTTACAAATTAACATAAATATAGGATAGCAAAAGTAGAACGGGAGACTATGCAAAATAACGTACTCAAGGGTGATAGTATTAACTTGTAAGAATTTATCTCCTTAATTGATATTTATACAACTTATAAATACTTACTAAAATTCTTAGTTATTTGTACAAAAATCTATATTTATAGCAACATTTTCTTATATTACAAATTTTAATTACAATGATATAAACAATATTAATGCTTCTAATCCACCCAATGAGAAATAAGTATTACTGAATTTACTGACTTTAAACTTTATGATAATTTATGGAATTTAAAAGTTGTCATTGATCTTATAATGTTCAGATTCGATATTTCGGTACCTTACAAAAGCGATGATTGAATCCTCGTATTGCCAGTCTGAATTTCTCCAATCTGCTTCCGATGAACGTTTAAAGTGGTTTGCTGTGTCTACTGATGCTTCCAAATTATGCCAATTTGTGATGTTTTAATTGAATCTACATTCGTTAGTTGAAATTAATGCATTGAAAATAAAACTGTTATTTTACTTTAACATTTTAGAATTAAAAGAATGACCGAAAGACTGAATGAATCGTCACTAAAATATTTAACTTAAAACTTGCGAAGAAGTGTTAACAGAGTGGTAAGAAGAGAGAAGAGAGCTGTTGGCTTTGGGCAGGGAGTTTTATAGTTTTGTTATGTGACGTCACTCCCCTTCTCTGATTTTTGGGGTTGTCCCGTTTAACGCAAAGATTTCACTCCTCCCCACCTCTGCCTACTTTCCCTTTACATTTTATCCTGGTTTTTAAATAAACTTTTATGAATTTTATTTAAATTATTATGATAATATTTTGGAGCAATTTTCGTTAAATTCATACTTATTTCTCCTGGGTTATACAAAACAACATGCTTATACATAACTAATCATTAAAAAAAAAAAAATATTTTTTCTTTTATAAAAAGTTCTGTTTTTAATAATAGTTAGTTAGGTTCGAAGGAATATTTCATAATTGTTGGGGTAGTTACTTGTAAATCTAACGGTACCAGGTTGACCTACTTTCTATTGCGGTACCTGTAAATGGACTTTCTTTCAAATTGCCTTGTGGCGGATTAGGACTTTCTAACTTTCTAATCCGTCACAAATTCCCTTGACAAAAATTGGAAAAATTATTTAAAATTTTTTCAATTAAAATTTTAAATTATCTCTTCTTAGAGTTAATTGGGGTGAAGTTACTTTACTCTGACTCTACTTAACACAATGTGAAATACCCCTTCTTTCCTTGACTAAAATTTAATCACTTAAGATTCAAAAATTTTTTTTTAAATTTGTTAATGAAATTTCAATTTCATTTTATTAATTGACACAATAATAATACATTTCATCATTAATTGAGTCTTTCTTTTTTCCTGAAAATACAATTGTATGTAACACACTTACACGATCTTTGCACTTCTCTCTTGTATGCTTACACCTTTTCTGTAAACATACAAGTAAACTTTTTATATTAAACATTTGATTAACACAACAAACACTTTCTCTTATAAGGCTACCTATATCAAATAAACACATTAAAACCAATGACCATAAAATAAAATTTTATTTATTTTATTTCTCCTTGGGTTTACAACAAAATGTTATAAACTGTAAAAAGGTAACAATAATTAAAGTATCTTACTTTATAAATTACTCCTACAATTCCATTAATACTACTATATTAACATTACTTGATATAGGGACAACCTCCCCTTCAATTTATATGAAAGCAAACCTTTTTGCCTGCCGCCTATCTACCTGCTATGTTTGCTTATCTCATGTTTTCCCTAAATTAGCCTATTGTTAATTTGTTTCAATGAACTGGACTTTGACTCATTTCCTGTCTCTTTCTTGCCTATTGAAATTGTGACCAGCTGTTGCTTATGTACTACTGGTTTATTTAAGACTCTAATAACGGTTCTTTGTACCCTTTTCAATTCATCTTTGACATTTAACTATACTAAAATTTATTGTGACATCCTTACACTAAATTATTTATGTAGTTGGGTACTTTTGACCTAGTTTGAGTTTGGTTTCAAACCCTTTATTGAATCTATTTTAAACATTGAATTTACAACATTTACTTTTAACATTATTATTTAGGTTCCACTTATTCCTAACGGAATTTTGTATACTTGTTTTGCAAGCTTACAATTTACATTTTTTAAATTTACAATTTTAACATAGAAATTTCCATTGAAAACCTATTCAAAAGACTTTAACAAATATTCTTAATTTAAACATATTTATACTTTATTCTACGAAACATTAGATTTTCTATAATTAATTTTTGCTCGTTTATTCAATATACTATTTTCGAAATATTTATAATCTGGGTCAGATATTATATTTGAACTTGCCATTTTAATTTTAATTTTAGGTTTACCTTTCTTTACATTGGGCCTAGAATTATTTTTAAATTTACCTCCTTTGTTTCGCTCTTCATTCCGTCTTGTTCTGGACTGTTTCGTCCTTGCTTGTTTATTTTGGAAGTCAGGATTTGAAATTACAGTTTTATTTTTGGCCTTGTTTGTTTTATTAATAACGAAGCTTTTTATTATGTCTTTTTTGTCTTTTTGTGGACAGAAGTTTGTTTCGGTATATTGGACACAAACATCTTCGGTCTTGGCCGATTTATTAGATGATGTGATATTTTTGCTACTAGAGCTAAGGATTTTCTCCTTATTTGAACTCATGGTAGGGAGGTCTTCTTTTAGACTATCTTCCTCCATGGTTTCCGACGATTGGTTGCTCTGAGAGCTATTTACTACCTTAACCTTATTCTTCCCCAATTTTTGACGTTGACTTTTTTTATACTTGATATTTTTAATCTTAGGCACTATTTTCTTTGTAATTTCGGAAACCTCCTTCCCTTGACGTGGGGTGGATTCCTTTGTATCCTTTTGATCTCCCTTTTCTCCTGTATTGATTTTACTATCACTCCCAGGACGAGTGATTAACGGTAAAGCCCCTAAATCTCGCTTTATCGCATAAGGACCTCCTATTTGAACCTTAGGTGTTATTTTTGGTTCCATTTTGATATTGTCCTTTCTGTATGAAAACGACATTGTCCTTTCTGATACATTTTCGTTGTTTAAAAAATCAACAACTATTTGTTGACCTTTTATATGGAAGATAACAAATTTTCTTTCCATATTTATTCTGGCTTTAGTTTCATTTAACATGTTACATCCTAAAATTCCTATACCATCTAAGTTTGGTACAATTAATAAAATTACGTCCAAATTCTCGCCATTTATTTCCATAGATGTTATTATTTGCTTATTAATTTTTTGCCGTTTCTTCTTTATCGCTCTTGTCACTTCAACATTTTGTACGGGAAGTTCCAAACAATTGAATCCTTTGCTAAGTAGGTTCAGATAATATTCTTCTTGTAGGCATGACAATTGAGCTCCAGTGTCTATACTCATTTCAAGATTTTCTTCCCCTATCCTAACTTCAATCATTGGACATACTGGTAATTTCTTGTCTATCTCATGGACTAAATTACTTTCTTCCATCAAATCCTCACGTACATTGTATTTCAGATCATTAAGCTTAACTTCATGAATTTTGGTTAAACTTTTATTTAATACCTTCTTTGGTTTCATCAATTCCAAGTTATTTTCCGTTTTTGCATCTTCAGTCCCTAATTTGTAGTTCCGTCTCCATTTATTATAATCAGGGACCTCCCTCTTTAGTTTTTTGGAAGACCTTGATATTGGACTTTGGGTTGAGATGGACCAGGTTTAGAAGTCTGTTGGTTTTTAGGTGTTTCGGGGCGTTTCCCATAGGATGAAAGGGTAGGTGGTTTAGGGCCTTCATAATGGTCGCGACGCTGACTGGGCCCCTTTGTATTAAAGTACCTATCCTGCTTACCATAATTACTATTTCTATACTCTGGCATTCTATACTCTGGTAATCTAGTGCCTTCGCCTTCCAGCACATTCAAAAACTCAATGGCTTCTTTTATATTCTTGTTTGTCCATCCTAAACTAATCATATTGATTTCGTGTCCAAAATGTCTCATTATTTTTCTCACTAAATCATCTTCCGGAATGGGTGGGTTTAAATGCAATGCTTTGCCTACCATCTTTACAAAATATTCTACTCTAGTTATATTCCCTTGAGGATTATACTTACTATTATCAATTTCTCTCCTAATTTTTTCTTGCACTCCTGATCCCCAATATTGTTTTAAAAACATTGATTTAAATTCTGTGTATGTTTTAGAACTCCCTTTTACAACTTTCCACCAATCCCTAGCATTTCCTATCATGTGTTCTTCGGCTATTTTTAACCGTTCGTTATCTTCTAAAGCTGGATTGATATTATTAAACAATTCTTCTACTTTACTAATAAAGTCTACTGGGCTTTCCTTTGCCCTTCCATTAAACTCTAATTTATCTATTTCTTTTTCTCTTTGGTGTAAATACACCACCGGCCTACTTGATTCCCCCCCAATATTCATATTCCTTTCTACAGTATTAATTCTCTTATTTATTGTGCCTAATTCTGTAGCGTTACTTAATTTAAATTTTTCTAATTCAATCATAGCTAATTCAATTTTATTATTATTTAAGATCTGATCTTCCCTAAGGTCGGTCACATCCTTTTTTATGTCCCCTATTTGTTTATCAACTTCATCTAATTTTTCCCCATACTTTCTTAATTCTGCGGAAAAAGTTTGTTTCATTTCCTCTGCAACCGATTTTATTTCTTTCACCATTTCTGCTTTATCTTTATTACTTTTTAATTCCGCCTCTTCTTTTTCTTTACGCCTATTTAATTCCGCCTCTTCTTTATCTTTACGCCTATTTAATTCCGCCTCTTCTTTATCTTTATTTCTTTGCGCTTCCATACTCTTCAGATACTGCATTATTTTAGCCATTTCGGATTCAGTTTCTTTCGTCGATTTTGGACCTAGGTCCTTAGCCATTTTAATCTTTCTTACTTTTACTAACTAACTAATGATATGAAATTATTGCTAAAATTATATACTTTCTTAGAACTAGCAATTTTTTAAACCTAATCTAATGTCAGGATAGTTCTGTTCGTATAGAGCAGCAATTAATAATTCGTTTTACTTTAAAATCAATTATTATCACCGCCCCACGTTGTTGAGCGCCACTTGCGACGATCTTCTTCTCCCTTGACTCACGATTGTATGTATGTAGAGCCTTGTACGACGATCTACCCGGCTCCGCTCAGCTGGTTTTATATATATATATATATATATATATATATGGTCCTGATATTTGGAATCAAAAAGATCGAACGCAAGAAAATATTGTTTACCCCCTTTTTCTGGTGGTGTACACAATAAATTCTTATGTGTAAGGTTTTTGTATAAATTTAAGCTTAATTTGAGCCGATTTTTGACTCTATCTCGACTCGTGCCATTTGGAGAACTATGATTCCTGACTTTAGTTTAGGTTTTATTAATGTACTTACAAATTAACATAAATATAGGATAGCAAAAGTAGAACGGGAGACTATGCAAAATAACGTACTCAAGGGTGATAGTATTAACTTGTAAGAATTTATCTCCTTAATTGATATTTATACAACTTATAAATACTTACTAAAATTCTTAGTTATTTGTACAAAAATCTATATTTATAGCAACATTTTCTTATATTACAAATTTTAATTACAATGATATAAACAATATTAATGCTTCTAATCCACCCAATGAGAAATAAGTATTACTGAATTTACTGACTTTAAACTTTATGATAATTTATGGAATTTAAAAGTTGTCATTGATCTTATAATGTTCAGATTCGATATTTCGGTACCTTACAAAAGCGATGATTGAATCCTCGTATTGCCAGTCTGAATTTCTCCAATCTGCTTCCGATGAACGTTTAAAGTTGTTTGCTGTGTCTACTGATGCTTCCAAATTATGCCAATTTGTGATGTTTTAATTGAATCTACATTCGTTAGTTGAAATTAATGCATTGAAAATAAAACTGTTATTTTACTTTAACATTTTAGAATTAAAAGAATGACCGAAAGACTGAATGAATCGTCACTAAAATATTTAACTTAAAACTTGCGAAGAAGTGTTAACAGAGTGGTAAGAAGAGAGAAGAGAGCTGTTGGCTTTGGGCAGGGAGTTTTATAGTTTTGTTATGTGACGTCACTCCCCTTCTCTGATTTTTGGGGTTGTCCCGTTTAACGCAAAGATTTCACTCCTCCCCACCTCTGCCTACTTTCCCTTTACATTTTATCCTGGTTTTTAAATAAACTTTTATGAATTTTATTTAAATTATTATGATAATATTTTGGAGCAATTTTCGTTAAATTCATACTTATTTCTCCTGGGTTATACAAAACAACATGCTTATACATAACTAATCATTAAAAAAATAATAATATTTTTTCTTTTATAAAAAGTTCTGTTTTTAATAATAGTTAGTTAGGTTCGAAGGAATATTTCATAATTGTTGGGGTAGTTACTTGTAAATCTAACGGTACCAGGTTGACCTACTTTCTATTGCGGTACCTGTAAATGGACTTTCTTTCAAATTGCCTTGTGGCAGATTAGGACTTTCTAACTTTCTAATCCGTCACAACTGGTTAATAAACTTAACTCTGTCTAAAGAATATTACGAAAAAAGAACTTCAATATATTTTGGTGCTGCAATTTTTAATGGTTACTCAAAAGAAATAATCGATAATATAATAATGAAAGCGAAATTTAAAAAAAATTAAGGAATCGAGAAGTACTCTTGTGGGAAGTATGCCTCGACAACGATGGGTTTAAACTACATTTGCTCCTCCAATGTCAAATATTGTAAAAAAGTCACTAAGAAAATATGCAAATTTAAATGTAACAATGTCCGCCAAGAATAATCTGTGTAAAATTTTGGGAAATCCAAAAGATAAAACAAGAACAAGATAAATCAGTAATTTATTGTATAAATTGTGAAGTATGTCTTAAAAATATATAGGCCGAACATAATGAAATGTCAGGATAAGAGCAAAAGAACACTTTGCACACTTCATATATAATAGGCCTGATAAATCAGCTATGGTTAAACATAGCTTAGAGGAAAATTTTTTTTTTCAAAATAGAAAATTCTGTGTTGTTGAAAAATATTACTAAATTAAACACAATAGATGCATGGGAAACTTTTCATATTAACACGTACCGTAATATAACTGTAAATAATAAATTAGTTCCGATACAAAATTCTGAATAATAATAATAATAATAATAATAACAAAAATAATAATATTGTTATTAGTTAGATGTAACTTAAGTTATTTAGAATAATGTGAGGTACTTGTTAACGCCCCTTTAGTTTTGTATAAATACGGGGGTTGGCGCAGTGCTAGGTTAGTTTATTGTAGCTCATGTATCACTGAGGATGGTGACTTTGTCGTTGAAACGCATTTGATTAAGTAAACATAATTTTTGTGAGATCTTGTGTTCGATTTTATTCTATCCTAAGTCTTTGTCATCGTCTGAGTCTTCAATATTAACGCTATCTGGATTGTCATCACTACAATAATCATTGAATTCATCTTCTGAATCATTATAAAATATATTAATAGGTCCATTTTATTTAAAAACACTAAAAAGTACTAACATAACACTTAAACTAACTTACCACACTAACGTATGTGTTCATTGTCAGTGGCGCACAACGAATCGTCTAACTTCACCAAGAGTTAAGCTCACACTAAACAGATAAAGAAAAAAGAGAAACTAGGTGCATCGAGACACCATGCTCATCCAGATGACGACTCGTCAGTGCCCCAAGGCACCTGCCGCACCCAACGTGTTAAATTATATAACAGGTTATCCTATTACTATAAGGAGTTAAATATTAAACAGTTCAGAGAAAGAATAAAAGATAAAATCATTGATAAGGCCTACTATTCAGTTAAGAATTTCTAGAAAGCCCTGTAAACTAGATACTGTAGTAGATAGCCTGATCTTAATATTTCCAAGTTTTTAAAAAACCAAGTAAATTTTAGTTAATGACTGATTACATGTAACCATGTTTTAGTTTTTATTATATGTTGAGTTCTGACAAAGCTGTATGTAGCTTCATAAAAAAAGAAGTTAATTGTAATAATGTGTTAAATAATTGTATTAGTGATAATTAAATATATCTAATGTCTATGTCTAATATAGTGCTGATGCCAAATCTAAATTAGTGTAAAAACAGCCAGTGTACACATGAAATCTTTCATTGTTGCCATAATCTTGTTCAAGTTTTTTTACTAAGTGTAAGACAATTCTACTGGTGACACCTGTTTGTATATAAGCTTTGATTACCAAAGTAAGACTCTAGTGCACAAATATACCAAGTTATTGATTCTATTAATATTAAAATTTTTATCTCAGATTTATTTGGTTTATCCTTACCATATACCTTAAAAATTACTTTGTCTTTGAATACCATGAAACTCTCGAAAACAGTAACTATGTTTGAGGGATCTAGTAATGTCTTAACTTTTTGTCCATGCAAAGTATAACTTTTTGCACTTTTCCATAACATGACATGGTTACTCCTACATGACCAGTAGTAATGTCTTAACTTTTTGCCATGTAAAGGACAACTTTTCACGGTTTCCATAACGTGACATGGTTCCTCCTGCATGACCAGTAGTAGTGTCTTAACTTTTTGTCCAAGTAAAGCACAACTTTTCGCACGTTTCCATAAAATGACATGGTTCCTCCTTCATGATCATTAGTAATGTCTTAACTTTTTAAATTTTAATATAACAGCAAATATTTCTTGTTGAAACTCTATATTCAAGGTTTAAATAAAGCAATAAAGCTAAAGTTTCAAAATTATTTTAATAATATAAATGAGCTACAATTGTTTCACCTTGCGGCATCATCGCTATGTCACCACATAATTTTTTTAAAGAATATTTAAAAAAATCTTTTCTTTTGTATAATATCTTTTTGTTTCTTGTACTATTTCTGACAGTAATTTGTCGGTAGAAAATAATTGAAAATATTCAATCTCTAACTTTGGCCTTCGGCCTCGAGGTGGTTGAAAACTACTATTGTTGAAAGCTACTATTATTTACCTAAATAAATTTAGTAAAACTTACATCTTCCTCAGTTCATTCCTTTAGTCATTTTCATATTCATTCTTTTAAAAATTTCATTCTCATCGCTACCATATTCAGAGTTACCAGTTTCCAAATGTAAGCCTTCAACATATAATTATGCTAATAAATTATAAACACCAATTTCATTTCATAACTCTTATTCAAATAATTTCTACATTAAAAGCGACATTACTTTCATGTTCTGAATCTCTACTATCATAACTATTTTGCAGTTCATTTCTTATGACATCAGATGTATCAAGATAATCACTCATTTCATAAGTACATAAAATCGTAATAGATAACGTATGTGCACATACCAAACTACTAGCATTTTAGAACACAACTCGAGATTGACACTGGTTCTTTATAATGTTTGATGGGGAAATTGACATTGCATGGCATTGCCAACTTATAAAATATAAACTTCATTTAGTTCAGTATTTCTCCACAAGGTTTCACCATTATAGAGAGAGAAATGGAATATTTATGATGAATTCAATTAAAGCAAAGAGGATCATGTAAATCAAAACCACTGTGAGGTGGTTGATAATTGGCGCTGGTTAGCAGTGCTGGCCACCCGAGCTGAGATGAACATATATAACATCCTTCTGAGTGTAAAGGGTTAAGAAAATACACAAATATATCGAAAAATATAATTCTCCACCTTTCAGAAAAAAGGGGGAAATAAAAACTCAGGAACTACTTTATTGATTTCATTAATTAGTTTTTAAATAAAATGTCAATTTTGTTACTGACAAAATATATGCCATTTTAAAAAGTTGAAAATGTGTAAAAGTAACAAAAATTATGGTTTTATATTACCTGTGTTTGACAAATATTGTTATAACTAGAGAACTACTGAATCAATATGATCAAACAAATACTAGAAATCTGATTAGATATTGTATCTAAATAGGAAAGAAAACTGTATGAAAATCTGATCCTCGATTCTCAAGTTGTAAGCTTACAGACAGACATTGCTAAAGGTTATGTAGTGAGTAGTTAACCTGTTATGTATGTATGAACAAGCCATGAAAAAATTGACTACATTATTACTTGTTGAGTAAGAGCTTCCTGGGAGAATTGAGACTTTGGACGAGCATCCATAAAAATTGCAAACAGGGTGAGCAAACTTCGTGTGTTAAGAAACTTGTAATTATTATATATATTTTACGAGTCAGATAATTAAACTATAACGTAAAATCAGATCTGTTGAGTCACAACAATTAGAGTCATTCTGGCTTAATAATAATAAGAAGATCATAGTATTGTAATAAGATAGGAGATGGTTATTCTTATTAATAAAGGTTAATTGAGTACTGAACCACCGATTTATTTAGTTTAAAGTTAAAGATCCCAGGCGGGAAGTTTGATTTCCTACAGTGTCTAAATAAGTTAATTTATAAAATTTAGGCCCAAAATAAAATTTTGAAATGATGTTTTAAGGCTACTGTTTACTCACAGCGAATCTAACACATCAATATGAAATATATGATATATTCTGATAACCAACATCCAAAATTTGGAACTTGTAATAAACAGTTCAGAGAGATTGATTAACTAATACTATTGAAAAATCATCAGACGAAAGAAAAGTTAGTTGAGCAATATTTTTTGTTGTTGTGCAAACATTTAATATTACGGCGGTTTGAAGCGGGGAGGGAGCTGCTCATACTGCATATTTATGTTACAAGAGTTGTTTTTAAAGTTAGAACCATCACCATAACAGGGCAAGCAGCAGATCAGAGTAATTTCTAGGTCAGACACCCTCTACAGTTCCTTCACAACATCACCAGTGTTTCAAGTCTCTGCAAGTATTATTTGCTTATTTACGTTGTAAAATACTAAAGTCAAACAACAATCCTGTCAATTGTGAAGTGAGCTCTGTGATTAGATTTCTGAATGTTCAAAATATTCATCCTGCTGAAATTCATCAAAAACTTTTATGTTTATAAAGGCAAAAACCTCTCTGTTATCATCGCCTTTCTTTAAAAAAAGGAGGAAGGAACATATAATTTAGGAGTTTACATTAAGTTTCCCCGTAGAAGTTTCGTGAGGTTGATGTAACACAATTTCCCACAAAAACCACATTATTTGTGCAAAACAAATATTAAAGACTTATAGTCCTCCAATGCTCTAATAGTGTCAGGGACAGAAGAGAACAAAAGTTGGTCAAGAGAGACATGTTAGATTAGATGAAAGCGAAGGATATAACCCAAGACTACATGGAGCTCATGGACTTAAATGTAATAGCTTCTTAGTATTAATAAATTATTAGTTGAAAAATTGTTACTTATGGGTTCGTGTCTGATGATAATAATTATTTATGAGGTAAAAGAAAGGATAGAGCTCGTGCGTTTCTTCGTGAAGCCTGGGGTTGGTTGGAGAAAGTTGTTTATAACCAGTTATTCATGGGTGGGGGTAAATTAACGTCAGTCTGCACTATCACCACGTCCGAGTATCATCTCGTTTCTAAAAACATTATGCTTGCTCGTTTAGTGAATTTGTTGCAAAATATTGTAGTTTACAATATTTTTTTAAAGTATACAGTGTTGTGTAAATACAATGTTTTTAGGTATGTTTAGGCCATAGTTTCGTTCTATGATTTATGTGTGAATGAATGGACAGTGACTTGTGCGCCGGAAGTGACTGTTTTGATATGTTTTATATATTTCGTAAATACAATAATAATAAGTATAATAATAGTAAACTATTATTTTATTCAATACAATCATCCAAAATATTAATATTCATTTCTGTTATGGAACCCTTTATTAACCTACATTAATATAATCGTACAACTCGAAAGAACAAATACTGAGAAGTGTCTTTAGTCAGACTAGTAGCTGAACGGGGCGGCAACTTCCCCTCCCGCACTCGGCTCCTCACTTGCCACTACAGCCCCTCACACCCAGGCTTCAAGAAGAAACACACGACCTCTACCTGTTTCAGTTAACTGTACACATATAAAAAACCATTCTATTAAATTCGCTTATTAAAAACTGAACAAAAAGAGCACTTCTCAACATATAAAATAAATATCTCATAGCATATCAAGTGGCCCACTTATAGCTTCCTTGGCAGTAGTTGAAGGAATGCCTTCCTGAAAGAAGAGGGGTTAGACGTGGGATCATAAATAAAATTAAGGTGAATCTCTTCAAATTTTACAACAGCAACTGCTGTAGAAATAAGTAATTATTATAATATAGTTGGGAATTGTAAGGGCTCTTGAGGTAAGTCGAACTATATTCGTGAAAACAGGCGCTTGAGTATTGATGATTTGCTTGAGAATGGAGTACTCTGTATAATCATTAACGGCCACACGTAGAGAACACTGTAACTAAATTACTGTATAAATACAGGTGGAAATTGTTACCTCACTCTCCATTCAATTTAGATTCGACTCCATCAGTTATCCGAAAACTGAACAAACGTGTTACCTTTGATGGAATAGTAAAGCTTCCAAAGTGTTGGGACAAGGTCATCGAGAAGCAGGGGACTATATAAAAAAGTATTGTAAAGAGATATTGCCTAAAAAAAACATAAATTTTAGTTACAAAGTAATCTACATTATTTTTAAAATAACCCTTGTATATAATAATATGATTGTATAAGTTTAATTTTATATATGATTTTTGTTTTATAGATCAGCTGAAGGGAAAACTGAATTTAAATATTGAACATATTGATAAATTAACTGTTGATGATTTGAGAGCTCATGTTGACACTGCAATTGGGCAGGTAGGTATTGTGAACTTCCTTCTTCACACTTTTCCTTTAACTTTTAACATTTTAATTATTGTTAACTGTTTTAACTCCCTTTGAACCTGATGTGCAATTCTTATTGGAACCACAGACTACTGCAGCATCGTTAAAGTTAAATTATGGCTATTGTAAAATACTTTGGTGGAGGGAGGGGGGGTTCAATGTTAGTGCTTAAATAGGTACTTAGGCCTAGGGATATTTTACAGTTACACACAATTTATTTTTATTTGAAGATGTGTGTATTTAGATATTAATGATTTAATATACAAAATGGTTCCTTTTCTTAGTTTAAAAAAATCTCCTATTCTATAGATCTTCAAAAAAAATTTTTGGTTATTTGTGATGGGTTTGAAGTAGACGGGTCTATTCAGCGACTTGTTATATAACCTCAAAATTGAGACTTGTCTATTTTAAACAATTAGTTATAAGTTTAGTAATTAGTAACAAATTTTAATGAAATTTTAGGAAAAATGTATCTTAAGAAGAATAACAACCATGTAAATAAATATTGAGCTTGACTTGTGAGATAATAAAATTTTTTAAAAAACTGGATCACAATATCTCACAAAAATTACGTTTACTTAATCAAACTTATAAGTTATAGTTTAGTTATTGTAGCTCATGTATCACTGAGGATGGCGACTTTGTTGTTGAAACGTGTTTGATTAAGTAAACGTAATTTTTGTAAGATCTTGTGTTCAAGTTTTTTTCTATCTAATAATAACCATGTTAAATTTTGAGTAAAAGTTATTCAAACAACCTACAAAATGCATTGAAAAAGAAATTTTTTATTCATTATAGAAATAAGCTAAAGAGTTGTAGACCTTAATTTTTTTCACAATGAAAACGAGGTAAGGTGAATGTTAATCATTTAAATGTGAAATGGATTTTTCACCGAAATTTGAAACTATTAAAAAAAAAAATTAGACAAATTATAAATGTCAAAAAAATAATTCAAGTATTTTAAATAAAAGGTAAGCTATCTTATAATTTTGCGTTTACACACTTATTCATAAACCTATCAATAGATTTGACTAAAATTAGTTCGTTTACCCCTTTGAATATTAAAATAATTATGAATGAAAAAGAAAATTCTTTTCCTACGATATGCCTGAAATAATTTAAATATATATGTGTTTAGTTGTATCTCCTAGGCCACACCTAACTTGACTTGAATATCTCCTCCAATCCAGCTACTGAACCTCAAACTATGCTACACAACACGCTCGAGACAATTTGCATGCTTTTTTACTTATTGCAAAGTTATATACTATGTAACGTTTGTGTGCTATATTTATTTTGTGGGGGGGGGGGACAGTTAATTTTTAGGCTGAATAATATTAAGTAACCT
Organism: Aphrophora alni; assembly: GCA_963513935.1. Classification (NCBI taxonomy): domain Eukaryota; kingdom Metazoa; phylum Arthropoda; class Insecta; order Hemiptera; family Aphrophoridae; genus Aphrophora; species Aphrophora alni. Next base: position 109,072,344 of record OY740765.1, read on the forward strand.
AAAATTTACTTGGAAAAACATGCTGGTTTACCCAGAGGGGAGGAGAGGGGATCTATTTCTTGCCAGGATGCTCCGAACACAGTCACTATAAATTAAACTAAACTTACGCTAAAAATCTCAACTTAATTTAATCCAGCTTTATAAATAAGGTTCACACAATTAATATTAAAAATTACGAATTATTATAAAATAACAGTGAGATAACGTGGTCAGATCTTGAAATGTTTTAGGCCATATCTTAACCAAAAATTTTATATTTTTGATCTTAATGTTTACCAAAATTTGCACGGCACTTATAATAACTACCCTGGATCATTGGACCCTTCCCAAAATGCTTTTTAAAGAACATTTTAGGAGGAAGTAACCAAATGAGACACTAATGTTCATCACTACTTGAGAACCCAACCGTACTTGTTCGGTGCTAAATCTACACTGCTAAGCGAATTGGTACACAAAACTTACGGAAACCATGATCGAAAGTCCTAGAAAAGACTATGTGACTAACCTTCAATTCGGCAGATTATGCAATCCGCCACACACGGTTGTATGTAAGGTATTGTGCAAGTAGGGTGATGAATTTCATCACAACATTATATCAACTTTTCTCTTTTTTGCATTGCAAAATATTTTTAATAAGCTACAATTTGAAAGCTCTTTCAAGTTTTTATGACCATTTGATCTTATTTGTACAAGCCTCAATCTCTTTTTGACACATGGTTTTCAGTTGTTTTATAAGATCTTGGTTTGCAATTAATCTTCATAAGAATCAACTCTTCCTAATGTTTCATTAAAATCGCCATAATTTCTCTAACTATTGTTAAAAATAAATTGTTCGCTATTGTTGTTTAATTGTTTAAAATAGACATTTTAAATTTTGAGGTTATGTAACAACTAGCTCAATAGACCAATCAACTTCAAACCAATCTAATTTTTTTATTCTTGGATGTCCCACAGGATGAATTAAGACTTTTACCACTCTCTGCAAAAATATTTTGTCATCCTATGGTACACTCACTTCTAGCCTACCATGTCCTCTCCCTCCACTCTCTTGGAGGCTACTAATATGGAAAAAAAAAAAAAAAAAAGGTTAAAAATAAATAAATTACAAAATATGTCGCATCATAATCCTTGTTTCTATTAATCTTGTTTTAGATATTTTTATCAAAAATTCAAAACTTTTAATGAATCACACATAAATAATATGTAACATGAAAGGAGGGCACATGGTTTTGATAGATAACATACCAAATAATCAACAATCATCAGACAGGTCTCACACATTCATGTACAATCACTTAAACTAAAAAAATGCAATTGCTTTGATAACTTAACAGACACTCAGCACTCGTACATTGCATTCAGATTGAGTTAAGAAATAAACTGTAAAGGAAGTGTCTCATAGTCTAATGCTTACACCAGTCACATTTTTCCATTTTATATTTATTTAAAAAAATTCTTAATTTTCTGTTTTCTATTTATTTCCAATATTTTAGCCTAATGAGAAATACACCCTTCGGGGTAGTATAGTTAGCATGACTCTGTTTACTGTAACAATCAATAGCATTACCGTTAATATGCAGTCCCCTGTCACTTGTTCTCTATTTGTTGATGATTTTGATATTTATGTGGCTATTCAAGGTATGGCAACAGCCGAAAGAGACTTTCAACTCGTATAAAGTGATGACAATTGTGGTCAAGATTGATAGTATTTAAATTCTCTGCTTCAAAAATTCAATGTATTGCTCTTAGTCGCCGTAAACTGGACAATCAGCCCTTATTATTTCTAATTGCCTCACAACTACAAACTTCTACAACAAAAATTCTTAGGTGTAATTATTTGATCAAAGACTTTCTTAGATTCCTCATTTATTTGTTTGAAAACACAACTCTAATAACTTTTAAGATATGTTACATGTTCTCAGCGTTACTATGGGGAGCTGATAGAATTTATGTTACCTTTTTACTGTACTCTTGTTAGATCGTGGGTTGTTTATGGTTCTTAGCGAGGTGTCTACGAACCAGGAAAAGCCTAGAATTTTAAGTAGTCAGGGAAAACTCGGGAGGCGAGAATTTCATTATTAATCCGTGAAAATCAAGTTTTTTTTGAGACTATAAAACAAAATATGCATTAGATATTTCTTTGTTAAAAGTTTACTTGTAATCTTCCCTCCCTCGTATGAACTTGCTGATATAAAGATATTCACTCTACTTTACATTTGTATATCCATATTAAAAATATTTAAATTGAAATATAGGGCACCAACATGTGATTGAGCTACATACTCTCTTTAAAAATAAAGTTAATCCTGGGGCAAGATTTTTTTGGAAGAATGTACTTAAATTAAAACACAGTTGAGATATCTGAAACGCATACATTTATTATCAAATTTAAAACAGAAAAAAATTTTTATATTAATAACATTAATCCAACATGAACCACATGTTCTTAAAATAAAACCAAATCAAAATGTTCATTAATTAGTCTTAAAATTTAATCAAATCCAAATGTTCCTAAAATGTTCGAAAATGTCATCCAAATCCATATGTTCAACAATTAATCTTAAAATTTAATCAAATCAAATAAATGTTCATGTCCCTTTTTATTTTTGAATAGCTAATACAAATTTCCTAAAAGTCAATATATATCTATAATTCCTGAAATTCTTTTAATTAATGTTTCTAAATCAAACCTTTAATTCAAATAGTTCTTATAATAAATTTTTCATTTGCAAGAATATATTTAATCGTAAACCTTAGCATGTGCTATAGAAAACACACATTCACCGAATTGATCACTTTTAATGCAATTTAAAACTCCTAGTTTGGGGTTATTTTAGTTGAGTTCTGAAATTGGTTATTCTCTTAGAATAATAACTTTTGTTATCCTAAGATTTCAAAATAATCGTTTCCCAACCATGCGACAACTTGTCTAACTCAGACAGACTGTATCGGTTGGAATTTTCTCGAGAAGTGTCTCCCCACAGGGGGGAGGAGGGTGCAGACGAGTTGCACCTAATAAGAGGGGGTTGGCATTCCTCGCGGTCCCCAGTCAAACACAACATAGACTATCATCTATATAAACATACACCCAGTTCAAATAATACATTCTCTTACTTTCACCTTTACTTATTGTTTTATCCCAGGGGGAACACTCTACACTCATATATAGGTATTTGTTTTTTGTCCTTGCAGAGCCGTAGCGCATATGGGAGTGTTTACCAGACCAAAGTGTGACAACCTTTGAATCTGGTAAGCTGATGTGAGTTTGCTCTGCCGAAGATATATACACGGTTTCTAATCAGTAGCTAGCCACTTCAGTTCTTGGTCAGTAAGTGTTCGTGATGGCGGATCCTCCCTCTCCAGTTGCGGGTCTGGACTGATCCCCATCCAATCTGGTTAAAGAGGATTTACTCTGGTCCTCAAAGATAGTTTACAAAAACCTCCACTCAGTGTGATTCTTTACATTTTTATGGTTGTGAATCCAGCACTTTTTCCAAACTTAAACATTATTTGCTCAAATAAACCGGTTTTTGTTTCTCAATGTATTACAGCATATAATATATAATATTGACTATGATAAGTTATATCACTCAACTTTAAATGTATGATTTATTAAAATAATTTTTAAATCCAAAATAATTAAACAATATTTAAAATTTAAAGTTATCAAAACTAATTTTTCAGTAATAGTATCCAAGTCACAGAGTTTAATCTAAGTAACCTATGTTACAAAGTAAGTCACAAGATGGAGTAAGTATTAAATAACTTAGATTAATATTTAAAACTGTGGTGACTAACAAACTAATAAAGTTGTGTGTTAGATCTGTTTTGTGGGTAAATTGCATGTTGACTAACTATAGTTATGTTTTATTGTAGCTGGTAAATCCTATGAAGATGAAAGATCAGTTGGTTACCCAACTGAAAACTCAAATATCAGATTTGGAACGTTTCATAGACTTTTTACAAGGTATACTCTTCATAACTATGTGTAACTATTACTAGATTTATTTTGTGTATTTTAACTTATTTAAATCTTGTTTTTATTTGTTTTGACAGTTTTAATACTTTTACTGTTATATTTTTGTTTATTACAGTATGTTTTAAATTGATAAAGATAAAAATGTTTGTGTAGATCTTTCTTCCTCTAGGCCACAAAGTGCCTCCATTATTGTTTCCACAGATGTTGAAGAGATTGACATTAGTGGGATTGTTGATATTTTCTGATTGAATAATTCAGTAAGTAAGAAAAGAGAGATTGAGCAATGAAACAAGTATGAGAGAGGGTTATAGATTGAGCAATGAATCGAGTATAGGAGAGAAGGTTACTGGTTTTGTAATGAAACATGCATTATGGATTAGGTAGTGAAATAACTATAGAAGAGAGGGTTACAGACTTGGCATTGAAATAAGTACAGGACAGACGTTTACTGATAATGAAACAAGTATAGGGGAGGGGGTTACTGATTGGGCAGGGAAACAAGTAAATACAAAGGAGTGGGTCATGGATTGACCATTGAAACAACTACAGAAGAGAGGGTTATGGATTAAACGGTGAAACAACTATGGAAGACAGGGTTACAGATTGAATAATGGAACAATTATAGGATAATAGACTACGGATTGAATATTAAAAACAACCATAAGAGAGAGGATTGCAGATTAAGCAATGACACAAGTATAGAATATTGGTTATGCATTGAGAAATGAAACGAGGATAGGAGAGAGGATTATGGAGTGAGCAATGAAACAAGTATAGGAGAGAAGATTATAGATTTAAGAAATTAAACAAGTATAGGAGAGAGGTATACGGATTGAGTAGTGAGAGTATAGACCAGAGGGTTATGGAATGAGAAGTGAAATAATTATAAGAAAGAGTGGGTTACGGATTCAGAAATAAAATAAGTGTAGAATATGGGATATTATGGATTGTGTAATCTTCCTTTTTCCTCCGGTTGATGAACTTACTGACTTTGAAGATTATTTACTCTACTTTATGTTTGTACATCTGTACTGAAAGTATTTAAATTCCAATATAGGGCGCCAATATCATATTGACCACATGTACTCTTTTAAAAAAAATAAAGTTAATCTTGAGGCTTGAATTCTTTGGAAGAATATACTTAAATAAAAACACAGTCGTGATACCTTCAATCCATATTTATTTTATTATCAAATCTAGAAAAAAACAAAAATAATTAATATTAACAACATTAATCCAACCTGAAACACATATATTCATAAAATAAAACCAAATCAAATTGTTCATCAAATAAGCTTAATATTTAATCAAATAATATCTCTAAATCAAAACTTGAATTCAAATAGTTCGTATAATCAATTTTCCATTTGCAAGAATATAGTTAATTAAAAACTTAGCATGTGGTATACCAAACACACATTCACTAAATTTATCATTTCTTATACAATTTAACACTTTGAGTTTGAGGTTAATTTAATTTGAATATTCACTTGGATATTCTATTAGAATAATAACTTGTGTTATTAACCTAAGATTTCAAAATAATCATCACCCAACCATGCAATAACTTGCCTTAACTCAGACAGACCAATTTGGTTGGAATTTCTTTAAGAAGTGTCTTGACTTGACTTTACCCAATGGGGGAATTTCTTACTTTTTCTATCATCTATAGAATTCTCTAGACGGATTTTACCTTTGGTGACAGAAACAATATAAAGGGTTTAGTCTAAACAGTGTTGTCCGATCTCTTTTCTTTTATTCATTTGAACTTTTAAGCTCTTAAACCTAAAATGTTCTTTAATTATACACATGTTCCTGACTATTTTTTATAGAAATAATCTATTATGTGATTTATATATCTCGCTTTGAATATCTCAAGATCTTGTTCCGTATTAAGTCGTCAATCCAAAGTCCAATATTTTTCCAATGAGCCGATGTAACAGCAGATGAACTGCTAACATTTCTCGATCACATACGAGATTATCTACCGGTTACTGACGTCACAATCGGCAGTTATCAGACGATTTCTCCCTTTGACTTAGACTTTGAAAAGGGTAAGCACAAAAATGTGAAACATTCCAACTGAGAAATGAAATAAGTATAGGAGAAAGGATATAGAGTGAGTAATGTAACAACTATTGGAGATAGGGTTATGGATTGAGCAATGAAACAATTGTAGGAGAGAGGATTACAATTGGAATGGAATAAGTATAGAAATAAGGGTTACAGAGTAAGCAAAAGAGAGAGCAGATGATTATGGATTGAGCAATGAAATAAGTATAGGAGAGATTTTTACGGGTTGAGCTATGAAAGAAGTATAGAACATGGGATTATGGATTGAGTAACGGAATAAGTATAGGAGAAAGGGTTACAGTAAGCATAATATAGGACAGATGGTTATGAATTGAGCAATGAAATAAGTATAGGAGATATTTTTACGAATTAAGCAATACAAATAAGTAAAAGAGAGTTTTGCCTGAATCAGTAAAAATAATACATATAAGGCCTTTGGTGTAATTATGTGTGGATTTTTATTCTAATGCTATAACTAGACAAAATATTTGTAGTATATTTACATTTTTTAAACATACGTGACCAGCAATATACAACAAGTGGAGAAAATTTAATACAGTTGCGTATAAACATATTAGCCATATACCACTTTTATTACATGGCAACTATGAGGAAGTTTGTCATGTGTAAATATGATGTGATGTGGGCTGTTGTAAAAATATCATAATGTTGACTAAAATAATAAATTTGACGAAGGAGTTCTACAAAAACTTTAAATGTGTTGCAGAGGACATGGGTGATCTGTAATTTCCCTTTAGCTTTATCACCAAGGATAATATGAGCTCTCAACATTTCTTTTTGTAATAGTGATGGACTATGTATGGAAGAAGGTTGTGGCGAGAGGTAGATGAGGATTAAAGTGGAGGGCATTAATGGAAGATTGGAGGATCTGGACTTCACAGATTGCATCTGTCTCCTGTCTCAAAGATTTCTGGATTTGAGAGAGAAAGTAAAAGATCTGAAGCAGGACAAAAGAAAAGTGGACTTGAAAATTAACAAAAGGAAAACAAAAGATCTTAGAGTGAACAATATAACAGAACAGGCATTGGATTTAAAAGAAAAATAAGTGGAACAAGTTCAAGAGTTTTGATAATTGGTAAGTAAAGTGTTGCAGTAGTGCAGAAATGATTGGGGGCATGTAGAGTAAATTGAAAAAGGCAAAGAATGCCTTTGTTCAGTTGAGATCAATATGGAGATCAACTCAGCTGAGTGAAGGAATAATACTAAAACCTTATATGTCCATCCAACTCTTGAAAGGAGTCATGTGAACAAATAAAGTAACATAGAGCTTTGTAATGGTCTTCATGTGTTTATATACTTAGTTGTATATTAGATGGTCTACAATAATAACCAACAATAATGGGAATAAGGAAAATAAAAGCAAAAGTGAAAGAAAAAGTAGATTAGACACATTTTGGAAAAGGAGAAAGATGAATTAATGAAACAGATAGAAAGAAAGACAAGGTTTATAGAAAGAGAAATGGTCAAGAATGATTTGGAGGCTAACGGCGGATAAGGAATTGTGACTGGCAAAGAAGACATTGGGAAAGGTGAATGTGATGATACCTCATAGAGTGAGGGTGGAAATCATTTGCTACTGCCTTGTGTTTCTTGGAGAAATGGATCCCATTGCCGCTTAACAATATTGGATACCATTCTATGACATGGTACTATAGAACAATAATGTGTGGACTATGAATTATGACTTTGTTATCATTATTTGACTGGTCAGCATTGTGGCATCATTTTCATCTATCATATTTATCTTTTCTAATAATCAAGTGTAGTATACAAGATGTGATCAAAAAGTATCAAGAATAATTAAATTTAAAACAATATTTATTATCTAAAGATACAAGGTATTAATCTCCTTCAAACTTCACCCCTTCTGAATCCACACAGTGTCTCTAGTGTACCTGCCATTTTTGGAAAAATCTTCTAGAAATGTGTATTGAAATCATCTGTAGCTGTTCTATTAAATTTTGTTTTATCTCTTCTACATCTTAAAAAAATTGACCCTGCGATGCCATTTTTATATTGTGGAATAGAAAAATCACACAGTGCTAGGTCTGGTGAGTACGGAGCTTATTAGACTACTTAGATGTTGTGTTTGGCTAAAAACTGTTGCACAACAAGGACTGAGTCCACTGGATTATTGTCATAATGTCTAGGTCTTTGAGCCTACGTCTTGTTTTACACACATCATCTCACAAATGGGAAAGAACTCCAATGTAGTACTCGTACTCCTTCATTATGGTTTGTCCCGTTGGAGCATACTCATAATGGTACCATCATAATAAAAAAGACAACTAGCATTGCCTTCATCTGAATGCGATCTTGCTGAGTTTTCTTGGGGTCACGGAGAATCGGGTGTCTTTCACTGCGATGATTAGGTCTTCATCTCCGAAACATAGCCACAGAGCAACAGTCAAAAATAGTGTGAACTGATCCAAAAAGAGATGTTGAATCCATTGTTAAATTCCCTAATCCATTTGATGACAATTATCTAAAATGAATGTGTAAATTTTTGCCATCATTTTGTTTTTGCAGCTCGTTGAAGGACATCCTTCGTGTTCATAACTTTCAATTTTCGTTCTTCTCTTATATATTTTAAACTGTCAAAATTGCGTATGTGTGTGATATCTCATTTCCATCAGCCACTAGTAACATTTGGTAAGTTTTCATGGCAGTGTTCTCATCTTTTGACAGAATTTGATGTACTCACATTATTAAGTTTTCCGTATTTTCACTCAATGAATTTTGTCAAGGTACAAAACACAACCTTCACTCAATGCCATGTAACAAACGGTGGAGACAACTTAGCTCGACACTGTGACTAGTCCCCCTGTACAACCCTTCAAAGTCAGCTGTTATCTATACATACTTCTTTAGCTGACAAACTGTTTTCTTATAGTCTCTGTACTTTATGATCACACCTTGTATAAAAGTTTGGGCAAATACTCAGGTATCGAAGTCTTTATGCACAATTATCACTTTTGAAATGACTGTTGTATTTTAATAAATTTTGTGATACTTTGGTATTTTATGTGGCCCTAAAAGTATAATAATATTTCTTATGGTTACGCTAACTTAAAATTTTGGTTAGAAATTATATTATAAATAGCTATTGTTGAACTAGAACCTAAGAATTAGGTGATGTTAGCCTTATTGTTTGTATTTATTAATATGCATGACTGGTGTTTTTAATATTTTGATTTACTATAAAATGTCCTATGCATGCAATTAAATACTTTTTTATATTTTCCTTTCATTTTATTTCTTCTTTCTACTTTTTTCTATTATGGTTATAATAGGTTTAGGTTTTATCAAAACTAATAATATACAGCAGAACTGGTTTAGCTTTTCTAGGGACACAAACTTATCTTGCCACTGTTTGTGATTTTATTTGAATTGGGCAAAATCATTTCCTTTCATTATAACATAAGACTTCTTACATCTGTATTATTGAAATTAAAAGAAAATTTATTGTTATTATGCTTTATGTATAGTTGGGAAGTTAACATATACTTCATTACATTATATTCACAAACTACATTGTAAACTATAAGCAGAGATTTTTTTTGGGTCATGTATAAGACTCTTAATTATTTATTGTTTGTGAGTGTTGCTATTATTTGGAACTAAATTCGAGAAGGAAAGGATCAAAGATATTAAGACAAATGCTTCCAACGAATATGCGAAGCTGGAGTAGGGGTTATTTTAATTGTTTTCTTTTTCTCGAATGCTAAAGTGATTCTATGGTACATGTTAACCTACTCCTATTATAAGGCATATTTTTTTAAGTAAAGGGCATATTAAAATAAAAGAACACATTAAAACATAAAAATGATTTATTACAACAAAAAATTGACATATCTGGATAACAAGAAACTTACAGCACTTACACAAACTTACAGAAACTATGAATAGCACAAACTCATAGTTGATGGGATTATTTATCGTAGCACCAATTTTAAATTGATCACCCACTACAACAATCCTATCAAATGCTGACAAAATAGCTAACAGCTGGTTATTATATCATAATAAAACACAGTGCATGCATGCATGATCCTGTTTCAATGTCACAGTCAGTATTAATTTCAAAACTGACCTTACTTCAAAAATGCATCTCAAATAGTGTCAAATAACATTTTGTATGTCTAATTTTTTTAGAAAAATCAAAAAAATTTTATTTAGGAATATTATACATAATTTTGTTCAACACTAAGTCTAGCTGATTTTAACATTTTTGCTTTTTCAATTTGCCATCATGTAACGTTTTCGATACTTTAGTGGTCTTTTTTATTTATCAAATATTTTATATAAAATAATAAGATGAAAATTTTTCATCAGAAAAGATATAATAGGTTTTATGCCATCAATATGATTAAATTTTTTTTGTGTAATATAGCAAAAATAAATTTATTAGGAGAAATTATAATTATTAATAGATTCGTGTCTTGATCTTCATTTTAAGAGCCTGCTTATTTCCTACTCTGCTTTTTAAAATTATTTTACATTATTATTTTTCTATAATCAACATGAGAATTTTCATTCTGGTTATTATAGTCTGTTAATATTTTATATCAGTTATTTTTGATGGAATGTCTTAATGTTTATGTCGTTTGTTAAGTATTTTTCCTATTGCACATAGGAGAATATATAAATTTATATAAACTTGTACAATAAATTTATACAAATTTAGATATAAATTTAGATTTAAATATTAATCGCTTTATTTATTTAGTAAATAAATTTGTATTATCTATAATATTTTTAATCATCAGACCTAATAAGTAAGAATAAGATGGCCTTGGTGGTTTAATTACTTACTGTTTAGTTATTTATAAAATTTATAAATCCCCTAATGGTGGTATATTAACTTCATTAACATGCATTGGTTGAATGATAAATTTTGGAAGTTCACATTATGTTTTTATTTATCAAAAATATTTAATTTCCTTAATAGTTATTTTAACATTTTTATTAAAAGAGCACAATTACCTTTTCCTTCTTGGTTGACAGCAGCTATAGCTGCTCCTACACCAGTATCTGCTTTAGTTCATTCTTCTACTTTAGTTACACCAGGTGTATATTTATTAATTCGGTTTAATTTGTTAATTTATAATTTTTGTATAATTGATTTTCTTTATTGTATTATTTATAATTAACTATAATATAATTATATTTTGAATTTAATTTTTTTAAATATTGCATTACTAACATTGTCACTTAGGATTTATAATTCCAATTGTAATAATTGAATTTCCAACTATAGCCTTTTGTCATTTACTTATACATGATTTGTTTAAAAGCTTTATTGTTTTTATGTGCAGGATTAATCATTCTTTGCATATGAGGAAATCAGAATATTGTTATATAGGTGGTTTAATTATTCAGGTACCTATTATTAGCTCATATATACATATTTTAAATTTGGGTTTATGTAGATTTCAATTTTTGGCTGGCTTTTATTCTAAACATTTAATCATGGAATTCGTATTAATAAGAAATATTAGATTAATATACTTTATTGTATTCTCAATTAAAATTGATTTAACAGTTGTGTATTCTTTTCAACTTATTATTGCTTCTCAAAAGGATTAAATTTGTTTTCTTATCTTTCTATTTATGATTACTCTGATTGAATAACAAAGATTATTGATTTTACAGTATTTTTTCTAATATTGGAAGTTCATCTTTGAGTTGAATAATTTTTTCAAGTCCTTGCTTAATTTATTTATAATTTGATTGAAAATTTATTACAGTAAAACCTGTCTAAAACGGAACATGATCGTTCGAGTATATTTTTTTCCGTTTTGGGAGGATCCTTTTTATAGAGGTTCTTAATTTTTTTAAAAATACTGTACATACTGTATAGCCTAGCTTACTGTATTTGTTTTGTCACAAGAACGAGAAGAAGGAAATATGTACATACTATAGTTAAAATAAACTTAATACAGTACATGAAAACTAGATTTATTTTTTAAATCAACTTACATGTAATCCATTCTCTTTTCTAGTTTTTTTTCCAAACATTTCTTTTAAAGTACACTGTCGCGAGTTGTTTTAACAGCCCGCTGAATGATCTCTTTGGCGTCCTGGATTAATTTCATAAGTTCCGGTACATTTTTAAGAGCCGCAAATTCCTGAAGGTCATTCACGCAAGTTAGCGCTTCTCCAAAAGTGTGAATTTTCAATTCCCTTTCATCTTCGTCGTCATCGTCCGTTTCTTCTGTCACTTCCTTTGCGCTATTTTCAAGAGCAATATCGGATGCACTTTTGATGTCTTCTGATGTCGAAAGTTCGTCGTCAAAAATTATGATGACTTCAGGTTGAACAAGTAGCATTCCTTGTACTCAGAAATCGGAAATGTTTCTTAAATTATCCACTTTAATGTCAGAATTAGCCAGTAATACTTGAGCGGGGAAACCAGCTTTAAAAAAACACTTTTTCACAGTTTCTGAAAGAACTCTTTTTATGGCCTGGTGTATCCAGTTAACCGCATCAAGAACATTAACTTGCTTAACTAGTTCTGAAACATTGGAACAGGTGGAAATTTTAGCAACAAGTGATTGTAGCACGAACTTCCTATAAAAGGATTTCAGTGTGTAAATTACACCCTGATCCATTGGTTGTGTAACTGAAGTTGTGTTAGGAGGAAAAATGTGCTAGCTTCACATTAGACAAATTAATTTTTGGATGACAGGTAGCATTATCTAATAACAATATGACCTTACGATTTTGAAATTTCCTTGGTTCATTAAAAGAATGAAGCCACTCTTCCATTATAGAACTGGTCATCCAAGATTTTTTATTAAATCGCCAAAGTACTGGGAGGGAATTGCGGTCCAAGTGTCTAAAAGCCCTGGGACATGCTGCTTTTCCTATCATTATTGGTTTTTCAATTTCACTAGTCATGTTCTCACAAATAAACACCGTAAGTTTTTCCTTAGACATCTTATCGTCTGAACCTTTCTCTCCACGTACAGTCAATGTCTTTGAAGGTAACACTCTAAAAAACAGGCACGTTTCGTCACCATTATAAACATTTTTATGTTCATATCCCGCAACTAAGTCTTTAATTTTTGTTTTCCAGTCTGTTACAGTCTGCATATCAACATCATTAGCTTCACCATATACAGAATTCAAAACAATGTCATGACGATGTTTAAAACTCTCGAGCCAACCATTAGATGTCTTGAAATTGACTTTACCTAACTTTTTTGCCGTCTCTAAAGCTTCAGTTTGTATCAATGATCCTGAAATTGGCACTCCTTTAGCACGAGCACTGACAAACCAGTCAAACATAGCACGATTTAATTCGTCAATTTTAGCACACTTGGTGATACGCTTCACATGTCCGGTTGTTCCTTTTAACCACCGATCTTTAATCTTTAACTTTATTTTTCAAAATGTCATAAATTTGAGTTTTTCCCACTTTAAATAACACAGTTAATTCTTTATCTGAACGTTTGTTTTTTTCATGTTCTTCAATAACTTTTATTTTTTCTTCCAGCATAAGCGTTTTATGTTTCGATGACATTACAAATCACTGTACTGTATGTACACACTATCACAAAAATACGTAAAAAACTAATTAAAAAAAAGTAACTAAATTACAATAAGTACTGTATGTAGGCTACAGTATAAAAACTATTTTTTAATGACTGTAATTTAGGTCACACGTTCGAACAATATCACTTATTGTATGTCGGGCAGTAGACACAAAACTGGGAATACTGAGACTAATGTACAGTATAGTGTAGACTAATGTACACATGTGTACAGTACAAAACAATTCTGTAATGCAGTACTCTAATTCTCAGAACAAATGGAACTTATAGCGGCAGAAAGTACAGTAATGTAAAGAAGGATGGGGCGAGGGGTTATGATTCCTATAAACTGCCTCATTATTGCATGTAGCTGCTGAGTTTCGCCAAAGCGGTTATTGTTTGAAGTATACAGAAGTAATGCTGTGGCGGTGGTGCTCTTTGACATCTGACTCTCTTCTCAAGTTCAGTGCATAAAAGATGAAAAAGTCCTTGAAAGTTTTGTATTTGAGCTGAGTTGCGCCAAAGCGGTGATTGTTTGATCTGTACAGAAGTAATGACGTGGTTATACGCGGTTTCACTTTACACGGCACTTTCCCACAACGCATTTACCGCTTATAAAGGGGACTATCTGTACCCAACAAAATATCCGTTTCCGCGTTAGACAGTTTTGTATTAAATTACATTGGTGTACGCAATTTATTTTCCGTTTACCCAGGTTTCCGTTTTAGGCAGGTTTTACTGTACTATACTATTTGTAATTATTGGAGGATGGATAGGTTACATATTAAATTTATATACTAACATTGTTTTTGGGGTTCTACCAATACTTTTATTCTTTCTCAATATGATTTATACCTATATTTTCTAATTTTTTTACAAATTGATCACTTTTAATTAGACTTGCTTATTTTAAGTTGATAGTTCAAGAAAAAAGAGGGAAAAAAAACAGTAAACTAAGATACTAAGTAGCTTCCAAATTATTATTTCCTTTTAACTGGATTATTATTATTATTTTTTTCCTAAACAATAAATTGCTTCTATTTTGGCTTCAGTTAATCAAATAGGTAGAATCATGTTTTTAAATATTAGGTCGAAACTAATTGTATTTTACTTCTCTATTTAAGATTAACACGTTAAGTGCTATGGGGGGCCGATCGGTATGACAGCAAGCTCATAGTTAAAGTGGCGTGTCAGCCGATCGATACGACACTGCCATTAATGCAAGGTTTTATTTTACAGTCTTTTACCAGTAAGTGTTGCAACCTAGCGGAAAACACATACACTAAGTGAAATGTAGAAGATTGTAGCTAATAGCCGTAGATATTTCATTTTATTATCTTTAAATAGTGTTGCATAGCAAACAAATAAAATACCTCATCAATATGTTAATTTCATCGTACCGATCGGCACGGCAGCAAAGTTTTCAGTTGGAATTATGGATTAATGCATTAAAACAAGTAATATACAGTTTGAACATTCTACAGTTGTTATATTTTTAAAAATAAACGTATAAAAGTTAACTATTACGGTAAGCAAACAATAAATTTTGCATATTTTTGTATAAAACATTCAACAATTACAAAATTGGAAAGCAATTTTTTAAAACTGTTTAACAATGTTATTTATTTACAATTAAGTTTTTTTAAATCATTTATGTATTATTACTGTCTAAACTGTAAGATGAAAGCATTTTGAAAGCAAAATGAAAGCATTTAAAATCTGTTATTGACAAGTATTGGTGTTGCAGTCCTACATTGCTTTTGTAAGCGAGTCAAGCATTTACAATGCAGGTGCCAAATAAATAGTAAATGTTCTGCAACTTTATGGTACCATCTTAGTGTCTTTCGTACTGTTGAGTTGTACGACGACATTTGGTCAGCAACATCGATGCCGGATTTTTGCTCATTGTACACTGTTATTGCAAGAGGCTTGAAAATGACATTTCCTCTTCGATCCTGCTTTCCAGTTTTAACCATGTCGACTTGATGTTTCCGTGCAATTACTCAACGCGTTTCCCACCACTGAATCATATGTTACCAACATCACAGACCAAAATTATCCTAGGAAATCAATCAAAAGTGCGGTCGGCCAATCGGCTGACATGTCAAATTCCAAACAAAGTGTGGTATTCAAAATGACATGCCGGGCCGATCGGCTGATCATTCTTTTGAATGTTTTGTAAAACAATTTCTCAAAAAATCAGTTCTCCAAATAACAATAAGATAACATATATACAGGTTATGTCATGAAAATTGATTATTTAAGTTGGCACTGTATGATGAAAGTGGCACAACTGGCTTGGCACTTAACGTGTTAACTAAAACAAGTACCTATTGATTTACAAACCAATTATAATTATTAAATATAATGATTTTGATAGTATTCATTGTAAGAAAACCGAATATTTTGTAATAATTGTGATAAGTAAAATGAATAAAATTTCCACAAAAAAGATTACAAAAATTACTATATTAAGAAAAAATTTAATGAAAATGGTATACTTGATGATCTAAAAGGATCAAATTTACAATCGAAAGGTGAAGATTTTTCTTGGTCTAAAAATCTTCTTTTTTAATAATTAAAGTAACTAATATTATAATTATTAAAGTTATTACAATTTGTAATAGTTATAAAAATGAGCCTTGTCGTACTTGAAGAGTACTTATTTTTTATTAAAAAAATATAAAAAAATGATTTTATTTTTATTATTATTTATAAGCTTTTGCCAAGCTTTTTATGGGCGCCAGGAAGCGTTAGCTTACCAATTTAGAAAAGAAAGAAGTTAATTGTTATTATGATTAAAATCTCTCAGGGTCGCAAGTCCTTTTAAAAGTGTACTTCAGTGGTTCTTGATGAAATAAAGAAATCTTAAGTGTTGTGCTGAAACTTAACATGTTTTATTGAAATGCAAATATTAAAACATTTATACAAGGTTATCATCAAATATTATTAAACATTCATATTCAGAAATCATAGCTTAATACATCCTCATATTTCTTTATAAAAAAATCAAATTGAATTTTATTCATGAAATTTATTTTTTAGTTGCAACTCAAAAGAAAAAGTAAAAAGATTTTTTGTTCATTTAATTGAATTAGTGTAATTAGTAATTTAGTTCTGCAAATTAGATAAAGTTTCATTAATTTATCTATTTTAAAAAGAGGATTCTACTTTAGTAATTTCATGTTTTACAATATAAGACATTGTCTCAATATTAAACTCCAGATTTTCAATTAAACTTATAACTAAACATTAAAAAATTATTATCCTATTATAGACAAAAATGATTTTAGAAATAAAGTCTTAACGTGTATACCAGGCACGTTTTTTTTAGTTAAAATCACAATTCCTTGTTTCCGTCTTGTAGACAATACATCTCGTCTCGTGTCGAGTCGCTGACATGGTCGATTCATTTTGCTGTACGGAATTCATTATTTTATTGTTCAAATAACTCAATGTCTGTTAGTATCATGATTAAAGTTCGAACGAGTGTCACTTAGATCAATTTTAGATTGATCTTAAGGCTACTTTTAACGTATTTACCACATTTTATAAAAATTCTCTACACAAGACAACGTCTGACTAACTTGAACGTTTCACTAGACTGCTAAACGTTTTCACTACATATTACAAAAGTTTATATATATAAAAATACATCTGATCACGCCAGACTCCCTCTTAAGACTCTTTTATCACATATTCACTACTTTTTGAAAAAGTTTCTTTGAATTGAAAACACGTCTGACTTACTCAACTGTCCCCTTAAGACTCTAAACCACATGTCTCTTTGTCCAGCTTCCCAACCAAGCGTCCTATTTAATCTGCAACGTATGCGAGAATTATTCTCACACCTAGCAACACTGACACGGTTCAAATTATTTTACCTAACAATATAAATATTACCTAAATATTTATTACAACTTATAACTAATTTTTTATACATGACATTATTATTTTGGAAACCTATATTTAATTCTTTTATTACCCTAGTTTTAATAATCTATATTTTTGAGTCATCTTTTTGACTTCTAAAACCCCCTCCCTTATTCAACTTTAACGTTTCCCGGGTTACTTTAAATATTTAAATCTCAATATAACCATTTTTTGGTTATTTAGGTTAAAATTACCATTTTTGGTATTACAAATACCCCATCAAAGCTGTGATTCAATATATATATATTGAAACACAGATTTCTCTTTTATTTAACAAAAAAATTTTAACTTCAAAAAAAAACTTTCAAATTCGGTCCCTATAGATTTCCAAAATTAAAAAAGTTTCAGCAAACTAAGAATATTCATATTCCTTTTTTAAAAAAAACAAAACTTTAAAATAAGAAATCTTCTCTCTTTAATTACATTAAACATCTTATAATCTATTGATTCACTAAATCTACCTAGTTGCATATTCTAATCAATCAAACCACTTATACCCAAGTCTTATCCATCATCAAAAAACCTTCATCAACTTCTTATCATTAAGCTGTCCATCACTCAACTTTTATCTTGCGTCAGAGTGTCTACTCCTGATTGCTAAAAAGAAAAAAATATCTCTATCTCTTTGCCAAGATCCTAACTATTCATCTGAATATTTCTTTCACTTTAATACAATCCAAAATTAAAACTTCTCATTTTTATTTAATATCATTACAAAATTATTTACTTATTACTCAAAATCATTTTAATTTACTTTAAACTCTTCAATTTTAATCTTATATTATTTTAGTTTAAATCCAATAATTATTTATTCTTACTTAAATTCTTAATTACTCTTTGTCTCGCTGGGACAACATGTTAACTACTGATTTTACAATTACCAAAAACTCCTCTCTTCAACTAAAATTCAAAAAAATATAACATCATTATTACAAAAAAAAATCACTTATAAACTCATCTCATCTATTTCAAAATTACCTCTTTACAATTGTATCATCTTTTAGTACCTTATCTTAAAATTATTTCCATCTTATCTTTCATATTTTAATAATTCAAGTTGCATTAATCCCCAAAAAACTCTTCATAATAAAAAAAACTCCTTATTATTTACCTATATATTATTTCATAAATAATCTCCTTACTTCAACGTAGCTTCCTTTTAAAATCATAATAATCGTCGTTTATCCGCAGAATTCCTTAAATCTCCCTTTATTTCATTAAAATCGTCGTATATTTCCTTTATTTCATTAAAATCGTCGTATATTTCCTTTATTTCATCGCAGTACTCAAAAAACCTCTTAAAAAACAAAAAAAATTAACCATCAATGCAACTTAACTACTCTTTTTATAAAAGCTTATTAACAGAACAACTTCATTTTAAATACCACTTTACTCAACAATTCTGTAAAGTCATCATCTTCATATAAAACTCAAAAATCTCTCATTTAAATTACTTCTTATTAAAATCTTCTTAATCATCTATTACTTGTATATAAAAACTTCAAAAAATAAAAAAATAAAAAAATTATCATTGCTTTCCCAGCTAACACCTTATTTCATCAAAATCTTTAGACACCTTTATCAAATAACTGCTTAACATCATCTATTGTTTTAAATTCAAACATTATTTATTAAAAAATCGTTAATTATTTATTTTATTTATACATTTCATCAAAATCTCTCTTATTATTATTTATTAATTATATCTCCTTCTTTAAAAAACAAAAACTTTAACATTTTTATTCATTATTCATTTTATTACCATTTCATTATTAAAAAACAAAAAACTTCAATATTATTATCATCTTAGCAATGCCTCTTGAAAACCACTCAATTCCTTTACAAGTCACCTTTCAAATCTCAAATTATTTAAATCTAACAATATTTTGCATATAATTACTTATTTTATTATTCTTTACTTTTGTAAACAAATATCAAATACTTTTTTACATATAAGCCAAGCATTATTACTCTTAATCTATTATATATATTTAAAAATTACTATCTTTCTTACTAAATTACTCCCTAATAATGTCACGTCCGGTTTTATTTTGTATATATACAGATTGATCAGTTCTGTATACACTACACTTTATCTTTCTTCTATCATCTGTCTAAAGTATCATTACATGGAAATTCTATGTAATATTATATCAAATTATTTTTGTCTTTACCGTTGTTACAAATTCTCCATCATCTTATCAAAAATACTTTCAATTTTACTTAAAACATTTTAATTTTAAAACTTTTACAAATTTTAACTCATCATTTTCCAAAATTTACTTTTTTATCCAAATTTTAATTATTTAGTAGTCTCTTGTGTATTCTCCTATTATCTCCAATATCCGCGACACTTCTTGTCGACTTAATTACACTTTGTATCCTTCTGATTACAACTTTAGACACTTACATTGAAGTCTGCATTATGATTTTCAGATGTGAGAAGGTTGAAATGCAAAATTCCTACTCAGTTCAGAATAAAGCCCACCTCACAACCTTACAACCACAATACACCTTAAATGCTGTCTACATGCCTTATTTCTAAGAATAAGACATGTTTTCGACTACCGTTACCCTACCATCCTCCCAAAATGTTCATGTACTCCTTAAATGCATCTACACGAAGAAAATTTTAAAATTCATAAAAAATTTCATTAAAATCGTTTCATTCGAAGTTAAAATAATGTTTATTTTACCCATCCTATTACTAGCATCGTCGATTTTCTGTTTATGTAATCCTTTCTAGATGTTATTATTCAAATTAAAAAAGAAAATTTTATTTTTAAAATTTATTCTAAGTCCTTTACTTAGAATTTTTTACATTTAATTCTATAAAAGTTATTTAAGTAATTAACTTTTATTCTATTTACTTTATTTAAAATCAATCATCTTTTATTTAAGTAATTTTTATTTGAAAACGCATGTTAATTTCCGATTATAAGTCAAAAGTTTTTCATTTTCAGAACAATAATTCTGTCACACGCTGTATCTCGTCTTAATGTCATGCAAAGAACTTATACCTGACTAAGGAATAAACAATTTCCCCTTTGTGTATAGAGACGCAATTCTTATCTGTTTACTACTGATAAGAAGTGAACCTTTTAGCTCCAACTAGATTCTATTTCTCTCGTCATTATTGAATATTTTATTGAATCCACCTACTTAATATTGAATATTGTTTCTTCAACACTACTCTGAATCCTTGCTTCGAACTAACTATCTTATCTATGTCACGTAAAATCAATATTTATATTGGAATAAACAACATTCAGAGTTATCTACTGATATAAACCTAGCGTCTTTCACTTAGCAAATACCTAAACGTTTTCTAAAACTAAACTCTTAATCATACTAGCCTGGCTTATATTATTATTTATTAATACTCATACTATTGTTATTTCAAACTATAGACTATACATTATTCAAATTTAAAACTACTTATTAACAGAATCTTAACTACTTTTTATTAATTATTTTTCAAAATCAAGTCCGTGTCATTATAAAATGTCTTTACATTTATTTATTCATTCCAAAATTCAATTTATTATGACTCAATTATAAATTATACATTTTTTTTCGATGGTTCCCCGATTGGTGAAACATTTTGTAAAATATAACCTGCTTTCTTAACTTAATTACAACGTTAAATACTTCTGTCCACATGGACAGTTTGTCTAGCCCATTCATTACAATAGAACCTTTCTTAACAAAGGATTCCCCTCTGTTATTGTCTCGGAGTATTGACAAAATACTTCTCTCTTTCTCATTCTCAGGCATACCATCACCCCTCCTTCCCTCAAACATCTTAGAATCTAATGACCTAATTTCAACATCTGTTCGTTCAGGAATTCTAACCCCACCATTCTTATACACTAGTACAAAACCTTCTTTTACTATTTCTACATTTTTACTTTCAAGATTATATTTAAAGTTACTTTTTTCACAAAAACTTTTAATTTCTTGTTCTTGTATTCTAAAAATATTTCTAAATTCTAACATCGCATATTTTTCAAAATCTACAATCCTATGGTAAACTCGTTTTTTAAGATAAACAGCTGATTCCTTTATTATTAGATTATTTACTTTACTTACACATTCATTTACTTTAATTTTACCCTTGTTATTTAAATCACTTACAATCTCTCTAACCCCATCAAAATTGGTAACCCCATCATCTTTCTTAATTTCAACATTACCCGTTAACTGTTTTAAATCATTGTTTTCAAAAGATTCGTTTTGACTTACATTAGGCTTAACTATTATCTCATTTTTTAATCTATCTTGTCTTAATTCCTGCATAAATTGCTCATGATCTTTTCTTCTCTCTAACCTATACTCATCAAATTTATTCATTAACCTCTCACTATATTGTTCAAATTTATTTATTAACATCTCACACATTTTCTCCATGCTCATACTCTGATCATTATTTATTACTCCCTTATTATTTACTTTACCTTGTTCAATTATCCTAACCTGTTCAACCTTTAGATTATTACTATTAGTATCAGTACTCTCCATTTTCTTTAAATTTTGATCTTCTTTTACCAAATTGCTATTATTATTTACTGAATCACTTAAAACTTTATCTTTTCCATCAACATCATTAACCCCACCATTTTTCTTAACTTTTAAATTTTCAGTACTATCCACCTGATTATTTACTTTATTAACCTTATAAATGACCTCATTCTTTATATTATCAAATCGACAACGCCCATAATCTACTTCTTCTGTCTCATTACTTGTTACTATTCCAGTTACTACAGTTACGGGAGGTGCTTTTTCTAATAGTCTATCTTTCAATTTTTTATAAATTTCATTTCTTGCTACAGATCCAGCTATTATCATGTTTTTCATTTCTTCTTTTAATTCAAATTCCCTTTCTATTAAATTTTGTCCTAACTTTACATGCCATTGTTTATTTAATGCTTCCCTGTCTAATTCTATGTACCAATGTTCCCCAACTATCTTATTATTCTCTATTATCTCTTGACATGTTATTTGTTTATATTCTATATACCATTGTTGCCCAAAAAACCTATTATCCTCTTGACATGTTATTTTTTTATTTACATTTCTAAAATACTTTTTAACTCCTTGTTTTATTGCTTCTAATTCTATCTTAAGCCTATCTAAATCAGTTATTAACTTATTATTATCATCTCCCTCCATTTTTAATTATTATTATTATTTAAACTTTAAATTTAGAATTAGTTATTTTAAAATTACTTATCTACTTATTATTAAAAAATTTTTTAGAGAGAACATTCTTATTCTTATGTTGACTATGAATATTCTTACCTTTTTGATAAGAATTTCTAATCCACCAAGAAACCACTGTTTTTTCGACTTATATTCTTATATTTTTCAATATAAGAATACAGCCCCGAGTTGAGCGACACTTGTAATAGTTATAAAAATGAGCCTTGTCGTACTTGAAGAGTACTTATTTTTTATTAAAAAAATATAAAAAAATGATTTTATTTTTATTATTATTTATAAGCTTTTGCCAAGCTTTTTATGGGCGCCAGGAAGCGTTAGCTTACCAATTTAGAAAAGAAAGAAGTTAATTGTTATTATGATTAAAATCTCTCAGGGTCGCAAGTCCTTTTAAAAGTGTACTTCAGTGGTTCTTGATGAAATAAAGAAATCTTAAGTGTTGTGCTGAAACTTAACATGTTTTATTGAAATGCAAATATTAAAACATTTATACAAGGTTATCATCAAATATTATTAAACATTCATATTCAGAAATCATAGCTTAATACATCCTCATATTTCTTTATAAAAAAATCAAATTGAATTTTATTCATGAAATTTATTTTTTAGTTGCAACTCAAAAGAAAAAGTAAAAAGATTTTTTGTTCATTTAATTGAATTAGTGTAATTAGTAATTTAGTTCTGCAAATTAGATAAAGTTTCATTAATTTATCTATTTTAAAAAGAGGATTCTACTTTAGTAATTTCATGTTTTACAATATAAGACATTGTCTCAATATTAAACTCCAGATTTTCAATTAAACTTATAACTAAACATTAAAAAATTATTATCCTATTATAGACAAAAATGATTTTAGAAATAAAGTCTTAACGTGTATACCAGGCACGTTTTTTTTAGTTAAAATCACAATTCCTTGTTTCCGTCTTGTAGACAATACATCTCGTCTCGTGTCGAGTCGCTGACATGGTCGATTCATTTTGCTGTACGGAATTCATTATTTTATTGTTCAAATAACTCAATGTCTGTTAGTATCATGATTAAAGTTCGAACGAGTGTCACTTAGATCAATTTTAGATTGATCTTAAGGCTACTTTTAACGTATTTACCACATTTTATAAAAATTCTCTACACAAGACAACGTCTGACTAACTTGAACGTTTCACTAGACTGCTAAACGTTTTCACTACATATTACAAAAGTTTATATATATAAAAATACATCTGATCACGCCAGACTCCCTCTTAAGACTCTTTTATCACATATTCACTACTTTTTGAAAAAGTTTCTTTGAATTGAAAACACGTCTGACTTACTCAACTGTCCCCTTAAGACTCTAAACCACATGTCTCTTTGTCCAGCTTCCCAACCAAGCGTCCTATTTAATCTGCAACGTATGCGAGAATTATTCTCACACCTAGCAACACTGACACGGTTCAAATTATTTTACCTAACAATATAAATATTACCTAAATATTTATTACAACTTATAACTAATTTTTTATACATGACATTATTATTTTGGAAACCTATATTTAATTCTTTTATTACCCTAGTTTTAATAATCTATATTTTTGAGTCATCTTTTTGACTTCTAAAACCCCCTCCCTTATTCAACTTTAACGTTTCCCGGGTTACTTTAAATATTTAAATCTCAATATAACCATTTTTTGGTTATTTAGGTTAAAATTACCATTTTTGGTATTACAAATTATAAATATTGTGATTTATAATTTTATTATTAATCTTTCCAATATTTTTGTTTGGAAGTAAAATATACTTAATGTACTAAAAGAATATCTGCATCATCAGTAAATAGAAATATATAAGATTAATTTCATCAACAAAATTTTAGAAAAAACCAGCTGCCTCAAATCAAAATGATGAATTTTGTAAAGTCAGACATTTTATTTGTCAGAATAGTGAAACCAAAATAAAATTTGTACAAATAATTATGTGAAATCATGTTGGTATACAAAATATTGATCCGTAAATTCAATCTCCAATAGTAAAGAGAGTTTCAAAGTATTCATATCCTTGTAGTCTAAAATTAATAAAAAAACAAAGATTATTTTATTTTTCGTTGTTGTATAAACCTAAAATAATTGTAAATAATAATCCTTGTAAAAATTTATTATGATTATTTTTTATTAATCTGTGATATATGCTCATCTATTGAAGTACCCAATGTTAATAAGAACATTGTATTTAATAATGAAATTTGTATAGGATCAAAAGAAATAATTTTTTTAGAGGGTCATATACCAGTTTCTATAGAAGGAGATAATCTTCTGTGAAAAAACTTTTAAAAAAGATAAAAGAAAACTACTTCCGATAAAACAATTCCTCATTTTATACTGTTAGTGACATTAATTGTATGAAGTTCTTGAAATTTGATTCTTGAGAAATATATTGCTATCATCAATTATAGTAAAAATAATAATTGTAAATTGCAATAAAATAAAATCAAAATCAAAATGATAAAACTATACATGAAGTTAAACTATAAAGGTAAAAATGACAATTGGTCACGGGCTTGAATCCACTAAATGTAAAAGATGTATTTTTTATCATATTAGATTTCTCATGAATATAATATTCTAACAAATAAATTAGTTAAATTATTTGACCTTCAAGTAAATATTGATTAATTAAGTTATTTTAAATTAAGTTAATTATGATATAACCAACTATCATGTAATTATAATTAAAATTATAAATATGAGATCATGAAAAAAAAATTCCATTAAACAGGATATTGCATCTTAACAGATCAAGTAAATTTATATTTCTTATGTGTATTGCACTTGTTCTGCCATATTAGAAGATAATTAAAATTGTCAATTCATTGTATGAATGTTCTGCTGATGGATTATTTTGTAATAATTCAATAGGAGATTATAATATACTCTTTGGAAATAATATTTTAAACTTAAAATAATACTTTCTCATAAATTAAATAATATTATTAAAATATCAATCAATCAAATTATTCTTTCTATGGCTGGTGAAATACTTCATGAAGTATAGGCATCTGGATAATCAGAACCACGACAGAGTATACCTCTTAATCCAAAAAAATCCTGAGGAATAAATGTTAAATTTAAATCAATAAATATGACTAAAAATTTAATTTTCAACCATTTAGGATTTATAGATAAACTAGTAAATAAAGAACATTATCATGAAAACAATATCAATTGATAAATTAGCTAAAACCACTCCTGTTAGTAAGAAGAAATATAAGACCAATAAATCATAGAATAGAAGCAGGATACTTTGAAGAGTAGCTAACCGGCTATAAATTTTAATTCCAGTAGGAACAGCAATAATTATTGTAGCTGATGTAAAATAAGCTTGAGTATCAACATCTATTCCTACAGTAAATATAAGATGAGTCCAAAATACGAATCCCAGTAAAATAAGCTGGAGTATCAACATCTATTCCTACAGTAAAATATAAGGTGACCCCAAAATACGAATCCCAGTAATCCAATTGCTATTCTCAGTAATCCAATTGCTATTCCCAGTAATCCAATAAATTATTCCTAACGATCCCAATGATTAATTTTTATCTCTTTCTTGACTAATAATATGTGAAATTAACCCAACATTACAATATAAACTTCTGGATTACCAAAAAATCAAAATAAATGTTAGTACAGAATTGAGTCACCACCTTAGGCAGATTACAAAAAAAAGATGTATTTGAATTATTCAAGGATAAAATAAAGCAAAAGCTTAAAGTTTCAAATATTTATTAGTATAATGAGCTACAATTGTTTCGCCTTGCGGCATCGACGGGCTACTGATAATTTACAGGTATAGACAACTATTCAAAACATAAATACAGGAAACTGAAATACAATAGAGAAATCGGGAAAGGTAGGGGGTGACCTAGCAGGTAGATAAAGGTTGATGAACTATGGTACGGATGGGTTTTAGAAGAGGTGACGAATTTAATACAATTTGGTCATTTAAGTTGAGAATAGGCCTAAGTGAAATAGATCTATTTATTTCTAAACATTCTAAATTATTTAATCTATTGCTTTTATTTTCTATATGTAAGAGTTTAACATTCAATTTCGGATCAAAACTATGACCCGAGTCCAAAAGGTGGTTAGCAAAGTTAGAGTTTCTATAGCCATGTTTCCAGCTATTTACATGTTCTTTAATTCTAACTTTTATTATACTAATTATACTAATAAATATTTGAAACTTTAAGCTTTTGCTTTATTTTATCCTTGAATATGGAGTTTCAACAAGAAATATCTGCTATTACATTAAAGTTTATTTGAATTATGATCTGAATTATAGTATTGTTCCTGCTAATACAGGTAAAGATAATAATAATAAAATGGCAGTAATTAATTTTGCTCAAACAAATAAGGGAGTATGATCTATATTTATTGCCTTAGAATGCATATTAAAAATAGTTGTAATGAAATTTACTGCACCTTAGCTGAAATTCCAACTAGATGTAATGAGAAAATAGCCAAATCTACACTAGACCCTGAATGAGCAATCGGGAATAAACCGTTCATCCTGTCCCGATCCCATTGTCTACTATATTTCTTGATAATAAAGTTAATGATGGAGGTAATATTATGAGTCTTATATTCTTTATACGTGGAAATGCTATATCTGGAGCAACAATTATTATAATTTTCTTTTAAATATGTTTTTATGAAAATATACTGGCTACAAATAAGTAGTAATTAGTTCACCAACCAACTACAAAATAAGTTTATTAACTGACTAAGTTTATGATGTTTAAATCATGTTAAAGCAGTTAAAATCGATTTATTTAAATTGAAGTCAGGTTCATCTTTTAAAGTTTTTTGAAGTTAGGTATGAACAAGGCCGAAGACCAAGTCTTTTAACAAGCAAAGTGAGACATTTAAAGAATGAAGGTAGTACTGTACTAAATTGATAATTTTGACTCTGCATCTTTTCAAAATGGACAAAAATATATTTCTTAAAACTTAATTTGTGGTCCTTCATTTTTTCATAACTTGTAACACATTAGATAAGCCCATTCGAAATCCTTCACAGCAAACAATCAATCACACTATCTGTTGAACGATACCATCCCGGCTACTGCAAGAACAGGAAAAATTATTTCTTCTATTATGTGCAGTATGCTTTTTTATACTTAAAACACTGATGCTTGGCTGGATCAGTAACTATAGCACTCATTATAAACGGATGAATATGAACAACTTACTAAATGACTAAACTATTGTTGCTGGCTAACTATTATTCGCGTAAACATATTATGTTAGTGCTATCTGTTTGTGTAAGGTATATAGGTGATAAATACTAACCGGACTTTACTTAAAAAACATGCCACTTATAAAAAATAACAGCAGAAATAATTAAAAAATTTCAAAGTACAGTACAACCTCGTTTATCCGGACTAATTGGGACCAGAAGTGATCCGGTTAATCAAAAATCCGGATAATCCAAAATTATAGAAAGATAAATAAAACAAAATATAAAATGATAACTTACCATTTATAAGTCATGAAAAAACACAATATTTACACAGTCATTCAATTTACACAATACACGAAATTACACAATGACGAAAAACATTTTATTTACATACCTGAAATATTTACACATGCTTTTAATTTACACAGGGTTTAGTTGTTATTTACAAAAAAGTCATTTATCTTCCTCTGTTTTAATTTGGTGTGACGTTTCAATGCGGCCCTGTCTATACGATTCAATGCGTCTAACTTTTGGGCCATTGTAAGCACATTACGTTTTCATTTCGTCGCCATTTCCACGCACAAACACTAACACACGAATATAAATAAATAGCAGTAACAACGCCCTCTAAATACTATGCCGATTCTCATTCACGTCCTCGATACTCCCGACTGGTGATGTGCCAACTGCCAAAAAAAAGAACGGGGGTTCCCAAAGCTGGCGGCACCGCTTTAAGATGTGACAAAATGATCACATTTACTGATTTACACCCTTGAGTCTTAGCAACCCGACAACAATAAAGTTGTAAAAATGACATGATGGTTTATGATGCGTTGTAAACATGCACCTGGTTTGTATTTATTTCACAGTTGTACATTTTCTTTAAGGACCGTTACAGGCACCGTCATTGTATTACACTTTCTAAAATATCAGACATTCTTTATTTTTTCCCGGTTTTTTAAAAAATTCCCTGACATTTCCAGAAAATTCAAATTCCCTGACTTTTCCCGGTCGCTAGACACCCTGAAATACTATTAACCGTATCCGATCAAAAATGTAAAGAAACTAAACACGGCACAGCACGATATGGTAATGATGTATTCCAGTCGCTAGCACGTGATAGACTACCCGTTACCCGCCGGCATAGACAATAGACAAGGTCACTGTCATGCCGCATCGGGGTAGGAGGATGGTGACGCAGAGGTCATTGCTCCTCCACTTTCTCTTCCCAGTGCATCAACAACCCGCCCTAATACCTCGAGGCGACACTGTAGTGTTGAGGAAATCACGTTTTTATCAACATTAATGTAATAGCAGATATTTCTTGTTGAAACTCCATATTCAAGGATAAAATAAAGCAAAAGCTTAAAGTTTCAAAATATTATAAATATTATTCAAAATACAGTAATTATTAAAATATTTTGAAACTTTAAGCTTTTGCTTTATTTTATCCTTGATTAAATCTTTATTTTTTGTTCTGGATCGATCCGGATAATCCGGACATCCGGTTGAATGAGGTCTGGATAAACGAGGTAGTAGTGTATTATTTTACTTTTTACAGATAATTCAATTAGTTTCAAAAATTACTATTAGAGCTTAGGATCGGATCTACCTCTGGAGTATATTGCTGCAAAGAACATTGATTCTTTGCATCACTTCTTGTTCCTATTTGTAGATTTTTTTTTTTTTTCATTAGACATTTTAAGTTTAAAATTCCTGTTGTCATTATTGTTATTATTTTGTGTCGAGGACTAAATTAATATACTCAATTCTTTGTAGATAAAAGATAACTTTGTTCAGTGAAATATATATTGTATTTTACCATTTTTTTGGATAATTTCTTTAGATGGTTATTTTTAGTATGTATGTATGTACTTTTAGAAATAATTGTTAAATTTGTTAAAATCTGGTGAATTTTCCTGACTAAGCATTTCAATTTTTAAGGTAAAATTTCAAATTCAGTTTTTAATTTAGTAAAAATTAGATAAGTATATAGGTCCCAAATGTCTTTAAGTATGATTTCGCATGTATTCTTCACTTGAATACATTTAAAAATAATCATGATAATACCAAAATTTCTTTTTTTTGGCTAAAACGTTTTGAGAAAAGAGCTTAGAGGTAATGTTTACTCAACATTTTCTTCATCAGGAAACTACTGACCCAAGAAACTGCTGATCTTGATCTCTGTATTAAAATTGTTCATGAAAGTTCCAAGTTGTTGTTTTTTCCAAATCTCTTAAAATTATAAATTAATTTCAAATAAAAATGTATTATTATTTAACAAAATTAAATACAGAAAGAAATAAGAAAACTTATTAATTAACTAATTTAATATATTCTTTTTATACAGGATGTTTCAAAAATATGTCCAAACTTTATGAAATGTTTATAAACAACTTAAAATAGAAAAAGTTTCCATTTAAACATTTTATGTTCCATCTGTCAATGCTTTGTCTTTGAAATGAATTGTGATATTGATTCTAAGTTTTGTACACAGGTTTGAATCATTGTATTAAAATTTTAGTTAATTGTTTCAAAATGGCAGTGGTTAAATATGTTTGTAATATTAAATTTGTTGTAGATATTCTTCATGGCACTATTCATTTTACGGCACTTTTCAAATGGTTCATTGAAAAGTTATGACTTTTTTAGGCTAATTCAAATTACATGTACAAAATTTGGACTTAATATTATACATAGTATGTTCTTCAAATATTGAAATTTTAATCAATTATGAAAATAGACAGGTTTGTCTCCAGCTTACTGGAGGTTATATCTTTTTATATAAATGCAACATCTCTCTGTTTGTTCAGCTTATAACTCCAGAACAGCTGATACGATTTTAATATGATTTTATTTCCCAATGTAGGTATATCTGGTCAGGTTTTAGTCTTAATGTGATTCTAATTAATTCAGTAGTTGCCGAGTTATTTATGTACATGTGTAATATGAAAATCAGAATTTTCAACTTATTTTACACATTTTCTTAAACTATTCAGTGAAAATATAAATTTGTTTAGTGACAAAGATGGTATTACTAATAGCAACTTTTTTGAAATCGGTGAAGTAGTTCCTGAGTTGTAACCATTTTTTTTTTTGCTGCTGAAAAGTAAAAAATTCAGATTTTCTGATATTTTACGCTTATTCTTAAAATGTTCAGGGACAACATATGTCTGTGATAAAATGTGTATGTTATTTAAGAGCAAATTGGAACTGAAAACTATTTTTCAAATATAGTTTACAAAGCCTCAAATGAAAGACTTTTTTGTTATGTCTTCATATCTTCTTTTCACTGCTCTACTTTATAATATGTAAATCACTATCTCAAGTGATATAAAAAAATAAAATAAAATATATGTTAGTAAATTTAATTAACTTTAATGTCCTATACATTATCAAATGAATTAACAAAAGTTAAAATCAATTCTGTAGTACACTAATCTGAACTTCACACACTAAATAATACAAATTATGTAGTCCAAACAGTAAGAGTTAAAATCAATTTATTAATATGCATACAAACCTCATTTCACACGCCAGCAGTGCCGCGGACACAATCAGCTCCCAAAGTTTGGGCATTGTATGTTTTCTTTTTAATATTTTCTTCTGATAATAAGTAATACTCTGCTTTTTTTATTTCAAAACAGGTACTTCAACTGAAAGCTATGCTAGTGATGTTAAAGAATGTGCTTGCAAGTGTTCAGTTCATGATGGAAATCATAGAATATTAAAGAAGAATTCTGCTAAGTGTGAATCAGGTAGAAGAGATTCTAATGAGAGAAGGGGTGAAGAGGTAAACAGTGTTCCTACAATAAGACCTTAAAATTTTTTTACTAAATTAAATTGTTTTCTCCAAAAACATTTATAAAAGTGTAAAATAAATCGCACTAAATTTTTGAACTAAATTTTTTTTAGGACAGATTGTTAAGTCTTTTGGCTGTGTGTCTATCTAACAATGTAGTCGAAATAAGTTTGTCTTAGTTTTGTGTTTTGAATTATTTAATATTTCAACACTTTAAACAAATCGTTAATTTTATAGTACATTGACTGCTTAAGCTTTGTTTGTTATTTACATTAATTTGTATAATTAATGTAAATATAAATTTCTTTGAAACTGTTATTAAAAAATTATACAAACTCATTTTTATTTTCATATGTTATTCATAAATTTTACAAATTATATGTTGGGTTACACAATATATAGATATTATAACATATATATAATTGTTTACATAGAAATAAACTAAACACATTTCTTATAATCATACTGTATGGCAGATTAAAAGTGACATGTTTTATATATACTGTTTTATAATGTAGTTGTAAATAAATGTTGATAAAAACAAAAATCAATTTATAAAAATTTCATTAGAAAAAATAAATTTTTACGTAAAAAGTGGAAAAATGCTAAAATGTTAGGCCTATTTTGAAAAATTCACCAAAAATAGTAATATTATTTAAAACATAATTTGTTATATAACATTTTTCTTAGAAAGGTGCATAGAATATATGTGTGTAATGAGAAAAATTTTAGCTGTAACAATTGTTGAGTTAGTATGTAAGGATTCAAAAAATTGTGCAATAACCAAAGCGAAAATGACAGAAAGAAAAGAGCTTATATAAACCATACAAGAATTAATTTTTTTCCCCTAGATATACAGAAGTTTTTTAATGTAGTTGTGAATAAATATTGATAAAAATAAATCAATTTATAAAATGTACATATTGAAAAATCAATTTTTATGATGAAAAGATAGACTGACTGAAAAGTTAACCTTATTATGGAAAAGTTGACAAAAAATATTTATTTAATGCAAAATTCAACTTGTTATGTACCATTGTTTAGAGAAATGTACTACAACGGAAATAAAATATTGTTGTATGAGAACTGATTTGACAAATTTTGGACAAAATCAGAATACAGTTTAACATGCAAGGATTTTGTACAGTAGAGCAAAAAGTAAGTAAAGCTTTGCTATTTTGAACGAGTTTATGGAAGTGGACTATGACTTCTGTCTGACGTCATGATTTGCGAACCCTTTGAAAGGGCGAGTTTCTGAGTTAGTCATTTTGAAATAAAAAAATCAGTATTTGATGAATTTTAAAAATATGAAATAAACGGTTTTAAGAATATAATGGTAGTACAAGTTGTACGCTATTCATATCTAATACTAATATTTCATATTAATTGACCTAATTAAAGTTAAAGACAAAGTAAGAAACGTAAAAATTTTCAAAATTGGTCAAAATCCAAAACCTTAGATTTCCATAAACTACATGGAAATCTAAGAAAATGTTATTCTTGAAAAAATTCGAGAATAATGATTATTAAAAAGTTAGCAGAAATGTACTACTTATAAATAAAAGTAAGACAAAAGAATATTTAAATAAAGTAATTTCCAAAGATATTAAGATATATAAAAGCAATGACGAATTGAGTAAACAATAAATTCCACACCAAAATAAAAAATTAATAGTTTTCACACCTTTTGGGGAAAATATAAATCCCAGGTCAAAATATTAAAGGAAATTTAGTAAAATTGAGAGTGCAAAAAGAAGTGAGGAAGAGTGTGAAAATCGATAGATAAGGAAATTGGACAATTTTTTCCTTTCGGCTACGAAACTTATATGCGTAATTCTATAAAACTACTGAGTTTCAGTGAATTAGGAACAAAGGTGCGAAAAGTAGGATTTTGAAATTACGCAAAATTAGTAACAATGATATCAGAAGAATGGTAACACCTAGAATCACAAATCGAGATCATCAGGAAAGCCATGGTCAAGACCACCAAGATGCAAGAATCAAATAGTAAAAATTACAGATAATTAGCAAGTTTTACCAGTTTAAAATAAAACAAAAGGATTTCAGCCCAGTGCATGATGCGTTCCGGACCATTGAATGCCAGACTATTGGAAGTCCACTGTAATAATATTAATAAAATATGATAATACATTACAATATTCAAATATTGATTTGTTTTCACAACCTCAATACTTTCTCTGCATTGGCCAATTTATAATGAGATAGTAAAATATAAGCTTTTGTTAATAAAAATCCAAAGCAGTTAATTTATTTTAAATCTTTAAAATTGTATTTTCTTGTTTTATGTCCAGATAACAGCAAAAACAATTAGCATTATGAAGCGAGTGACGGCTCTGCTTCAAATTTTTGTAGGATCTCAGTTTGATTGTGATGAGAAGAACAGGTTTAGCAGAAACTCATTGAAGAAAACCATGAAGATTAACCACTGGGGGTAATTAGTCCATACATTGGATGTTTATTTGTATATTAGTAGAACAAGTTTTTTTTTTGATTTTTATCAATACTAATAATACTAAGAACAAAAGTAATTCTAATTGTTAAAATTTACTTTAGTAGGCTGTGCATCATACTAATACCAAAAAAAACTCTATGTACCCTCTTGACCCTAATACAAGGTGTTTTATTAAATAATGAGACTGATAGAATAACTCACCTTATTTACGAGGGCTGTACAGAAAGTAAGTTCCATTTTTGTTTAACACATTTAAGAGTGGGGGTAATAGATCTTTTTAGATTTGTATAACCTGGTTCAGTACGAATCAGGCAGTGCTAGTAGGAAGGTCATTTAGCCTGTTTTTACACCAATACCATTGTTCAAAATTATCACTCCTATTGAAACTTCTGCTGGTTGCAAAATATGGGCTGTTATTAGTTTTCTGTAGGCAAAGAACTATAAGGCAGTAGAACTTTGTGTAGGTTATGGAAAGAAAATGATGAGTGATAGCTCTGTTAGAAAATGGTGCTGTGTGTTCCAGGATGGACTGACAACATCCATGACAAAGAAAGAAGTGGACAACTATCTGTTGTGACAGATGAACTTGTTGAAAATTGAAAAGATGAATGAGAAAATCCGAGAACCAGTATTTCAAAATTATGGAATTATCGGACCTTGTTCTTTAATTATCAAACAGTTTTGTAGGCAGTCATAACTGACAAGCTACGCTCCGCAAGTTTCATGTGCAGAGTGTAGAATATCTAAACTTCTCATTTGATGACCACAAAACCAAGAGGATGGGTGCGGCGGTAACTTTCCTTTTGCTCTATAATATGGAAGGTGATGATTTCTTCAGTTATATTGTGACAGATCGACAGATGGTGAGATTTTGGTGTCATATGTCAACGTTGAGACCAAAAAAAAAAAAAATCAGTTGATGGAGCAGGGCCACCCTAGCTTGCCGCGATAACCTCTAAAAAAATGCTGGCAAACATTTTCTGCACTGTGTTTTGTGACAGTAGAGTTATACTCATGGTGGATTTAATAGTACGAGCACTACAATGAACTTTCCAGTTTACTGTGACACTTTAAGGAAGCTGAGTAGAGCCATTCAGATCAAACGGTGTGGCATGTTGAGTTCTGGTATTGTTTTTTGTATGATAATGTTCGTCTGCATGCACACATGGCCTACTAAACAGTTTCAAAGGGGAGTTGTGTGAGCACACCTACTTACAGCCCTTTTTCCTTACAAAATCACTAAAGGAGTTGAAGGTCATTGTGAATGCATGGCTTAACTCACTGGTGGTGGAGTTCTATGATGATGGTATTAAAAAATTTGTTCACCGGTATGACAAATCTCTTAATGTAGCAGGAAATTATCTGGAGAAATAGGTAAAAGTTGTAACTTTATTTGTGTATAATACAAAATTCTAATAAAATTATATTGTTTTCCTTTTTATAACAAAATGGAACTTAACTTACTTTCCAAACAACAATCGTATGTGTATCATAATCTTAATGCTTGTCCTCTTCAATGTATACCCCATTTGCACTTACACACCCATACAGTCTTGTTTTATACTGATTACATAGAGTTAATCAGTTTCTGTCAGTTGTTTTATTTTTTACTGGATCAACTGACTTCAAAATTTATTCCTTTAAGCACAAATTTCACTTTAAAGAAAAGAAAAAAGTCACATGGTACTAAATCTGGCAGATATGGTGGATGTTCCAGTATGGTTATGTGTTTGTCACCCAAAAACTGCTTCACAGAAAGTGCTGTGTAAGCAGACACGTTGTCCTGATAAAGAATAAAACTATTTTTCCACAGTTCTGGTAGTTTTTCTGACTCTCTCTCAGCTTTATCAATAATACCGATTAACAGTCCAAAATTTGAACTCGAAATAAATAAAAAAAACACAATGTGCATGGCTTTGAATTTGATCTTGCTTTGACGGTTTTTTAAAATTATTGGTTATGAGAGTGTTTTCCAGTTCATTGACTGTCGTTTCATCTCTAGATCATACTGGAAGATTTAGGTTTCGCCACAAGTGAGTTTTTTTTTAAAAAAAGGTTGAGATTGACATCAAATTTGTGTAGCTTGTCTAAACAAATTTCCTTGCTGCGTTCTTTTGCTCTGGTGTGGGAACCCCAGGGACCATCTTGGCACGAATTTGACCATTCAATGTCTTTGTCATTATTAATGGCTTCAGCTATTATTGGGACACTGAGTCACCACCGGTCTTCTTGAACAATCTAATTTTGTCTACATTTTCTTTCGTTTTTGAAGTTGATGGTCATAAAGAGTGTTAATCGCCGTACACATTTTGTCATCCTTTACTGAATCTTTTTTGCCACTCAAACACATGTGTATGAGATATGTAGTCTTCACCATAAGCATTTGAATACATTTCAATAGTGTTTTTTATTTTATCAAAAATTTCAAATTAGACTGCTCAACTTTTAAAATTAGCTGTATTCTGACACTTAACTGCATTAATCTATAATTCACAATCAATTGAATGGCCAAAAGTGTTAATGTTTATCGTGCAGGTTCAAAGACGTCCAAAGTCTCTACCAAAGAGCTCACAATCAGTTTTACTGATTTTTCCAAGAGGTAAAAACACGGTTTCATTATTTAATAGACACACTTCGGGAAGTGAAATTGCGGATTCTCCTTGTTGGACATAAGAGTGTCTTACAGAATTTATAAGTATATACCATCTCTGTTTGTGGTGAATAAAATAGAAAAAGTGCTAGCAAAAATCAATGAATGAATTGTATCAATGGCTTATTTGTAATCAGTTTTTCTTAATGTAAACTATGATTTTGTATTGTAGAAAATATAGTCATTGCGTTGTTTATTTAAAGAAGAATTGAAAAAAGTTTAGGACAGTAGGCAAAACGTAGTGACAGATTGACTGATGATATTTTTACTTCTACTTTATGGTACTATAAGTTGTTCACGCACACATACACACACACACACACACATACACATACATACACACATACATACATACAGTATGTATATATATATAATATATATATATATATATATATATATATATATATATATATATATATATATATATATATATATATATATATATATATATATAGGTTCATTAAACACAAGGAATAACTCCATAAAAGAGTTCTCAAGTAATTTAATATTCTCAAAATTGCAATTCTATTTAATTTTCCAGATATCCAAAAGTGATTTTGAAATTATCCATAAAAATTTTGTTTACAAGTTACAAACAACAATCATCACATTAAATATTCGTAAAACTAAACGATATACATTTTAAAGTTAATTAGGGATGATCAACCTAAAATAATTAAAAAAGTTAATTTAATTTTGTAACTTTCCCCTGATGTTAGTTTATTTGTGAGATTTTTATTATTTAAACAAATGGGCTATCTTTAGTTTTTTGATATTATCCAATAAACTTGTCTATTGGTATCTTCAATACTTATGAAAATCTTAAAGTTGCTGAAGTGCAGTTCTTGTAGATTGTTGATGATGGTGTGTTTTAGCCTACCTGTGATATTGTAGGATGCAAGTTCAAAAAGGCTGACTGAGTGACAGCTCGAAAACATGTCTTCTTCCGTAGGCATGTAGATCAAAAGTGTAGGTCTTTCGATCAACAAATTGTAAGCTCCCCAAATGATCACTTTTCCGTCGTAACACTAAATCAATTTTTCCCATTGAATTTCCCTTTGAATTAATTAAGTTTCCAACGAATTGCATGACTTTTTTGTAGAAATTTTTACACAACATTGTTCTTTATTAATTCCTTCATCATCCTGTATGCTTTGAAAGTCCCTAATTAATCGGTAGTTTTCTTTTGTTTTAATTAACTTTTCATATTTTCTTGTCATTAGGTTTTATCACTTCTCAAGTCAAGTCCCTCTCCACTGATGTCTCTCACCCTTGCTAGCTTGCCTGTCCTGTCGATTCGTGAAATTGTGATTAAATTTTGAATTTTTCTGTTTTCCTCTGTATCTTTGGAGTCCTTTAATATATCCTGGATTTTGTTTTCGGAACCCTCTTCCTCTTTATTAGGTGGTTATGTACGAACGCGTATGTAGTCGTAGGTTGCGTATTTTAGAAGTTACAGCACTTTCACATAATTATGGGTTTTTGAAAATTAATTTTTTATTGTTATTGACTTTTGGTTTTTTAATGTTTTTCACTTATTAGTTTTGGTGTATGACGATATCGTATATTTTCACTTTTTATTTGTTTCGTATGGTTTACGAGTTATTCACACTTAAAGTTTTTTCTTCTGACGACGATAACTTTTTTTTTTGGAAAAAATCCTTCTTTTTAAATTTACATCATTTTACTTTGCCATCCCTACATACACATTCTATATTAAATATTTTTGTTTTCTTATTTCATGTTTTCAGTTCTTTATTTACGCTAAACTGGTTTTATAAAATTCCCTATTTTCAACTGCTTATTACTTATTTAATTTTATTCTGATTAGACTTATACTATATCAATTTATTTGTTTTTACCCCTTTTACTAATAATATTTTTGATTTTCCTTTTTTCGCTGATTTATTTATAAAAAACTCTAAAATGCCTATTTAACCCTTTATTATTTCCCCCCCCCTAAAATGTATTTTTATTTATCTACTACTCTTTATTATCTAACATTATTCACCCTTAGTTATGCTTATTTGTTTGAATTTACGACGATTTTAATTATTTTAAGTTTGCCGAACAAGTTGAATATGGTTAGTCAAGGCTACAACACAACATCACTACCGCATGTTGCAGGCTTTACCAAAATTCAATCGCATCACTGTTGCTGTGTTAGCCTTTCCTAACACTACAATTATTTTATGAT
The DNA here is from genome assembly GCA_963513935.1 of Aphrophora alni. Classification (NCBI taxonomy): domain Eukaryota; kingdom Metazoa; phylum Arthropoda; class Insecta; order Hemiptera; family Aphrophoridae; genus Aphrophora; species Aphrophora alni. Next base: position 109,111,448 of record OY740765.1, read on the forward strand.
AATTTCCCTTGAGCAAATTGAACTTTCTCAATCCGTCTCAATATGTGCTGCTCTTTTTATAGAAGGTTAATTAAAAATATTATTTTTTGTAATAGTGCTGGTTATTTTACCCACTTCCACATTTAAAAAAAAAAACAGCAACAACAATATTTTTTAAAAAAATGTGTTATGCTAATATGTATTTCACTTATTTTATGCAAAAATATATTTGTATAAAAACAATAGTAAAATAAAGTAAAGTAAGGTTCTTATTCACATGCAAAATTTTAACATTAGAAACAAATTGAAGCTGCTAGAATTTTAGACATTTCAAAAATAATAGTATTTAGCCTGGTTTTATCCATTTATACATACAGTATACTAATGTAGCGCTTTTGAAATCAGGAATGAGCACAAAGAAGAATGTCTAGTATTAATTGGACTACATATTTGCGTATCACGGTTTTCCTAGTGTTCAAATATGCACACTAAAATGTCCAGCTTATTCATTAGATTATGTAAGTAACATCCTTTCTGTATTTTTAGAGATCTGAGAGCTCAGTTGGAGTTAGCTGTGGCTGAAGTGATGGAGTTAGCTCAGGAACCTGATACTCCTATAGACAGTGATTACATGTCCGATTCCGAGAGTGTTACTACAGTTCAGTGTAATGGCAAACTAGCATCAGCTGTACGTAAACATCTTTCTATCTGCATTCAGAATCTTATGGAACATGGATTAATGCCTGTAAGTTATTTTCATTTTATGAGAGTGAAAAAAATGTTTAGATCAGTAGAATTAAGTTCTAATATTTAATTAACAGCTAAATTATATTTAGAAGCATGTTGGTTCGTCTGTACTAACATGTTGTAACACCCAGAGGTTAGATTGTTCACAGAACTAATCATTCAAACCCAGCTATCTGATGATTAATATTTTCACCAACTGAATTACACACAATAGTCCAAACTTAAAACAAAAAACTTGGTCGAACAGAGAAAATGGCCACAGGGCCTATCCTAGGCCAGAAATTACATAGTTAATGTTTTCTCAATTAAACTGTGAGTACCCATAATAATTTAATATCGCCATGGTCACCGGACTACACTAAATTAGGATTAGCTGCTCATTATGAAACAATAAGCATAATTACAAACTAACGGCACAAACTACACGAAACATCTGTTCTTACTCTCCCACAATGTTTTGGCCATGTGGTGATCCTCAAAATTGAAACTCTGTTCAGGAGGGCGCCACATACCCACATTTAATAAGGGAATTGTTTGGAATTGGTGCACTCATCACAAATTAAAGGGTGTGAATTCGCTGCTTGCAATAAAAAAATTAATTGTTATGATATTTAACATATCAGTTGTGAGGAAGGTTGTAGGGTGAATGATTAACCCCATTCCCAACAAAGGATAATCCTAAATACAAGGTTGGTATGAAACTAAACTATTTGGGCAATGGTCAAAATGGAAACAAAACTCGTGTGACTGCTCATGAGTGATGAGGAAAAAAAAATACTACAATTGAAAATGAAAAATAGGTAATAGTGTGTAACAAATTCTAACCTGTAATTTTCTGAAAATTTTGATGTCAAAATATGAACAACTACAAAAGAAAATTTGACTGGTTATAGTGTATCTAGTGGTAAAAAAGATTGGAGGAGAAGATTCCTTCCATAGTGGTGAGGAAAAAAAAGAGATTTAGATGGTTTGTGAGTTGGTTTACATAATAATTTCATATTACATAATCGTTTACACAATTAATTTTTACTAGGCAAAGTTGTAACCTTATACCTTATGTATATTATTCAACTGTTTTCCTTGTCATTTTTTTTGCTTTATAAAGGTAATAAAATTAAGTTACTATATATATATATATATGTTAAAGTTTAAAAATAGTATAGGGAATGTGGGTTTTGGCATAGTCCCTCGTACTTGTCCTCATACTTATTCTCTGCCTCATACTTATTCTTGTCCTCGCACTTATTTTCGTCCTCACACTTAGATTAGGATCTATTTCCCTATCTCACATTTTATTCTCTTCCTAGCACTTAGGCTAGGATCTATCTTCCTATTCTCTTCCTCTTTATTATAAGATCTTTTTTATAACAACATTAATGAAATCAACATTAACATAGTTCTGAAGACAACTGAATATAACTTTACAATATCTCGAACTTAATTTGGTAAAAAAATTTGTCATCAACATAAGTTTTAAAGTAAAGATTTTCCATTTCGTTCATTTTAGAGATCTTATCTTCACTCATTCATGTATAACACACAGGAATGTTTGTAATAAAAAGGTTGTTAAAATAAAGAGGAAGGGAATTAGTGCAAGATAGGGAAATAGATCCTAACCTAAGTACTCTGAAAAGAAAAAGTATGAGAAATTGAAATAGATCCTAACTTAAGTGTGCGGAAGTGCAAAAGTGCGAGTACAAATATGAGGAAGTATGAGGAAGAGAATATGTACGAGTACAAGTACAAGAGACTGCGCCAGAACCAGCATTCCCTATACTAGTTATATACAGTGTGTCCCATGAAGATATTTACATTTTTAAACAACCACCAAGTACATATGCGTCTAACAAATTGTAAAATTTCTTTCATTCATATTGGAAACATATCCAAAAGCGTACCAATATATTTTTATGCTGATATCTGCAATAGAAATAAAATGGCGGCTGTTTACAGCGATTTATGGTTTACACAATAAAATGACTTTTAATTCTTTTATAGACTTTATAACTTTTAAAATAATGTTTCATATCCAAATAATTGCAATTTAATTTAATTTTAATCATGTTTATTTTCTCTTTTATTGACAGATTGGTCAAAGTTCAAGTTTAGTACCATTTATCGCTTGTTTTCCACCTCGCCAACCATCAAGTAAGAATGAGATGCATGCTTGGGAATTAGTATTGAGATTTTATGAAATGAAGAATGGAGAACAATTTAATTCGACACCAGCTAGGAAGTTATCTCAGAGTTTTAACTTGGATATATTAGGAAGTTCAGTAGTGTCATACAAACAAGTAAGTACTCGGAGTTACAAGTGTTATCTCAGAGTTTTTACTTGGATATATTACAAAGTTCAGCAATGTGCTAACAAACAAATAATTTATAGTTATCTTAGAGTTTTAACTTGGGTATATTAGGAAATTCAGCAGTTTTTTCCATTCACTATTCTTCACGGAAGTTGAATGTATATATGATTTATTGGGGGAAAAAATATTGGTCTTCCTTCTCTCCTAAATTATCAAGTTTTATTTAAACATGTTATTCGTTTGAAGCATATATCATGTTTTTCCACTAAAATTTTCCTGTTGTCTTCAGTTTTTCTCCACTTGAATCCCATGCTCCTTAAAATTTTGCGTAATGTTTTATGGTTAAAATTGAACTCCAATTGTTCCTGCCGCAAAACACTTCTTAATGTAGGAAGTCTATGATAGGTTTTATGAAAATTATAAATTATTTTCCATAATGCACATTTTTGAAAATCATAAATACTTACATTTTTGTTTATTCTCAGACGAATTTTTCCTGGCATACTAAAAGTTTTATTTTCTCGCATTTTTCTTTCTTCTGTTAATAATTTCTTTAGTGTGTGACCAGATATTCCACAAAGTTTAGCAACATAATCTTGAATATCTGATCATGAAATTCCAGGACGTTCATGGGATATATTTCACCATACTTTCATAATAGTGCGTTTAGTTTGACTTCTTAACACTGTTCCTTTGCTTAATAGACCTACTGATTTGGTTCAAGTAAAATTCTTGAATTATTATTGTATTCATACTACACAACTAAATAGTGATTTAGGGAAGAAACTTGTTAAATCTAGGATATTATGTTAAAATGTTAACTTTCAAAAATGATTAAACTACAAAATTATCATTACTCATTATTAGTTGTATGGTTATCATTTCAATAGAAATGTATTTTTACTTCACATTTTAATAGTTGTTTATGGGTAAAAAGTGTAAGACTTTATTGACTAATGATTAGGTGCAATAAACATATAAAATTGAGCTTTTTTGTTAAAATGGTAATTTAAAAAAAGGTTAAACGTTAAAATTGTCATTACTCATTACTAGTCACAGGATAGTTAACATATCAAATCATATGCAATGTATATTTCACATCTGTAATAGTTCAAAAATAAGCGGGCTTATCGTACTTGAAGAGTACTTATTTTTTATTAATATTGAATTCAATTATTAATTTGCTCGACTAGGGCGCCAGGTATCCTTAACATACCAATTTAGAAAAAGAAAAAAAAATGAATTTAAATATTTAAAAGAAAAAAAAAATCTCTGGGGTCGCAAGTTCTTTTTACAGTGTACTCACAGTGGATTTTGGTTTTAAATGAGAACACTTTGGCTGAAATGTTACAAAGAAAACATTTATTAAACATTCAAAGAAACATCCTACAAATATTATTAACAAAAAAATCATATTATAAATACTAGTTATCTTTTTAGTTTTAATAACAAATTATGAATTTATATTTCTTTTATTTCATTCTTTCAAATTAATTAATTTTATCTTCAAAAATGCTTCTACAAATAAAATTGTTGCAACAGGAATTTAATCTATGAATTTTTTAGTAACTTTGTAGCTCTAAAAGAAAATAAAAAGATTCTATTTTCATTATTTAAAAGTTTCATTTTTTATTAGTATCTCTTCTAGTAATAATCTACTAAATTTTCTTTAAATAGATAAACATTTACAAAAAATTAATTTAAAAACATAATACAGGTTATTAATCAAACAGATAATATATAGCGTCTATACCACAACGCCGATTTAAATAAAAAACATTGTCTGTGTCCGAATGGAAAACTGATGTCCTACACGTTGAAGTTCTACGGCTTGTAGAGGATTCTCCCTCGTTCAGAAGTTGTTTTCTCCAGTTGTTGAGAATATTCATAACTCGTGTACATAAACTATTGTCTTTTACGTTCCCACGTTATTGTCTTTGAAACACGCTAAACATGGATTCTTAGATACTTTCAATCTCTATTTGAGATAAAAAATCAAATATACATTGTTCTAATAGAACCTAGAAACTCTTTCTACGATCTTATTTCTCCAAACACTGGATTATTACTTGAAAAACACAACCTGTCCATTTTAAGCGGTAAACTCAACTTTTAGAAAACACATCTTGTCCCTTCTAACGCTGGACTTCGACTTTTTTTTTTTTTAAAACACATCTAGTCTCTCCAAGCTCTGGACTCTGACTGCCGTTGCCATGAGGCAAAATCTTACTTCCCTAAGCGTTCCTTCCGGTACTGTTCACACATTTTACCACACTGCCGTAAAATACAAATGATTTACTTAACACAACAAACAAACTCAATTACATTAAAATTAAACATGGTAATTCATACTGTTGTCTTGAAAATCCATTTTTCTTTTATTAATGAAGTTACTACATTTACATTATTATTTGAATCTCTTAACTCTTTGGCTTAACCGCGTCTTTTAAATGAGTCTATATTAAAATCTGACTTTTCACACTGTCACAAAACCCCACAAGGTTTGTATTTCAATACAGGTATTGTAATACAAAGCTTTTATATATATATATTTCAAATCGAGAAAAAAATATTAATGGATGTTCAAGACATTTCATTTCAGAAGCTAAGGACCTCATGAAAGAAAATAAGTATCCCTAGTATACTTAATTTTAGAAAGATTCTCTTTTTACATAAAAACTAAAAAATCTATTTGCTAAAATCCTATTTCATTATTTTAATTTGTTAGCGTTATATTAACTCATTGTAAAAAAAAAATATTATACGAATCAATTAGTGCTAAGTCTTATCTCTATTTATACAATAAAACCCATCATCAGTTTCCTTTCCAACCTCGTTGGCTGAAACTTTCCATCAACATTTTTTGTTGACAGGATCCCGTCACTCAAAGCTTATCTCCCAGACAGCCGTCTATATACTTTTTCTCGTCTCATCCTCTTTGCCAAGGCGACATTTCTACATCCTTTGAAAATCTACATCTATCTTTTACCACCCATCTGGATCATTTTTCAACTAAACACAATTAAAATTTTAAAATTTCTCATTTTTAATTAACATTTTTACGAAAATTATTTATTTATTACTCAACATTGCTTCAATTCACCTTAAAACTTTTCAATTATCATCTTATATTATTATTTATTTTAGTTTAAATCCAATAATTATTTATTCTTTATCAAATTCTTAATTACTCTTTGTCTCGCTGGGATAACATGTTAGCTACTGATTTTACAATTACAAAAAACTCTTTTCTTCAACTAAAATTCAAAATATAACATCATTATTACAAAAAATATAAATTTACTTACAAAGCTCATCTATTTATTTCAAAATTACCTCTTTACAATTGTATTGTCTTTCAGTATCCTATCTTAAAATTATTTCCATCTTATCTTTCATATTTTAATAATCTAAGTTGCATTAATCCCCAAACAAAATTCTTCATAAAAATAAAAAAAAAACTCCTTATTATTTACCCATATATTATTTCATAAATAATCTCCTTATTTCAACGTAGCTTCCTTCAAAAATCATAATAATCGCCGTATTTCGTAGACTTCCTTAAATCTCCTCTTGTTTCATTAAAATCGTCGCATATTTCCTTTATTTCATTAAAATCGTCGCATATTTCCTTTATTTCATCGTAGTATTCAAAAAACCTCTTAAAAACTAAAAAATTACCATTAATGCAACCTAACTACCTTTTTTATAAAAGTTTCTTAACAGAACAACTTCATTTTAAATACCACTTTACTCAACAATTCTGTAAAGTCATCATCTTCATATAAAAAACTCAAAAATTCTCTCATTTAAATTACTTCATTAAAATCTCCTTAATCATCTATTACTTGTATACAAAAACTTCAAAAATAAAATTTACATTGTTTCCCAGCTAACACCGTATTTCATCAAAATCTTTAGACACCTTTATCAAATAACTTCTCACAATCATCTATTGTTTTAAATTCAAACATTATTTATCAAAAAATCATTAATTATTTATTTTATTTATAAATTTCATCAAAATCTCTCTTATCATTGTTAATTTATTACTCCTTCCTTTAAAAAACAAAAACTTAACCTCCTTTACTCACTATTTAACATCAAAAACTTAAAAAACTGAATTATTATCTGTCTTGGCAAAACTCACATAAATTCTCAAACTTTAATCGACTATTCTTCACATTCTCAAATCATAAATCACTTAAAACTAACAACTTTTTATCATTTTTTTATTAAATAATTCTTAATATTTATAACATCAAAACATACAACTTATCGTTTTACAATTTAATATCTAATTACCTATTCTAATCAGCTAATCAACATTTTTACAATTTTATAAAACCTTTTGTTTCATTTCAAATAAAAACTCTCCTTCCTGTCACGTCCGGTTTATTTCTAGGCTTCGTTTCTTAACAAACCCCCTCCTTTCACCATGTAAGCATTGTCCTATTGTCCCTTGACGACTTCCCTCAACATCTGTTTCTACTTGTTAGAATAGACCCAAAAAAAAAACTTTTTCTATACCTATGAAAGTTTGTGACACTTACAAACATAAGTCATTGTTTATGTTTTTTGCCCAAAATTACATGTGACAGAACTTTAAACAACTACGTTGGATTTTTTGATAAGTTTTCCAATTAACTCTAAATCACTACCTTCTAGGAATGATATCTTAGGCCTTGATCATATCACTTCTCGAACATAGCTACATCCTGCCTCGAAAGACAGTTCGCCTACCAAACTTTATATTTTACAATATAATCAAGAACTCCTAGTTCTCTCTTAAACTTCTTCTACTAAATTTCTGTATTTCTCAACACAAAATAAGAACTCTTTGTTCTTTAAACTTCTCAAAATTGTCAAATTTTTAACTATATTTCATTTACATAAGTCGTATGACAATTTTTTTTTTTTTTTTTTTTTTTTTTTTTTTTTTTTTTTTTTTTTTTTTTTTCAAAACTCGGCCGGGTCTTATCATTGTCACAGCAATTGAATTATACTCCTCTATTCCAATGATAAAGCCCTGCCGAACGTCGATCAATAAAACCCTCCAACGTTCCATTTTTATTTTGTTTTTTATTTATACCTTTTTTATTTGTTTTTTATGAATTTTTTATTTATTTTATGCATTTTACTTCCTAACCTCTCCTACAAAGGTTCTTCTAACCGTCTACTTTATACCGTGCATACTTCTAATTGCTCTTTAGACTCTTACATAAAGTAATATGTTGTGACGTTGAAATGTGCAATGGTTGAATGCAATATCCCTACTAAATTCAAGATAAAGCCCAAAACACATCCCTATTTCACAACACACCCTCTATGCAGTCCCAGAATGCCTTATCCTGACGAATAAAACATTCTATTATTACTACATAAACTCCTACCTCCTCCCAATTGTTCATGTATTCCCTAAATGCATTTACACGAAGAAAATTTTAAAATTCATAAAAAATTTCATTCAAATCGTATCATCCGAAGTTGAAATAATGTTTATTTTACCAATCTTATTACTAGCATCATCGATTTTCTGTTTATGTATTCCTTTCTAGATGTTATTATTCAAATTCAAAAAGAAATTTTATTTTTAAAACTTATTCTAAGTTTTTTACTTAGAAATTTTACTTTTAATTCTATTAAAGTTATTTAAGTAATCTACTTTCGTTCTTATTTACTTTATTTAAAACCAATTCTCCTTTATTTAAGTAGTTTTTTATTTGAAAACGCAAGTTAATTTTCGATTATACGTCAAAAGTTTTTCATTTTCAGAACAATAATTCTGTCACACGCTGTATCTCGTCTTAATGTCATGCAAAGGAATTCTAGGCCTGGTTTAAGCATAAACAAGTCCCCTCGATGTGAGACAATCCTTATCTGTCTACTGATAAGACATGAAACCCTTTTGGTTCCAATACGATCTGCAAATGAATCTCAACTCTCTCTCGTCACATTTTATTGAATATTTAATATTGAATCTACTTACTTAATATTGAATATTCTTTCTTCAACACTACTCTGAATCCTCGCTTCGAACTAACTATCTTATCTATGTCACGTAAAATCAATATTTATTCCTTTCATAAACATACAGAGTTATTTACTAACAATCTTGCAGCTCCAATGATCCTCTCATCAAACATTTTCAAATATTCTAGTTTGCCTTAAAAGTTTTCTTACATTATACTATTTATTTTTTAAAATGTTCTGTTTTCTAATCAAATTATTTATTTAACGTTAAAATTTATTATTATCAATTCTTTAATTATTTATGAAATATATTTCCTTAATTGAGTGACATTGTATGTCCCTTTAATTACTTCAGAGTCTATTGTACTAATTACATATGCATTTTCTAATTTAATTTTTAAAACTTTAAACGGACCTTGATACAATAAGAAAAATTTCTTTATTTCTCTCCTCAAATTTGATGACAGATAGTGATTTTTAACCAAAACTAAATCTCCTACCTCAAATTTTGTTGGTTTTAGTTTTTTATCATGATATTTTTTCCGCTGATTTGCTTTTAACTTCAAACGTCTTCTCGCTAAAACTATTTTTTCTTCAAAATCTATTATTTTTCCCGGAGGAAATTTGCATAGTTGGTTATAAATGCGCGGACACTCCTTTTTAAACATAATTTCATACGGACTATCATTGATGGATTCGTGTATGGATTGATTCATACAATTTTCTATAAATTTTACATAAAGCGGCCATTTTGTGTGTTTATTGTGTACATAAGTCCTAAACATTCGACCTAGTTCTCTCATGCAACGCTCACTGGGATTCGACTGAGGATGATATACTGATGTGTGCCTAACTTGAATATTATTATTTATTAATTTTTCTTTCCAAATTCGTGATTGAAACTGACTACCGTGGTCACTTAAAATTATTTTTGGTTTCCCTATTTCCTTTACATATTCATTGATTATTTTATTTGCTAAAACTGTCCCAATTGCTCTCTTTATAGTGTATAATTTTATAAATTTCGAAAAAACATCCATTACCACAAATATATATTTGACCCCACCAATTCCCGTAGGTAGCTCTCCAAATAAATCCACTGCTACTAAATCTAACACATTTTCGGGTAAGATGTTCACCATTAATCCTTCATTTTTTATATTTGATACTTTAGTTTTTTGACATAAATCGCATGGCCTAATTTGTAATTTTATTTGTTTTTCTAAATTTGGGAATTCGTATAGTCCTTTTAATATTTTATAACACTTTCCTGCACCAATATGTCCGTATCTTTCATGACAATCATTAATTACAATTTCTATTAAAGATTTTGTTAAACAAATTTTGTGAATTCCATTTTTCTTTGACTTTTTAAATAAAACATCATTATAGATAACATAACATTCTCTTAACTTATTAAATTTAACAGATTGGTCTTCTAATAATTTAATAATTCTTATACAATATTCATCTTGACTTTGTTCCAAATTTAAACGTTTAAAGGCATTTCTTAAAATTCTATCTTGTTTTGCTAAATTTTTATCAATTTGTGTTTGAAAAATTTTAATTAAATGTTCATCTCCTGTTTTGATGACTTCATTGTGATCCGTTCGCGAAATAACATCTGCTACAATATTTTCCTTCCCTGGACAATACTCAATTTCTAAGTTATACTCCTGTAAAAACAATATCCATCTCAGAAGTCTACCATGTGTTAATTTACAGTTTTTTAAAAAGGTCAAAGCTTTGTGGTCCGAACGTATAGTCGTTTTGTTCCCTAACACATAATTTCTAAACTTTTTACATGCGAAGACTATACTCAATAATTCTTTCTCTGTGACCGTGTAATTAACCTCACTATTTTGTAAAGTTCTGCTTGCGAACGCAATGACCAGATGTTCATTATTTACGTCCACTTGATACAATACGGCTGCTAAAGCTTTATCCGAAGCATCTGTGTTTAAATAGAAGGGCTCTTGGAAATTAGGGTGTTGTAAAATTATCGTTTCTAAGAAAACCTGTTTTATTTTTTCAAATGTATGTCTGTCTTCCTCTGTCCAATTCCAAATTTTGTTATTATTCCCTAAAAGATGTGTGAATTTACTAGTTAACTCTGCATAATTTTGTTGAAACTTCCTGTAATAATTACATAAGCCTAAAAAACTTTGTAATTGTTTGATGTTTTTTGGTGTGGGAAAATCTTGTATTATTTTAATTTTTTCTTGATCTGGCTCTATTCCTATATCTGATATATTGTATCCTAAAAACTTTATACCTTTTTTACAAAAAACAGACTTTTTTATTTTAATAGTTACATTATATGTTCTAAGTCTTTCAAATAACTTTCGCAAATGTCTCATATGCTCTTCAAACGATTTTGACGCTATACATACATCATCTACATAAACTGTTGTGAATTCCAAAACTTCAGGCCCTAATACCATACTTAATCCTTTTTTAAATAATGAAGTACTAACATTTAAACCAAAAGGGAGTCTTTTGAACTGTAAATTCCTACCATTGAACACAAAAGCAACATATTGTCTAGATTGTTCATCTAATTCTATCTGCCAAAATCCACTAACCAAATCTATACTAGAAATATATTTAACTCCTTCAAACCTTTGCAATATATCATCTATCTGTTCAGGTGCTTCTCGATCTGGTATTATTATTTGATTTGCTTGCCTAGCATCTAAACATAGTCTTATGGACGAATCTTTCTTAATTACACATACTAATGGGTTCGAAAATGGGCTATTTGAATCTTCTATTATATCATTGTCAATCATTTTTTGAATTTCCTTAGCTACAGCTTCCTTTTTTGAATGTGGTATTGCATAAGATTTATTTATAAATTTACTATGTTCCTTTACATTTAATTTAGCTTTATAATTTAACATTTTTCCTGGCTGATCCGAAAATACTTCTTTAAAATCATTTAATACAGTTTTTAATTCTCGTTTTTCACTATCTAAATTTAAGTTACTTTCTTCTAAAATTTTCTCTACAATTTGTGTCCATTCTACATCTTCATAGTTATTTTCATAATATTTTGAATCAAAATCTTGAAAAAAGTTGATAGCTACATCATTAATTTGCAATTCTTCATAATCAAAATCTGTCTCATCATAACAATTTATTTCTGCTTTAGTCCTACACAATTTTAATTTATAACATTCTACTTGCGAAATTTGTTTTCTAAACTTTGTTTGAATTATTTTATCCTCTACATTAAATTTAATCTTTTCTTTATCAAAATCAATTTGAGCTTTCTTTTGTTTTAAAAAATCACATCCTATAATCATTTCAATATTTAGACCTCTAACAATTAAAAAATTTACTGCAACTACATCTTTTCCAATTTCTACATCTATAAAAGCTTGTTTTGTAATCCTCTTGCTACGCACACCTGTTACTCCTACAATTGTTAAGTTACATACTGGTAATTCCAAAATTTTATCATTATTTATAATTAGTTTCTTATAAATTTCTTCATTCATAACTGTAATTTCTGAACCTGTATCAATTAAACATTTAAATTCTTCTTTATTAATTTTCACATCAATTTCAATCAATTCTCCTTTTATAGGCTGTATGCTTACATTATTATAATTTTCTTCATCTAACAATTCTTCTCTAATGTCTACATCAATGTTACTATTATTTTTTGTTATTATAGATGAAATTGTATTTTTGGAATTTACTATTTTAGGCCTATTTTGATTTTTAGACAACAAAGCTTGGGCCCTATTCACTGTTGTCCATTTTGGTTTCCCTGTGGTCTATTACCATTTCCTTTATTTCCCTGATCATATCTTTTCTGTTGGAAACTTGGCCTAAACCCTTGATTCATGCCATTACCATTTGCCCTATTAAAATTTTGTTGATTTGTTAACATAGGCCTATTATTGTTATTTTGCATATTAGGTGGTGGAAATCTAGTAAAATTATTAGGTCCCCTAAACCTATTCTCTCCCCTTGTCTCTTGAAAATGGGGTGGTGCCCTAAATCGAAATCCTTCCTGTCCTAATTGCTGTGGTTGAAAATTTTTATACATGGGTCTGTCCATATTCATCCTATTGTCCCCCTGTCTTGTCCTATCTGGTCCTAATAACTTTTGACTTTCTTGCCAACTTAAGATTAACTTTTCTAGGTCATTAACATTTTTAGGCCTAGCTGCTAACATCATTAACTCTAGTTTTTCAGGCATTTTCCTACTTATATGTCTTACAAATGTATCCATAGACATGGGCGGATCTAAAAATTGTGTCTTATTATATAAGCTCATTACATATCTAAATACTTCTTCCATCGGTCCCCTAAAATAGCTTCCTACCAATAATTTAGTTTTCAATTGTTCCTGTTTCTCTTCAGACCAAAACCTATCTAGAAATGCTACCCTAAACTCTTCAAAACTACCCCACTCATTTTTGTGTGCTTCGAACCATAACTCTGCTTCACCTTTAAAGTATTTTCTTAAACAACCTAATTTTATCTTCCATTGTCCCCCATTTATTTTGTTAAAAGTCTCTATAGCTTCTATAAACACTTTTGGATGTGGTTCTAACCTTTCATTTTGAAACTCTGGGATTATAGTCTCATTAATTATGTTCGCACTTGTATAAGTACCCTGACTTATGCTACCCTGCTCTACAAATTTCTCCCTTATTTTCTGCATAAACTCTCCTTCGAATTTTAAATTTAGGCTATTAATCTGGTCCTCTACATTATTTTTTAATTCTAAAATTTCTTGTTTTTCTAGATTCTTCTGTTTTCCTACTTCTAAGTCTAGCAACGTTATTTTTTCGTCTGTTTTCCCTAACTGCATCTCAAACTTATCTACTCTATTGTTTACATCACTCTTAACCTCTAAAATTTCTTTACAAATTTTGTTTTCAACAACCTTTAGATTATTTTTAGCTTCTATTTGATTACTTAACAACTTTACTTCTGTTTCAGATTTAACATTACCAATTTCCTTAACTATACTACATATTTTATCAGACATGTCTATTTCAACTTTAACAATTTTTTCATCAAAATTATTTTCTATATCTAACCTAGTTTGTTTAATTTCTTGTCTTAGGCCCTGTTCTACATTTACATAACCTTCTTTAAATTCAGCCCTAGTTTCTTCAAATTTCTTGTACATTTCTTCTTTTAAATCTAAATTATCTTGTCTTAACTCTAACTTGCTTTGTTTTAAATCATTGTCTATTTTATCCAGTTTAACATTATTCTGTTCAAGTTTAATATTAAAATCTTCTAGTTTAGCATTAATTTCCAGCTTATTCTGATCAAATTTATTACTTATTTCTTTTAATTCCAAATTGTTTTGATCAAACCTATTATTTATACATTCAAACTTCTTATCATTATCTTGCCTAAATTCTAAGCTATTTTTATCAAATTTATTATTCATATTTTCAAATTTTTTGTCACTATCTAACTTTAATTCTAAATTATCTTGTTTTGTTTCTAACCTACTCTGATTAAATTTCTGATCAAATTTATTCATCAATTGCTCAAACATACTCTCCATTTTCTTATTCTGATCATTATTTTCCCCACTCTTATCTACCCTAACCTGTTCAATTACACTAACCTGCTCAATTACCCTAACCTCTTCAGCTCTTAATTCCTTATCTGAATTTTCTTCTACCGTTTCTACTCCTAACATTCCTACTATTTTTTCATTCATATCTTCACACTGTCCTTTACTATCTAGAATCCCATCACTGCTATATCCCTTAAAATCTGAACCTGAATTACTATTCTCGTTCACACTTGAACATCTACTGCTGCTATTATTATCATTACTATCTAAATCTATATTTTGGTCTAAAATACTTTGTCCCTGTTGATAAAACAATTCATTACTACTATCACTTTGTGTTGTCTGCTCATTACTTTGCAATTTCTGCTCTAAATTTTTAAAAGTATGATCTTGATATACCAATGGTTCTATGCTATTTATAGAATTTTGATTTCCTAACCCTACCTGTTCATCATTATTATTAACATTTACAATTTCTGACTCCATTTTTACCTTACTATATTTAACACAAAAAAATTTTTAAAAAAGAATCTTTCTTATTTTATTTAGAGAGTCCTTACCTTGATTAAATGTTCGCATTACCAAAATCACTGTTTATTTCGACCATAAACGCCCCATTGTTGGGCCCAATTGTAATAGTTCAAAAATAAGCGGGCTTATCGTACTTGAAGAGTACTTATTTTTTATTAATATTGAATTCAATTATTAATTTGCTCGACTAGGGCGCCAGGTATCCTTAACATACCAATTTAGAAAAAGAAAAAAAAATGAATTTAAATATTTAAAAGAAAAAAAAAATCTCTGGGGTCGCAAGTTCTTTTTACAGTGTACTCACAGTGGATTTTGGTTTTAAATGAGAACACTTTGGCTGAAATGTTACAAAGAAAACATTTATTAAACATTCAAAGAAACATCCTACAAATATTATTAACAAAAAAATCATATTATAAATACTAGTTATCTTTTTAGTTTTAATAACAAATTATGAATTTATATTTCTTTTATTTCATTCTTTCAAATTAATTAATTTTATCTTCAAAAATGCTTCTACAAATAAAATTGTTGCAACAGGAATTTAATCTATGAATTTTTTAGTAACTTTGTAGCTCTAAAAGAAAATAAAAAGATTCTATTTTCATTATTTAAAAGTTTCATTTTTTATTAGTATCTCTTCTAGTAATAATCTACTAAATTTTCTTTATATAGATAAACATTTACAAAAAATTAATTTAAAAACATAATACAGGTTATTAATCAAACAGATAATATATAGCGTCTATACCACAACGCCGATTTAAATAAAAAACATTGTCTGTGTCCGAATGGAAAACTGATGTCCTACACGTTGAAGTTCTACGGCTTGTAGAGGATTCTCCCTCGTTCAGAAGTTGTTTTCTCCAGTTGTTGAGAATATTCATAACTCGTGTACATAAACTATTGTCTTTTACGTTCCCACGTTATTGTCTTTGAAACACGCTAAACATGGATTCTTAGATACTTTCAATCTCTATTTGAGATAAAAAATCAAATATACATTGTTCTAATAGAACCTAGAAACTCTTTCTACGATCTTATTTCTCCAAACACTGGATTATTACTTGAAAAACACAACCTGTCCATTTTAAGCGGTAAACTCAACTTTTAGAAAACACATCTTGTCCCTTCTAACGCTGGACTTCGACTTTTTTTTTTTTTAAAACACATCTAGTCTCTCCAAGCTCTGGACTCTGACTGCCGTTGCCATGAGGCAAAATCTTACTTCCCTAAGCGTTCCTTCCGGTACTGTTCACACATTTTACCACACTGCCGTAAAATACAAATGATTTACTTAACACAACAAACAAACTCAATTACATTAAAATTAAACATGGTAATTCATACTGTTGTCTTGAAAATCCATTTTTCTTTTATTAATGAAGTTACTACATTTACATTATTATTTGAATCTCTTAACTCTTTGGCTTAACCGCGTCTTTTAAATGAGTCTATATTAAAATCTGACTTTTCACACTGTCACACATCCACTAGTGATTTTGGTGCTAAAATATGTTTAATTTAGCATTTTTTTTAAAATGCTGCTTTGTAAAAATGATTAAAGCACAATATTGTCATTATTATTACTATTCATAGGGTAGTTATCATTTCATAGCACTTGTATTTATATTTAAAATTTAATAGTGATTTAGGTGCAAAAGCATGTAAAATTTAAGAATTTTGTTGAAATGTTAATTTTCAAAAATAATCAAACCTAAGAAATGTCAATACTCATTACTAGGTGTACACAGGATTTTGTTTTTGTGGGTGTCATCAATGGATAGCGCCTTTACATTCTATCCTTAACCAGAAACAGGAACCTTCAAGGCTTAACTCCAAGTGCTCAGTTGAAAGCCATAATTTTAATTTGTTTATTGATGGTTTAGTTTGTTTTTTCTATATATTTTTATTTTTCTCATTTTAAAAATGTTTTATTTATAATTTTCCTT
The DNA here is from genome assembly GCA_963513935.1 of Aphrophora alni. Classification (NCBI taxonomy): domain Eukaryota; kingdom Metazoa; phylum Arthropoda; class Insecta; order Hemiptera; family Aphrophoridae; genus Aphrophora; species Aphrophora alni. The sequence goes on from OY740765.1 coordinate 109,128,496, forward strand.
TAACACGTTCGGTACCGACATGTTAAATAAAAACCATCACCACAGACCAGCATCAACTATACGTGATGTGTCGAACTTTCCAATAGACCAGCGTCAACTATAGTTGACGCATAGGTTGTTTCCAGCGGTCTGATGTCAACTATCGTTGAGTTGAACACTTAGCTTTATTATGATCTCTCACAACCGTACGGTTTATTTTATAGATTTAATTTTATTTTGTCGGTCAACAGAAATGTTCGTCAACTATACTGGACATGTGGTCCCTGTGTGGGATACTTTTTCCCCTTGCAGTTGGCAAATTTTTGTTTTCACCTAAACAGGACCACATGGTATATATTAGTCAACAGTCTCCTAGTCGAACTATACGGTATCATTTGTATTTTTAGACTTTGTAATAAACATACAATTTGTATTATAGTGTTATATTTGATTGTGTTTACCTCAAATATCTTTAAAAATAATTATTTTTCCAACTTCAAATATAGTTGACATCGGTCGATAACCAAATCTACATATTTATATGCGATATAAAATATACATAGACCGACATTCCAGATATAAAGGAAGTGGACCCTACGTTGTTGCTAATATTTTGTTGTAAACCTTGTCTAAATGGTGTATAGCCAAATCTCATGGTACATTTTCACCTCTACATTTTTCTGTATAGCAAAATTGCTAATTCCAAAGAAAAACAAAATGAACAAACTTTCTCACATAAACCAATTTAAGCAAAAACTAATTAACAACAAGTATTTGTACCGTGTCCTTTGAAATTTTCAGAGTTTTCTCTTAAAATGTGAAAATGAGGTCATAAATAATAAATTGATTTATTGAATTTTGTGCAAAAATCTGATTTACCTGAAGGGCAATGTTAAAATTTGAAGTACATGGCACAGGGCTTAATATTCAAAGTGTGAAATAAAAAGTGGCTTATTATATATTATTAGTAAAGCTTTAGAACAACTGCAATATACTAATAATTGCTTATAAATAAAATACTTCACTATTTAAACCAAACATTATGACTAAAATAGTAAATAAATAAATCATAAATAGAACAAACATTCATCCTGGGAAAGACCACCTAGCATTATACATTCTAATAAGATCAACATCCTGTCCCGTGGGATGAAATGAAGAGGTAACATTGTTTTGTGTAGAAGAAAAGTCTCACCATTTTAAAGTAATTTGGAAAAACACTAAATTGAACCAGTCTGAGGTAGGGGTTATATTGAGTGAGGATATACTCAATAACGGTATTTAATAAAAAAAGTACTTATTTTTTATTTATTTTTTTAGGTTTTAACAATTTGTTAGTGACATAATTTTTAATATTTCAAAAATTGATTGAAGTTATATTTTATTTGATAACTCCTAAACTAACATTTTTGGGACAATCATACGATAGACAACACAAAATATTGTAAAAATTGTATTTGGTGACAGAGACATTAAAAAATCATGTTTGAAAAAAATATTTAATATAGACAATCACGGGTTGTATGCACTGCATATATGTGAGAAAGTAAAAATAATAAAATAATTTAATTACATACTTTTACTTTTAAATATCATCATCGTCATTCTTTATTATTCTTTTTGACAAATAGTATTTTTATATTTATAAGACAAGTCAGTAATAAATATAATATACAAAATAACAAAATGATAAGCATTACTGACATAGATAGTCAGTCATAGTGTTTTATGGTAGAAAACTAAAGGATATAAATTTTTGCAAAAAACTAATCATCACCTGAAATGTTAGTCTTTACTTGTCAATCAAACTGATTATAATCCAGATCTTAACAGCAGTGGTCAAGAATTATTTTAATTTTGGCCAATTATTCCTATCTAGTTATATATTTTTGTTACTTGCGATTTTGAATACGTGTTCGGGTCATTAATTTTTAAATTTCACAAAAATGTAAATAAAATTGGTAATGCTTTTTTTGAGAAATTACGTCTTTTACATCATCTTTATGTCCGATTTCTTTTTTTACCAATACTTCATAAACTGGTAATTTTGGAAATATAATATAATTGGTTTATTTAATTTTTTAACCATTACATTTTGTTTGGGTCTGTTAGGGAAATTGTTTTCTCTACCATTTATTACAATGAAAGTTATTTATTTTAGATTGAGGGATCAATGGTTAAATATATATATATATATATATATATGTGTGTGTGTGTGTGTGTGTGTGTGTGTGTGTGTGTGTGTGTGTGTGTGTATTTTATTTAACCATTGATCCCTCAATCTAAAATAAATAACTTTCATTGTAATATGCCAACTGTCCTAAAAGTCCCCCCCTATATATATATATATATATATATATATATATATATATTTTTTTTTTTTAAATGGAAATAGACAGATTTGCTTTGGGGAAAGTTTAGATAACCAAAGGATGAGTTTTTTGAAGTATCAGCATTTTCAACCCTTATCCCCAAAATGGGGTAGTTTGGGGGTAAGTCAAGAATTTTAAATAGCAACCCCTATTGAGTGATACCTCATTTTAAAGGTCTTAAAAATAAGAATAATGGCGCAAACTAGAGGTCTCTAAGTTCATCCTACCCAACATAGCGACCAATTGAATTGCAAATCAATTTTACGTTAATAATTACACCGGAAATGTTACGAAATGTACAACATGCTTTTGAGTGCAGAATCTATTTCTGCCAAGAAGTAAATGGTAGCCATTTCGAGAACTTAATATGAGCTAAAAAAACAAGGTAAGGCTCTTACCATCATTTTACCAATATAGAGCAATTTGTAATGTAATAAAAACAACCGGAGTTTGTAGGTTAACATTCACAATTCTATTTGTTGATAGATTTTTATAAAATTTGGTATGTAGACATATTTTGGCTATATATCAGGACTTTTTTTAAATGTGTTCCATAACTCAAAATTTTGCGGTAGCTGCCATCAGGCAAAATCACAAGTTTATAAAACTCGGCTTTATAAATTTTGATCAAATGAAGTGTAGCCTCCGAATACCCAAATGGTTTCTATCTCTCCAAATATGCCGGTTCATGAGTTATCGGTAAAAATTCCAAAATCACCTATTACATTCTTATTTATAAAAAATGCAATTTCTCAAAATAAATTCTACCGATTTCAAGAAATTCTAGTAAAATATGAAGATGTAGAACGACGATGTAGAACTTCAGCTGTTGAACAATTGCAATTTTATAAGGGTAAAAGTGTAGCTCCTCGTGAAATATTCTTCTCACTGACCGGTCGGACATTCGGCTTGTCTACGCACAGGTCGATGCGGGCTATTCAGCACGGCTTGCCTCACTCGCTCAACGTTTTCCGACGTTCTCACTGACCTTGGGCGTCCTCCAGGCTTTTGTTTTAACGCTGAACCAGTTGACCTGAAGTTATTGACCCACAACTTGATGGTGTTACGGAATGAAACTTGTCTACCCACATGAAAATGTCTGCAAAACTGACGTTGTGTGACAACAACAGAATCACCACTTTTAAAATATGTCTCAACGACGAACGCACGATGCTCACTGGACCACTGCTCCATGGCAACAAAACTTTGATAAAGTTAATCTGTATATTAGATTTGGCGAATTGAATAATCAAATTAATTGAGGGATCAAGTTTTTCTTAGCGGAATATACCCAGTAATGACTGTCAGTACTACAGTGTGTATGTCTATGTGGCTTAGCATTGTTATGAATCAGACAGATATACTGGTGAGTAGGCTGTCCCAGTGTTTTTGTTAATGTTGCACAATAGGCATCTGCATTTTATTGTCATCCCATGAGACAGAAATTCAAACTAAAGAACAGGATTTTTTGAGTTGACAGAGTCTACTTGAATTTTCTTAGTTTTGTCTGAGATATAGAATGATGCTATTTTTTTGGATTGGTGTTTTGTCACAGATGGGTAACGCAAGATCCAAGTTTCATCTCTGATCACGATGTGGTTAAATAATTCATAAAAATTTCAGTTGTAGGTCTCCAAATATAATGAGGATACACCTTTTTCCTTTGTAAGCATTCTTGAAAGCCACCTGGCACAAATCTTCTTGCACTGGTGCTTAACAGAAACAATGGCATAAATTACAGATTGTGAAGCTTGAGGGAAGATTAGATTATAGGGGTATGAGGTCTCAAGATCCTTGTATGTCAACTATGCTTACTGTATACTCCAAGTACATACTAGCAAGGCAACCCAATGCCTTCAATGAGGCCTAGAAGTTTTCGTCCGATGCTAGCATTAGAATCATCAACTGGTTGTGAAGCCCCGAATATGGCCCTTCTCCTAGCCTCTAGTCTTTTACATACTAGGATGATATGTTTAGCAGTCTATTCAATCTGCTTACATACCCCACAAAAGGGATCACTATTGATGATCTGGAATGTTAACAGATGTTTCCTGAAGTGGCCGTATCCAGTGAGTAATGTCATAACTTGTTTACACAAAGCCATAGCCCTTTCTTTCTTTCCCGAAATTATCTTCTATTTCCGTACCTTAAGAGTAAGGTTATGCTGGAGAAGCATCTCTAGATTTGACTGTTTCAGAAACTTGGGGTACGCCCTAAGAAACACCCTTGTAGTCTTCAGAATGTCCTTCCACAATCCAGTGATCAACTTGTTTTCTTCACCCAATGCTTTGTTGCATTGTTGAGGCAGGATAGAACGAGAGCTTTTTTTCTCTATGTAGTTCCCTCAGAATGAAGGAAAAGTTCCATCATTTATGAGTTCGAACTTATCCATTTGCGTGTTCTTGATGTCATCACCTTGCTTATCGGTAAGTTTAGCCTCTGAATAGGCATTGAAAACAAGACCCATTGTGCTGGCAAGGATGTCTCTATAAATGGGAACTTCCTCAGCAGATGGCTCTAAATGACGGTGAATATTGTTACGTCAGAATCTTGAGTTTCACTTCTGACTTTCTTTAAAGGGCCCCCAGCAGAGGGCGGAGTGGCCAAATCGCCTCTAGAGCACCCCCTCCTCATCTCGAAACCCCGATAGGTGCATAAGTTGATTCCCAACTCTGATTTTCTCTTCTTTATTCCTGTCCTTGCCTTTTGTTAGGGTCCTATTGCTCACCACTTTACCGAAGTTTGGCTTTGACAGCCTCCCTTCATTGGGGAGTAGTGAGATTAGTACTCTTCACCTTTAGTCCATTCAGTTGCCTAGTAGCATCCTTAGTGAACAAGTGAACCTTGATGTTACTGTATTTTCAGAAGTGCATCCTCTCCTTCCAAGTTAGGTAGAACCTCTCCCTGTTTCATCTCATCCAGCTCTTTATCTAAGCATTCTTGGCTGGAAGCCTTATACGTTGCTTCAAGCTAAGAGAACGTTAGGCTGATTGTGGTGGATTCTTCACTGGGCGATGGAACTTGAGGGAAAGCCTCATGCGTTTCATCAATGGTGAAATGCCTGTTTTCACAAGTACGTTTATACACTTTTTTTGTCAAGTCCTCAGCAATGACAGTTCACAATCATTCTTCCTACATTAAGCCATTCTACATCTTAATCCTTAAAAGACATCTAGATGATTACGCTCATTTCCCTCATTCATAACTCTTTTCCCATACACTTGCACCAGGTGTCAATGAATATCAGTAGAGTGAATATTTCATGTATTCAAAAATCTAATCACAGAGTGCACTTCACAATCGGCAAGATTAGTGATTGACATAGTGTTTTACTTGCATAGACTTGAAAAACACTGGCGACATTGTGAGGGACCTGTAGAGAGCACTTGACATTGGAATTGCTGTGATTTGAGGGTTATGTGATGTTGGAGCTCAAATGGTTCTTACTTAAAAAATAACCCTCGCATAGCCGTTTTGTGGGTCAGATTTATTGTCTGTATCTTTTTTTGATTAATTTGATCTCTTGTTTTTTTTATTTTTATTATGTTTGTTTTTAGTGAGTATGGTTTTAGTTAATAAATTTTCTGACAATTTTCTTACAGTTCTAAAGAAAGCAATACATTATAGAAGCAAACAAATGAAATGAAACATGTAGTGTTTTAATTTATAATAATGTCTAGTATTAAATGTTTTTCAGAGTCTCTTAGCTGTTGTAGGCAACATAATAACATCTCATTCACAGTACAAAAGAAGTTATGACTCTCATTTCAAAGCATTTGTGTGTGCTGGACTCAAGTAAGGAGAAAAAATATATTATAAAATTACATATTATTAAATATTTTAATGTTTTGTTTAAACAAAATTATTTAAAAGAAATACTGTGGTTTTTATGTAATTTTTACTTATTGTATATGAATAATTTAGAAATAGTTATGTAGCCTTATTAAAATATATTTGCATGGTTCTAAAATTTAAAAAAAAGGCCTGCCAATCCTGGATCCACACTTTTTTTCATGTAGTCTTTGATAAGATATCTCTCATCTTTCATATCAGATCTCTCTAGACCAACTTTTGTTCTTTTCTGACCCATACGCTATTTAAGTATTCGAGGGCTTAGAAGCCTTTTTATGTTGTTTTCTTCCATTTTTTTAATGAGGCGATGTTAACCGAAAGTTTTTTCTCTTTAAGCAACAAGGAGAAAACATATTTCACAAGGCAATTTGTCATCTGTGTGCTTATCTATTGAGCAGTTAGATAGACCAGTTATGTAAAATGTTGATATAGAGGTACCAATATATCATGGTCACCCAGTATTGAATATCTATCTCTCCAAAATTGGTTCAATTGTTTTGATAAAATATGCTATTGGCCAATCCAGTAGATCAAATTCCACATGCAAAAGAATGTAGAAGTTGAAAAATGGAAAAATGAACTTTGACAATATATTTTGAAAATATTCAATCATACATTTTATCAAATTTCCTGAAATTAAACTATTTTCAAGTGAATGGGCTTAACCTATTACATTGAGTATATTCAGTTCATTATCTAACAACTACAGTGGGCAGTTGGTGTGGTTAAGTTGGAAAAGTTTAAGCAAATAATGACTTAAATTCACAAACAGTATGTTTAAAACATATTGAATAAGCACATACTTTGAACAGTCATCATTAAATAAATAAATAATTCTTAGTAGAACAGATAAGCTTGTTCACTCCACATCTTCAATCAAATTAAACAAAAGCTACCCTCACTTCAGCGGTGATTTTTGTATGATACTTTTTATGACAGCAACAGCAAAGAACCCAGCTCTACACAATTGTGACATTGGAATTGGAATTAAAATTTGCTGAGCTTCACAAAGAGACCTTTTACTGGGGGGGGGGGGATATGATATCCCAAGTTAGTTCCATACTTGCCAAATTTTTCCTTCACTGTATTGATGCCTATATAGTTCAAAATGATTTTTTTCTTCTACAAAAGTAAATTCATTTGGAGCTTTGCCCTTGAATGGGGTTTTGAATCCATATGAATTTGACAATGTTATCTTCTTGAAAGTATTTTTCAAATCGGTTGATAAGTTGTGATAATCTCTTTAAAAACAGATTATCAGTTGTGAGAGAAATCAAATCCATTGGAAATCACAAACTGTTGCAACAAGAGGAAACAATCTTTGTCACCGAATTTGTTTATTTATTTTTTCATGGCTATAATTGTTTTCTGAAAACTGAAATCTTCTTGACCAATTTAAAAATGTACATGTTGCATCCTTGCTAGGAGAGTTTCAACAAAGATTCAAAGATTTAGCACAAATATGTTAGTTTTACTAAATAATTTGATTCCAAAAAGTGTTTGGCATACTTGTCTCTTTCATCTTAAAAAAAGTATAAATTTCCTGCATAATTCAAGCGGTACAGTATTTTACATTGCAACAAGTTGGTTTTTACAGTATCCATTAGATATCTTTTCTATCATTGTATCAACATAGTGATGCCCCAAATATAAATCACTAATTATAAGTTCTTTACTAATTATAAGCAATTATTCAGTATCAATAAAAGTCAATTTATAACAGATAACAGCTGTGTCTTTCATTAATTACTATTAGAGTGAAATCCAAACAACGATCTATAATTTAATCTTTTTTTATAGCGCGTAACTCATCTTTTTGCAATATTTTGTTCCTTGTTGTTACATGGGTAGGCCTATCGATTTCAATTGAAAGAGTGTTTATATGCTATTCCCTGGCACAGAAAAAACTGTAAAATTTTTGTATTCATTTAAAGGGCGTATGTCAATTATAATTATTTTCTTATGTATAAAAGGGGATTTGTCAGCAACAAACAGTTTAAATGGGTGTTTGGCAAGATGACTTACACCCTTTTAAAATAAATTCTTCCATAGTCAGCTGTGTTTGCATCATTAGTGGAACCATAACCTTGCTTATACATTGTTAAAGTTAAATCCACACATCAATTGTACTTTCTGTAGTTATTTCAAAATATTATCAACCAATGGCCCATCCATCCAAATTTTATTTCATCCTGACTTGCATATGTACCTGTATTTTGGAACCTGTTAGTCCTATTATCACCAAACTTTGTCCTACAAAGGTTGTCAGACTAGGCTTCGTTCGTATTAACAAAACCTTTTGGCGAATGCCAATAAAAGCCAGTTAGTCAGATTTGGCAATCATGTATTGAGGTTTGCATAATCTCTATGTTTAAAAGGGTTAATATTTTAAAATTCATAATGACCATACTAGTTGACCATCAAATTTGGTGTATGTAATATGTAGTGATTTATACTATTTTTATAACTTATTGGGTTGCATAACTTTGTTGTTTGAAGGGGCAAATATTTTAAAAAAATCATAACACCCATACTTGCGGACCAATCAGTGGCGGCTTACTCATAAGGACTCTCGGACGCCCCCCCCCCAATGATAATATTATTTTAATAATGTAAATACCTATATAGCCTATGTATTTAATTCTGTGGAGATAAATGAATTATGAATTGCCGCTATGGATTTCACCATCATTTGTAGCGGAAGTTTTACAATATAAAATATTTGACGAATGTATTCTGGAGTTCGGACGGTGGCCAGAGCGTCCCAGTTTCATTGCATTTAGTCATATGGGGCAAGCAGCAGGCAGAGCTGAGGGTGCCGTGACGTCATTTACACAGCGTGTAATGGGCTTCTAGGGCAGAGTCCGAAGCTGCGCGCGCAGACATCAGTCAGTGAAGCCACCATAAATTAGATGTCCTGCATTACTAAAAACCTTGTTTTCGATGGGCAAAATAAGTTGGCACAACTGTTCTAAATAGTGTCTCGCCACTCACACGAGTTGTTTGTTTATGTTTTTAAGTTTAACCCTTTGTGATTGTGAATGATAACATGCTTCCCTTAAGTGTATAAAATAAAACAGAGCCCTCCCATTGCCCTTAACCATCGGCCGCTACTGGGACCAATATTGATCAAACTTGGTGCTGCTGATTTATACTCACTGTTTTCTGTAAATTTAAACAGTGTGATAGTATAAAGATGTGGCATATAACTCTGAGAGTATACATTGTCTATAAAAAAGGATGTACATTTTATATTTACAAATTTGCAATTTTACATTTTTAAGGTCGGTTTTCGGTTCAACATTTCTTAAGACCCAATGGCTGATGACAACTTTTATATGTATACAAGTGACATTATCATTTTCTCCTGTATAATAAAATCCTGTTTGAGCCATATCATTGACTCTCTGATATGATTTTGGGCAATTCTTAAATTTTTGTTTCATTTTAATTTCTATTTTAGTAAGTAATGATTTAAGTTTATATAATCTTCTGAAAAGCATCTATGCAATTACTGGATGAAAACTTATAAATTGCCAGATTAAAAGTTGTATAAATATACATCAATAATTGTTTACATTCATTCAGTTAATAAATATTTATTGAAAGTGTAACAGCACTTATACCTAATAAAATTTCCAGTTGTAGAGACATTGCTTTTAACTAACTATTATCAAGACCGAGACCACCCTTTTGATGTAATTAGTATCTGTGAGTCCTTTCGCAAATTACTAATGGTGCTACATTCGTTACAAGAATATATAAACTGTTTCATTTCATAAACTCACAACTATATTTTGTCAGTAACTAAATATGAACAGTGCTACTCTGTTTGAGAAATATGAAATTGGTTTGCTACAGAATTAATTATTGTGTTTTGTTATTGGATTGTCCTTTAGTTTTATTTACAAAATATTTTCTATGAATGCATAGATCATTAATAATAAGTGATGGGCCAATGATTATTTTCAGTGATAATAATATATATATATAAACTGTAATAGGTGATGATAGTTTTTCAAAAACGATACTTTTTCAAAGATAACATTTCTATATTAATGCTACTGTAAAAATAAATCAAAACAAGTCAAATATTTTAACTTTTGCTATGAAACACTTTCTATATCATAATAAGAATTGAGTTGTTATAGTTTTTCTGATTATTCCATTTTTAAAAGGGAACAATTTTGCTTAAACATCCATGACTACGAATAGATTTAAAATGAAAAATAGTACTTTTACAATGAAATCGTTACTTATCGATAATAAGAATTGTTCAGTGACAATTTATCAGAATAGAACATTTTCAAATATAACTAATTCCAACTCTTTTCTTTGAAAAGATATATTTTAAAATTTGCTATTGTTTTTTGAATCTATTTAAATTATTTCTACCTCTACACTTAGTTTTAAATTGAAAAATAATTACTTGTGAATCGAAATAGTTACATGCTGATGATAAGGATTGATTGATGACAATTTTATAGAATATACGAATAATTATAATTAACGCATAGTTTGAAGCCCTGATTATAAATATTTTGGCCACTACGCTTAGATTATAATGAAAAATAAATTACTTGCAGCAATATTTACTTCCTTATGTTAAGCTATGGGTGCTGACTATTTCTCAAAATATATCCTTTTTGAGAGTTGACACTCTTGATTACAAACATTGATTGAAAATATGTTTGCCACAAGGCATTATCTAAACCAAAAAATAATTATTTTGGCAAAGAAATCGTTACTTTTTGATAATAAGAATTGTTTAGTGAAATTTTTTTAAAAGGTAAGATTTTTCAAAATTAACACTTTTGTTTGAACCACCGATGTTAAATATTTCTGACATGACGAGTAGATTTAAACTGAAAAAAAATTTACGATTTATGTGAACTACTTACATGCTGTTTTTAAAGATTGTTTGGTGACACTTTTCTTTGAAACATTATTTTTAATATATCCGGCACTACACATTTTTAAACTGAAAAATAATTACTTTTATAACAAAATAGTTAATGTTCAGGATATTTTGGTAATAATTTCCGATTTTAAAAGTTAAAATGTGACACTCTAGTTTACTACATCGATTTTTAATATGTCCGCCTATACAGATAGATTAAAACGGAAAAATACTCGTAATTATTTTCAAAACAAAATCTTTAGTTACAATTGTTAAATAGGTCATGACAATTTTTCAGAAAATTCTATATTTAAAAGAAGAAACTCTTGCAACATCGATTTTAAATAGTCCACCACTACGCATAAATTGGAACTAAACAATATTTACTTTTGCAAAGAAATATTATATTCTGGTGACATGTATTGGCGACTATTTTTCAGAACATACCCTACTTCAAAGTTGACACTAGATTGCAAACATCGACTTAAAATATATCCCCTACTACTAATTGACATAAACTGAAATATAATTACTTTTGCAACACAATATTTACTTCCTTATGATAAGTATTATTTGATGCTGACAATTTTTCAGAATATAGTCTTCTTAAAAGATGACACTCTTGATTGTAATATTGATTGCAAATAGTCCACTACTACGCATAGATTTCAACTAAACAATAATAATTTTTTCAAAGAAATGTTTACATTCTTGTACCTATGAAAACGCTTTTTTTTTTTTTAAATTCAAAGAAATATATAGTGATTATTCACATTTATTATCTACTATGTTGTTTAAAGATTTCGAAAATTCCCTAACTAAATTCAATTTACAGCGCTTTTCTTCGTGCAAAACTTTAATTTCAGATTCCCAAATTTTTTGTCTATGCAGTCTTCTACTTTTGCCCTACAAACAAAAGACAACATTGAATTTCGGTGGGCAGGAGAAATTTCGTGCAATTGAAATGCAATTGAAGCATTTTTCCAGTTATTAAAACCTTCAAAGAAATTAGTTGCTGCTTCTTTTCCAAACAATTTGCAGTAAGCGTAGATCACAAACCCCTTTGAAGGAGAGTAAACAAGCCAATCACATGTTTTTATTTCACCATTCTGAAGGCGTTTTTTTGAAATAACCTATGTACAACTCCTTTTTTACTCCATAAGTACGTTCAGAAGCAGAAAATCTTCCTCATTATTTTGTTTGAATCCATTTTGAATTATCTGCTCTCCAGTTTTGTCATATATGTTCCACAAAGCAGGGTCATCAGAAATAATTGTTGTTCCGATTTACTTTGCAAGTTGACTAATGTTAGGATTAGTTCCTCTAAACAACCTGGGTTCTGTGGTTCAGTTATCTAATTAATGGTTCTTTATTATTTAATACAACTTTACTATTTCTATTAGTTCTCTTATATACTAATCACAAATATTTTAGTCTTCTTAATTACTAAGAACCCAAAAAGACTCTAATTGTTGTGACTCACAGAACTGATTCTACGTTATATTTTATAATGACTTGTCTCTGAAATTATTACTAGGTTTTTACACGAAGTTTGTTCACCCTGCTTGCCACTCTTATGGATGCTTGTCTTAAGTCTCAATTCTCCTAGGAAGCTCTTACTCGCCAAGTCCGTCTGGCTATCTTTACGAATTCCTGCAGCACCTTCCCTTGATCAATCTTGGCCCACTAACCAAGTTTTCTCCCCCCCCCCCCAGGGTTTATATATCTTTGTAGTATCAATGACGTCTGCCTTGCTTGCAAGGTAAGCAATTTCTTCATTTCTCCAGGTCTGTTACAATAATTGTTGTCTACTGGCTTCTTTAAAAGACTATATTCCTAACTAAAACTATCCTAATTCCTACCACTAATGAATTGTCATTTTCGATTAATGAATGTAACGAATCAAACACTGTAATAATAGGACTGTCACTAACATCTTTACTATCGAGGCTTGTGTCTAAGTTCTGACATCCCGCATCTGGTAAATTACTTGTACTTGAACAGGGTTCTTTTTCTTTAAGCAGAAAAAAACACTAATCTTTGGAACTTTAGTTAAAAACAGTATCATTACAAATTTAATAGACTAACATTTATATACTTTGAATATTTGGTTTAATTTACTGTTCTGTTTAAATTCACATATTTCTGTAATACTAAAATCAAATATTTCTGTGAATAAAACCAGAAAATGTAAATATTTTATTTTACTTACCTATATTTTTGTAAGTCCTACAATAAGATTATGAGTATCAGCAATATTGTTAATTTATTAAATAAACCTCCTGGTCAATTAAATTGTTTAGTTTTTTCAAACACTAAATAACAATACACTTGAATAAAATTATTCAAACAATGTAAAAAAGGTATAAAATAGAGTTTTCCTACTTGAAGCACTGGCCTAATTAAGCCGTGAGAACACTGATGACAGAGAATTTATTTTAATATATTTCCAAAGATTTTAGTGTTTTTTCCTAACGATAGCACACACAAAACTAAAATCATTACCTAATATTTTATCCATCACAATTGCACCTTAGAATGCCCCAGAACTCACTATTTTGCACCTAATTTTCAAAATTCTATACTCCAGACCTTCCGGTAGTGCGCTGCCAGTAAAATATTATTATGTTAGGGTGCTGTGGGTGTTAAAAGTTCGGGAATCACTGACCTAGGGGTAATTGTTAACTATTTGGACGTCACTTCAAAAAAAAAAAAAAAAACTTTCTAAAAAGTATGCTGGCCAATACAGAAAGTTAAAACAGTGTCAGAAAAGGATACAAAAAAATTTATTTTACTGGAAAATTACAAATTGAAAAGTAAAAAAATTCATGTATGTGTAAGCTATGTATGCAATGGGAATTCGTAACTTGAAAAATGACTACTTAATAACAAGACATTCACATATCGTATGTCATACACACAAATGATGGCAAATATACGAATAAACTATATCAATTTTATGAACAATCAATCTTTTGTTTAAAACCAGAAATGAAGAATATTTTTCCGCTTTTTGCATGTTCCATATTATCTTTATTGTATATAGATTTAAATTTTAAAATATTGTTATACAACAGATATGTTTTATTTATCAATAGGTATACTTCAAATCACATTTATGTTCAAGGTATATTTAAATAAAGCTTCTTGTTCTGTTTATATTTAGTTGTAAAATGCTTGTACCATGGTTACGACTTATCTTCCGATGCCAACCTCTCTTGGAAATGTATTATCAGAGCTGGAGCTATGTAGCAAAAACAGGTAAAACGTTTATTTATAACCATGAGTTCAGGAAAAAGCATATATTCACACTTTTCAGTCAAACAGTCTAGTACAACAATTTGGTAAATCACAATTGTTAATATATATAACAACATTATCTACCTTCATTTTCCAAAGTTTTTGAACAAACTTTTTACAACAGAATTGTTTCTTTTATTGTATAGAAAAATCGGATAGTTCCAAACCAACATGGTTTCAAAAATGACAAGTCAACATCAACTGCATTCTTTGATTTTGTTAAGAATACACACACCTTTATGTAATACACACCTTTGAATGTAAAAGTCAAATCATAAGTGTTCAGTTTAATTTGTCATAAGATTTTGACTGAGTTGACCATATAATCTTATTACGTAAAGTAAACTATATTCTAGTTGTATAAGAAACAAAGCCCATGATTGGTGAAAATCTTACCTAAGTAGTAGATTACAATATGCTGATATCAAAGGTAAGAAGTATATTACCTATAATAAGTATTGTTCTAATATTTGACAAGTAAAATAGGGGGGGCCCTCAAGATAGTGTACTTGGACCTCTATTATTTATATTATATATTAATGATTTAGCAAAAAATAAACTAAAGGAAAATTTAGTTTAGTATGCTCATGATTATACTTTGTATGTCTTATATGTATGTGTATTTTTTAAAATATACTTTTATAATAATTCATATTTAGAATAATGTATATAGATTGATGTGTCAACGCAATGCTTATATTATTAAGGAACTAATGAATTGAATGTTTTTGTTATACAAGTGGAAGTGTACTACTGTATATTGTTATTATTTGTAGTAGTGATTTTTGAAAATTATGAAATTTATTTGTTGTAGTAATTGTTGAAAATTATGAAATCTACAGGATTTGAATAGTTTATTTTAAATATACTGTATTAATTTTTACTAAGAATTTAAATATTAAAAAAATAGTATTTTGTCTTGGGGATTTAAAAGATTGACCTTATTTCATACTGCTACAATGTGTGTAATAGTTAATCAATCTTTTTAATATTTTTTACAAAATATTCAGACAAATTAAAAAATTTGATGGGTATACGAGAATATTTGGGCTTAGGTATGTGCATAAGTCATACACATTAGTAATAATAATTTGAATTTGCCCCTAACCACAATCACTGGAACTTAATAAAACACAATTATCTGATTGATTGTTCTTTATTAATTATATCCACTTAATGCCCTGATGTACATTTCGATAACATGGTTATCATCATCGGAGGGTCTTGCTTATAAACTAAATATAACCTTACATATCTATTACTAAAATAAAATTAAACCTAAAACTATGATAACCTGAGTGCAGGCTAAAATCCCTCCCACTCCACATATCAGTTGACCAGTAAGGGCTTGGGCTGGCCCTTTGTCAAGTTATTGTTATATGTCTTTGACCTATGGAGTGGGGTGAAAGATAACTGTACCTCTAACAAAGCTAATGAGAACAGGTGGCCTACTCCTTACAAAAGTCTTTATAACTTAACAATACAAAATAATGTGACTACTTAATTTATTACATCTGTATTTTCCCTAGATTACTAAGAAAGTTAATATCCATGTGTATATACATATATATATACATACACACATATATACATACATACACATATCAACATACACACATACACATGCATACACATACATATACACATACAAACACATACACATATACATACATATACACTGTTGTAAAACTGTTTAAAGAAACTGGTAGTATGACTAAACTCAAATCTCAGGATGGCCATGAACATACATCGAGACTGATGAATGTTTTAGACATATGCAGAACCCAGAAAAGTCAATCGCACATCAAAATTTGGAGCTTTGGATTTCTTAGATTATTCAAATGTCCTATATATATATATAAATCATATATATATATATATATATATATATATATATATATATATGATTTAATTGCATGCTTATAAACTATGGCCTAAGCAACAAATTAAGCCTAAAGATAGATCTAAACCAATTAACTTTCAATAAAAAATTATTTAGTGTTGATAATGTTCAACGATGAAGTTACATTTCATTTAAATAGCAGTGTGAACTACCATAACTTTAAAATTTGGCGGTAACAAATCAAATTATTGAGTATATCCAGGATTTACCGAAAGTGAATAATAGGGCCCTTTATGTCAAACATTACAGAAAATGATTATTTAGATTTGCTAGAGTAATATGTTTGCCACAAATTGAAAGGAATTTAAAAAAGTCAGTGTTATGCATCTAATATACAAGACAACACTGCTGTCACATTACATTGTTGATGTTCACGTTCTTTCAATGTTAGTTTTCTGAACTGATGGATTAGTAGGGGCTTGTCTTTGACCTCCAAGAAGTCCTAACCTAACCCCAATAAACTTTGTTCATGGAGGTATGGACAAAAATATTCTGATTCCAAGATAATTTCAGATTAAAACCATTGAACCTGATTCTACGAGAAAGAATTATCCAACCTATTGAAAAAATTCATCAGATATGATCCAGAGTATATTGATAGAAATGGATTACTGATTCAACGTTTGTAGGGCAATAAATAAGGTTCATATTAAGGTAAGCTATATGGTAATACACTTTTTTGTTCATTTTGCAACAACAAAAAATATAAAATATGAACCTAGCCCGAATACTTTTTCGACTACAATCAGGGCTATCTTTTTCAATGACTGTATTACAGATATGAAAAGTTATGTTGTTTCTAAATGCACACATAAACAATTTACAAACAGGCTGACGTTAAGCATATTCTCGAAGTTTTGATTTTATCAAAATTAGCTCTAATCTTGATAAATTTTTTTACAAATGTTATCACTACATACCCAAACAAAACATATTGGCATCATCTTTTAAAAAAATGGGATTTTTCAAGTCTGAGGGATTTTGATAAATTTTGATAAAATGTAATGATTTATAACCTACACTAATTGCAACAGAAAATTATGGTTCAAGAGTAAAACTGATATCATTGTAACAGTTTAATTGAGTTTTCCTTCCTTTGGACATATCCAGTAACTGTGCCAAGATTAGAGAGGTGTCCCTTAGTATCTCATAAATAGAATGGGGTATTTTGCTTGTTTGGGTTTGTTTTATCTGGGAAATAGCTGCCCAGATATTCATGATAAACACTACTGGTGTTTTAAATATAAATTATGTAAGAGTTTTGGAATATCATATCTGTACAGTTTATATATTTTTCGTACCTAATAGTTGGCATGTTGGTGTTAATATTGTATAGAACATTTGCCCTAGTTAATTATAGATAGTAATAGATAGACAATACACTTTTGTTCTGTTTCTTTTTAAACTGGGTATTGTAGAGTAAATTAGGACACAACACACTTTGATGGGGGGAGGGAGGAATTTTATTGGCATAATTTGATATTAACAATTTAAGTTGCAAAATGGTACCTTTTTTAAAAGTTTCTACGAAAAAAATAGTTATGGACGAGTTTGTTTATTATTACATAACAAAGAAATTTAGATGAGTTTAAAGGTGATTGGTCTATTCAGTAAGTCGTTTCATAACCTCAAAGTTTACATTTGTCTATTTTAAACAGTTAGCTGTAAGTGTAGAGTATATTGCGTTCGTGAAGGTTGCCCAATCACTAGGGACAGAGACCAAAGTTTTACTCCCTTTTTATTTTTACCGAAAAGTGCAATTTTAAATTGCTGGGCTAACTTAATGCTAGCCAACCAAACTAATAAGTATCATGGTGGTATCATAGTACTTACCCAGCCCCATCATACAATCTAATACAAGCAGAACCTCCAAATGTAATGCCTAAAAGCTGGTTTCTTGAGCCTTGTATAAAATATTAATTTGGTATATCAAGGGGTCCTTACCTAGTAGGGTAAGTTTGTTTAAAACAGTTGTTACAAAGGTTTTCGAACCTCATAATTCTCTATATCACTACTTTACTGTCGTTAACCCCTAAAGAACCTCGTAGATGTGTATACAGTCTGACCTCCATATTTCGAACTTATTCATATTAAAAATTTCTATTTATCGAAGTTTTTTTCAAATCAAATGAAAATTACAATGGAAAAGTGTTTCCATAAATAGCAAAAAAAATTTGATGTGTCAAACTTTGTAAATTGAATGTGTGAGAAAAAAAAAAGTCAAATGTCAGATATCATATAGCGAAAGGAAATGAACAAGAATACGCTTTGACTAAAACAGGTCTTTGGCCTATTAGTCGTGGCATGGTGGGAACAACAATCATGTAACTATCGGAATGGCGGTAACAATGATCACATGACTAATGTATCTTTTCCACTACTCTCATTTTCATCAGTAAGTCAGTAGTATATGATTGGTTTAGATTACTGCGTGAATGTCTTTAATCGTTGCTTTAAACACTTTTTGTTAGTTGTTTTAAAGAAGTTTAAACATGCCTGTTTTAGGACCACTATTGAAAGAAGTAATGAAATACGAGAAAATTAGGGCATTCAGAGTTCCAAGCAAGTTCAGGTTGGCTAAACAAATTTTAAGAAGTGCTACAAAATTAATTAAAGAAAATTTTATTTCGAGAGAAATTGGAAGTGTATATGAATATGTCAAGTGAAAAACTACAATTTTAAAATCAATTTTAGAAGAATATGAAGATGATAATATTTTTAATATTGATGAGAGTGGCATTTTTTTTTAATGTCTACCAAATAAGACGCTTACCTTTAAAGACGATACATACTTTGGAGGTAAAAATGCCAAACAACGAATTACTGTTGCCCTCTGTACCAATTTTTCCAAAAAAGAAAAAATTAAAATTCTGGTCATTGAAAAAAGCAAGTAGCCAAGATGTTTCAAAGGAGTAAAATTGTTAGAAGTTGACTATGTTTACAATAAAAAAATCATGGATAAGGAGTGAGATTTTTGAGAAATGGCTAATTAATAAATTGATAAACAAATGATTAGGCAAAAGAGAAAAGTTGTTCTTTTCCTTAACAATTGTCCTGCACATCCTTCTTCTGTTGTGAAAAAGTGTGTAAACATAAAGCTGGTTTTTATAGCCTTGAATACCACATCGAAACTTCACCCTATGGATCAAAGCATTAGCAAGTTTCTTAGAATGCATTATCAAAAACAGATTCACAAGAGACTTATTTCTGCTTTGGAAAATGACAAATCTGTTGAAAATGTAATTGACTTCATGCTATGTATATCAGAAATAGAAAAGGTGGCAAAATGATATATCAGAATCAACGATAAAAAATTTGTTTTAGAAATGCTGGCTTCTCTGAAAAAACTGTTGTGGATGAAGTTAATGTACAGCCACAAATTGAGGAATTTTGGGACCAGTTACATTCAGCAGGCATGATAAACAATGATGTTTCACTCAATAATTTTTTAACAGTGGATGATGACATTTTTATATCAGAATATCCAACAAATGATGACATTATAAATTTAATCACAAATACAAAAGATGATGTTTGAAGATAAAGATGACCAGGCAGAAGAAATAGAATTTCCTAAGTCATTAAAAAAAGAAATGTTGCCAGCGCTTGAAATGATTAATCATGGACTTCAATTCATAGAAAAAGTACCTGATGATATTTTCTAATCGCTTAACAAATGTGAACACTTTTATGAAGAATCTACATTGGAGGTTATCCAGCAAGGATATTTGGAATTATTTTAATACCCAACAATACAAGACAGTATTATTAATGCACTATATACATGTATTGTATAAATTAATATGTGTTTTCTTCACTGTTTTTATCATTTTTAAACATAACACAATTTAATTTAAGTGTACATAACCCTATATAGTACTTTTTTAAAAAATAAATTTAATAATGTAACTGTCACTAAATCGAGGTGTCTCCATTCCTTGTAGCTTTACAAATTTCTATCATCTCATAATTTGGCTATATTAAACTTCACCAATTTAATTTATTAATTTTTGTTTAACTCTTCTTCGATGGTGGCTCCACCAGATTCTAGCACCTAGAATCAACTCACTGTGGTTGAAAGGTTAATCATTAATTAAGGTTAATAAAAATAGAGACAAATTGTTTGAACTACCTTCTATAATGATTCAAGTTTAAATAATTACAACAATGAAATATAAAATTTGATAATCCCAAATAAATTCCATTCACTCACACATATACTCCATTTGCCATCTGCCCTTGTTCTTAACTAACTACAAAATCTCTAATAGCTAATATCCAAACATTATATATTTTTAGATTGAGAGTCTTGAAATTTATATCGAGTATTCTCTTTTACTAATTCTCCTTTTAACTACTCTCTTTCTAGGATTAAAATTCTTAAGATGATTTCATCTTTAATTTTAATCCTAGAATAATATAAATTTTAGTCTAAAATTATTTAACCAATCAATATTTTATAAAAATATGTTTTCTGTTTCTTGGACTTTGAATTTATTTTATTTCATCTGACTTGTTTTAATAAGTTAAACTACTTTGAAATCTGTGTAAGCACATTTAATGAAGATTTTACTTACATTAATTTATTTAATCATAAGTTTCATTTCACAATACTATCGTTACACTTATGATTGTTTTGATTGTAGATTCCTGTACACTACACTTTATTCGAAATGTTCACCCTTATTTATATTTACACAATATTAATACTTTGACTTATTACTTTATTAATTATATGATTTATTTTAACAAAATTCTTTTATTTATTAAATATAAATATACATCAATTTTATTTTTGTCACCTTCTCTTCTTGATTTTTTTTTTTTTTTTTTTTTTTTTTACTTGTCTTTTGGTCACATAGCTTTCCTGACCTCACAGTGTTTGAAATCTTGTCACATAAATTGCAAACTACTTCCTATTGAGTTCAATATACTTTGGTTTCTGAACTCTTAGAATACTTATGAATTGGATTTACTACTTCCCCTCCTTACTTGATTTGTTATGTTTTCGAATAAATATTTATATATATATATATATATATATATAAGATTTATATATCTATTCCTGACAGAAATGTTATAAATTATAAAACGAAGTTTTATTTTTTATAAACTAAGGTAGGACCATTATGGTTACGGTCAATGAACTGTCGTCAGCACTTATTGTATAAAAAAAAAAGTTGTTTTTTTATAAATAATAATCTTTTTTCACTTTAATGAAGTTTCTATATATTGACTTTTTTGTGAGGAATCATCAATTTTGTTATGGAAGTCAGATTGTATATTGGAATTGAAATTTGCAAATTTTTAACTAATTTTGAGTGTTATAAACACATGAGATATGAACATAAAACTGTTTAAAGTGGCCACAATTTTGACATTTTCAGTTTGATTTTTCTGAATTTCAGTAAGGTTTTATATGAGGACACTAGTCCCCTGTATCAAATTTCATGCTCCTATCTTCATTTTTGTGACCGCTATCATGCTTACATACAGATGACAACAACGTTGGACGGACGGCATATTGAAAACTTCTTCGGTTTTCTGAGACCATGCTCAATTTGTAGTTTTACTGAAATACTAAATTTTTAAATGCTGGGCTAACTTCATGCTTGCCCTCAACGCTGCAAAATATCAATTCTAAGTCCATCATTTTAAAAGATTTACTTTTTCGTTTTACCAAAAAACGCTATTTTAAAATGATTGGGCCAACTTTACATTATAAAAGTTCTTAGGAAGCTGGGTCTAAAATCTTGGCTGGGTCTAAAACAAAATTAGTTGGGTAGTCACAAAAGACCCATTTGGGTTACAATAACAAGAGGCTGAATAGCCTCGGACCCCTAAATCACTAACTAATTAACTAACTTCACACTAGCCCACAACTCAACAAAATATTAATTCTCAGATTTTTGTAAAATGCATTTTTCTTCATTGGAATTTTGTATACAAATTAAAACTGTTTGAACGCCTTAAAAGTACAGTCGTTTCTTGCTATAATGGACTAATTGGGAAGCAACGATGTCCGGTGTAAAGAAAGCCTGTCATTTCAAAATCCATTCAAGTATAACATAAGTAGGCCACTTTTAACATGTATCTCTCTTCCACTTCTTATTTGTGGAAGTAACCAATTGTAGTTTCCGTTGTTAAAAGGGAGGAAACAATTATTTCTGGATTTCTATCATTTGTCATTTCTCACATTGTACAGTATAGAGAAGCCTACCCAGTTTGTCACTGATGTTAGTTTTCTTTAGTTCACAGATTTTTAGAAACAATGATTGGTGTACATAATTAAAATATCACTTGCTCAAAAACAACATAATTAATTTTTTTTCTCATAATGTATAGCTAAATGATACATTTAAATAACAAAAAAATAACAGTTCACAAATTTGTATGATTCTGCTAAAGGAAAACGTTTTAAAGTACAATAGTACTAAGTTTAACAAAACACTATTTACACTTGAATAATACAAAAAAAGAACAAACATTTTTATCATTTTTGTAGTAGTAAAAAACACAATTTTAATGAATATAAGCCTACAAAATAAGAAAACAGTAAAATATTTAGAAAATTTTTATGAAAATTACTATAAGAATTAAAATAAAAACATGTTAATACACTAAGATAGTTCAATCGGAAGTCAAACAAAAGATAAAAATAGGCATATACTGTACAGTAAACTATGGTGCCAATGCTGTTACTATGACAACGGGGTGTTTTTTGTAAAGTGCATAACAATAACTTGGCTACAAACTAGTCCGTTTTATCGAAAGTTTGCTCTACAGAAGTCTGTTATACCGAGGATTGACGATATTTAAAAAAATCGGAAGACTATAAAAAAATTGTTCGATTATATTAGTTAGAAGCTAAGATATTGTATATTATGCATATTACGTGCTTATTCGTAAACTAATTTTGTAAATTGGTCTAACATTTATTCTGCTTACCCTTTTTTTGCATATTAAAATAATATTGAATGAAAATGAAAAAAATAAATAATTCTACTAGATATTTGTAATAGTTCAAGTATACACACATTTCTTTCTACAAGGCCATGTCTGACTCCCTTCCCCTCCTCTCCAGCTAGCAGGCCTGAGACAATTTGCTACACAACACACTGAGACAATTCTCATACTTTTTTAGTTACTTATTATAAATTTACTTACACTGATTGACTTCTCTCTCTTTTGTGTCACATTAAAAAACTAAAACTTAAAAGAAAATTTTCAAGTTTGTATGATCCATGGACTTAACTTTTAGAAGGGCTCAATTTTTTAATTTTGAGAAAGTCTTTTTTAAAGTTATGTTTCAAATATGTTAACTAGAATTTTAGTATGGTTATTAATCTTCATAACAAACATCTTTTCCTAAAATATCATTAAAATGCCTCGATAGTTTCTATACTTGCAGTTAATTGTTTAAAATAGACATGCATAAAACTGAGATTATGTAACAATTTATTGAATAAATCACTTTGGATTCATCTCATTTTCTTTATAATCTAATAATGAACACATTTGTTCATAACAATTTTTTTCATTGGAGCTATAGAAATGGGGATTTTTAAACCATAAAAACCATTATTTTGAAAATACATTGTTAATACCAAATTACGCTTATCTCCAAATGGTGACAATTTTTTTGTGTAACTTTGAAATGTCCCTAAGAATCAATGCAAACAATGAAATTGTACTCCCCCCCCTGATTAAATGGTTTGAAATATGTGTGCTCTTATGTTTTACAGGTTTTGAAGACAGTTTTGTGAGTTTAGAAAAGTTAAACCCGTTCCACTTTGATCTTCCTGTTGATCTTGCAATACGACAATTGCAAAATATTAAAGATGCTTTCTGAATCTCTCATTTTTGTTGTGGATGTCACCAGACTATACCTGAATGTAATATTCAATGTAGTGTATAATAAATCATTTCCTCAACAAGATTTTTGAGTTTTTATTGTTTTTCCTTGTTCAAAATGTTATTACTGTTATATAAGAATAAAATTGTTTGTCCGACTGATTTTTAGATAAAAAGGAATTGTTCTTTACGTTTCTTTAATCGATTCAAAAATAGGAAGAGAGAACTTTTCATCAACTCAGAGTGTATTATTGTGTCATGTTCTTCTGCTTCAGTTAGGAAGTCTATCTTTTTTGCACATCAGCTTCAATGGAAAATAGATAGTTTGATATTCCTTGGCAACCCTGAGAAGACCCACAAGCTCTATGAACTTGAGAATTTCCTAATAAGTTTGTCAAGTCCTTTGTAAAAAATCCAATGGTCTCAATCCTTTCCCAATTGAGGTATTTGCATTACAATATAGGTTATTCTGCATTTTCCTCTTGCAGGCCACATTTTCTATACAGAATCTATCTAATTCTGCAGTGGCTTATAATGAACCCTACCACCTTCCTTATATTGTCCCTCACTAACGAGAGAAGATCAGCACAGTTTGCTTTAGAGAGGCACGAAGTGAAAATTTACTTATCCTTAAACCTAAGATACTCTATATCAAATGTTGAGCTTGACTTATGAGAAAAACCAGAGTTGTGGTTTGGTTGGTGTAGCTGGTGTATCACTGAAGAGGACGACCTTGTCGTTGAAACGCGTCTGATACTTAGGCGTATTTTTTTTATGAGAATTGTGTTCTGTGTGTTTGTTATACTAAGATACTCTTGTTATATTTCTGAGTCTAAGTGCTAATGACTTGCATAGCCAGCCTCTTGTATATGCCACAGAACAGCTCAGATCCTATGAAATTTGTTATTCATATTACAATTTGTTAGCCTGTACGTCTATACATTGATTCCCACTAATCCCAGCAAAGTGTAAAATAGTTAAACCCCCACAGCCATAATATGATTCTGAAAAAATAGTGGACGTTCGCTATCATTTTTGTATATAAAAAAATATTACACAATGTTTCGAGAGTATAAATCAACACCTGTTAACAAGTGGAACATGAAAAGAGTCTAAACCACCGACATAGCCTAGGATCATCTTGAAAACTAAAGCTAATACAGTAGAACCTCAACTATCCAAGGTAATTGGGACCAGGCACATCTCGGATAATCTAAAACTCTGATAATACAGTAGGCCATGAAGAAACCATTGAGGTGAAATTTCCCGCGACACTTACTTCTATACAGGCTAATTTGGAGCCATGCTTACATTAAAATCTATTTTATTTGGCTTAAAATAATTTAAGATTTTAAATTAACAATGAAGGTATGATAATGTACTCAAATTAAAGAAATTGAATACTGACTGTAATAAAAAAATGTAATGTGATATTACTTTTGTTTATGAAAATGAACAAATAAACATGCTTAAAATATAAAATTTTTGAAAATCCAAAGTTGACATCCAAAAAACATACCTTATAACAAATACATTGCTGTTATAAACTTACACACCTTTAAAAAAGTATTTCATTGTCTTTTGGTTTACAATGATGCTAAACATTTTTGCTGCATTGTTACCGCAACATCAGTTTGTCCACTGGTGACACATCTTCTTGTTGTTTCTAATGTCTCGAATCCATCAGTGGGAAATTTTTTGTTGATTACAAGAGCCACCATCATTCTCATCATCACTGCTGTCTGGTTGCTGGGTAACTAAATCAACAATAGCATTATCATTTAACTCCTGAAAATCATCGTCTTTCATCCATTCTATATGTCTTGCTATATAATATTATCAGTGGTTGGTGGGTTATTAACCATTTCAATGTAAGGGTCATCTAAATTGTCCGATTCACTATCATTACAGAAATGTAAAGCGTCTGTAGGTGAAATGTTTTCCAGCTTCTTTTTGGACTCATTTGCTTAACTTCTTCCCAAGACTCTGAAAGCCAATATACTACAGCTTTCAAACGCACCATTTTCAAATTTTGAACAACAGTTCATTCATTTTCTAAGTCTTCAAAAAATGAGCAATAGACAGCAGCAGTATTTTTGTTTAAGATTTTTTTTTTTTTTTGTACACCCTGCTCAAGTGTTTAAATGAGTGGTGAAATAGTCTCATATGGATGGCTTGGAGCATTATCTAGAATTACCAATGCTTTAATTGTTAATTGGGAGATTTTTCGGTAATTCCCCACGCCTTGAGTTCACCTTGGATAATATAGAAACTCAGATAATCAAGGTTCTACCAGTGGCGGCTCATGATTAGGTTTCAAGGTTGCACAACTCCCATCCTATATAATGTCTAAACAATAAAAATATATTTTAAATCTAAATGTTTTTTGAAAATATTAATACGAATTCAAGTTTTATGTACATCCTTTTAAACAAAAAAGAGATAAAAAAAGTACAGTTTCGAGCTGGTGATAACTAAGAAAGAATTGTGTGTAAACCTCTATTGTTCATATAATACTGCCATCCCTAAATAAAACTTCCAGGGGTTGTTGAGAGTTAGGTACTGGTTGAAGTTTAAAAAAAAAAATCTAAGTTAAATATAAGAATCCAACTAGCAACATTACATAAATTACTATTGTCCATACACTAATTTCTGTTACAATAATTGTCTTTTGGTGAATTGGTGAGATTGTGTCCAAATTGATTTTGTCAAATTCTATCTTGTTTAGGTTAATAGAAAATTCTGATCGTTGGTTTACTGAAAGACGTAGTCCAGAAGCATTAAAAAGTTTTAGATGTCCACATTCGGGTTTGGAAGAGTGATAGAACTGTTTCTTTTTGTAGAAAATTATATCACTATTTGTGTTAATTAAATAAATACCTTGAAGTGTCGTAGTTATAGTTTCTTTTTTATTTGTTATTTTCAAAGTTTCCTCTTAAGGGAATATTGCTAAATATTGGTTCATCTCTGGTATCCATTTAATTAGATTGTATATGATCTCCAAAGCGGTGTATTTGCAATTGTCTCTTGTGTTATGTTGAACAATAGATGTTTCACAGTTGAGTTCATTATGGGATATTGGTTCCAATGAGCATAATAATTTTGATTGGATTGTGTTACTACATTTATTATCCAAACCTAAAATTCTAAATTTACTTAATTTAGTTTTTGATACTAACAAATATTTTACTGTGGTGATTATAGTTCCATAACCTGATTCATATTTAGTGGGAACAGAATACTATTTGTAACTATTGAAATCTGCTTCTTCTAAATTGGTAAATCAAGAGAATTAATTAGAATCAAGAATTTTTGCCAATTTTACATCTTTCTTCTAACTCTATTTTTGGTTCTAATGGCAATTGATTATTATAATATTTGTGATTTTTTTTTTTGATTTCTTAAAATAATTCTTTTGTGGAAATTATATGCCTTGTTATAGGTGTAATTTATGCTTCTATAATCTATTACAAGTCGAAATTTTTGTTTTCCAGGGTCATCATGTTTTTTGGGTACGATCTAAACTGGAGAATTCCATGGGGAATGAGAAAGTTGGATGATTTTTGTTTTAACATATCTTCAATTTGGTTATTTATTTCATTTTTATAAATTTATGGAATAAACGGGAATGTTATCAGTGGTACTAATTATATGATTAATTTGGTTGGTAAAGGTCAGATTATCTCTTTCAACATGAAATATATTAGCATATTCTTCTAGTTTAATTATAGCTTTTCTTTCTTCTGAATTTATATGGTCTACTCTAATTTTGGACGGATATAGTCTAAGTTTTTTGTTTTTATGATCAATCATATGTAAATTTATTTTATTTTCTTGGTTTTTTTGAAAGTATTTGTTTGGAAAATATTGTAATTATTTTAAGTTTCTAGTTCAAGTGGTTTTAGCGTCAATATCTTACTTTCCGTTGTATTGTTTATTATAGGACAATAAATAGGCTTCACCTTTACGTACTCTGACTATACATTGGGGAATTACTAATCCACCCATTATTTTATAAGATAACAATCCTTTATCATTATTTATACCTTTTATTTTGACTTTCATTATTTGACTGGTACAAACTTGAATATGATAGCTTGTCATTTCTTTAACTGATACATCCCTAGCATTTGTGTTTAAAATATCTGTTTCTCTATTAAGATAAGGAATTGGGATCCTCTTATTGCAACATATTAGTTTATTATTTATGAAGTCAAAATTTATTTTTAAATCTTAAATACTATCCAGGCCAAATAGTAGATCAAAGCTTTTATGAAAGTTGAATAGGTAGAATTTAATTAATTTTTGACCTAATAGGGGTTGTTTACAGCTGCAATTTTCTTTTGAAACTGTGTACAGTGGCTACTTCAAATGGGGTTTTTTGGCTTCTTTTAAAACTTTTTAATCCTAATGATTTCTTTATGAGAGATCTTGTGATACCAGTGTCTAATAATATTTTTAAATTGGTGTTCAGGTTGTATATGTAGGGTTATTATTGTCATTTTTAATGTTCATAATTGAAAAAAGGTTCTTAGGTTCTGTATCCTAAAAAATGATTCTCTTCCGTTTGGTCTACAAAATAATTATCTTCTGTCTGAGTATTTGTTTCCTCTTCTACACAGTAGCCTGATGGATCGTTATAGTCAGGAAAAGTTTCGTCATAATTTGGATTGTCTTGGTTCGATGTTTGATACATAGTATTATCGTCGTTAATTTCCATCATCTGGTAAAGTTTAGGATTTTGCTAGATATTCCATCCGATTGTCTGACTGACATGCTCATAGGAGTGGGTTGATACAGTTGCTTTTGATAAGTCTCGAATTATTGTTGTTATTAAATTATCCCCGATGTGGGTTTGGTTGTTGGTACATTTGTCTGGGATTTTGGTTAAATGGTTCTGATCCAAAGAGAATGTGTTTTCCTAATCCATGGCCAGGAAATTGCCTCCACCATTCGATGTGCTCTTCCCTCCTCCTATTTTTTATTTTTATTTTTATATTTATTTTATTCCTTCCAGAAACAATAGAGATACAAAATATTAACACATCTATTACAGCTATTTTATATAATAGTAATCAGCAAGAGAGAAAAAAATTTTACAATAGACAAAGTGTACATTGACCTGTACCATATTCTTAAATTTATGCACTTATTTATGCCCAATCATACTTACACACCTATACATAAAACTAATATGCATAGCTTATAACTATAACATTTGCTTATTTAACCTAAAAGTGTAAAAAACATTTACTTGAATAAAAAATATAATATAGTTCAAAGAAAACTACACATTACTCTGGAAGAGAAAAATACAAAGAAAAACACCTGGCTCCCCTAAAGGCATAGTCCGCTTTAGGGATAACCACTCGTACATTTTGTGAAAATTAACCTAACAATATATAGCTCCTAAATCAAAAATTATAATTTACAAAGAGTTTTCTTTAGTTTTTCCCAAAAAAATATCTGTGAACATTCTACACAAATATTAACAATATACATTCACATGCTCTTACCTATCAAGAGAGAAAAAAAGTAAAACCCCAAATCATAAAAAATTTACATATTCTAAACCATCTTTAAGAGCAATAATACATAAGGGTCACTATACTATTCAATAACTATTAACTATATACTTTAACAAGTGTACAACCTCCTCCTGTTCAAAGAGCCAATTTCTCAATTTTCATTAAAAAAAATTAAATTGATTTTCCACATTTGATGTGGCCAGGCAGAAAATTTAAAAAATGTTGGCCCGAGGAAACAAAAAATCTTCATAAAGTAAGTTTTAAAAGGTTTTGACACTGAAAAATTCCCTGCAATTCTTAACCATACTCTCTCCTCTCATCAGACGTATCAGAAATCTGCCTGTTTCCACTTTTTATAAAATATAACTTAAGTCTTTGTAAATGTACAAGTATCTTAAAGGTAATATTCATAAAGAAAGAAATAATGGCTTTGAATGTTCCAACCTACTTTTGTTTAGGATATCCGGACAAACTGTTTCTGAATATTAATTATAGGTATTAGATTACAAATGTAAGTCCCTCCCCAATTATGCAAACCATACTCTATCCTACTCTGTACCAAAGAAAAATAAATCATACGCTTAACATCCGGAGGACACATATTTTTAAGAAAATAAAACACTCTTAATATTCTACCCAACGTAGATTTTAACTTAGACAAATGGACTTTCCAATTTAACTCATTGTCGAGGAACAACTGAACACATATTTTTGCAAAAACTTCTTTCACACGTACAATTTGTGCAAGGATATATTATATTCTCCGAGAAGTAATATCTTCCCTTTAATATGAAATTAACATAGTTTTCTCCACACTTAAGACCATACGATTTTTTAAAAATACCATCTAATAGCTCTTAAGTCATTATTCATGGTATGTTTAACATCACTCCATATACAATAATAATTTGAATTTGACCCTAACCACAATCACTGGAACTTAATAAAACACAATAAATTATCTGATTAATTGTTCTTTATTAATTATATCCACTTATTAATTATTAAGTGGATATAATTAATAAAGAACAATTAATCAGATAATTGTGTTTTATTAAGTTCCAGTGATTGTGGTTAGGGGCAAATTCAAATTATTATTGTGAATTTCACCATAGTGCTCAACAAGATTGTATCACTCCATATACGTTCAGCATAACATAAAACAGTGTCATCCGCAAATGATGTTAAGCTGCCTTTTAGTCGTGCATTACAAAGGTTATTAATATATATAAGAAACAATATAGGACCCAAAACAGACTCTTGGGGTACGACATACTTGATTTGACCCATTTTACTAATAACACCATTAATTTTACCCTCACATATTGTTTCCTTACAGCAAGATAACTTTGAAACCAACTCAATACAACTCTTCTGATGCCACAATTTAAATGTTTATGGATCAATATCGAATGATCAACAGTATAAAATGCTTTTTTAATGTCTAAGAAAAGCCCACTCACACATTTACCACGATTTATACCTTCATTTACACAACTTATTAAATTTTAAAGAGCTTCTTCTGTACTCATACCTTCTATGAATTCATATTGGTTACTACTAAAAAAGTTAATTTTTCCAGTTGCAAAAGAAGATGAGTTGTTTAAATAACTCATCAATTTCCATTTCATATTTTTTTCGAGTATTTTTGGAAAGGTGAAACAAGGGATATTGGTCTAAAATTATTACATACATTAGTAGAGCCGTTTTTATGAATAGGAATCACTACGGCTTCTTTGAGTTGGTCAGGGAAAACGCCAGAACCAAAACTAAAATTAAAAACTTATAGTAAGACATCGATAAATTTACGATAAGTAAGTTTTACCATAGTAGAGTTAACACCATCAATGTCTGGAGATTTTCTACTTTGTAAATAAAGTTAATCGTGCAATCAATATCTCTTTCTGAAATTGAATCTAAAAATATGGAAGAAGCCTCACACCTGCCACTAAAACAAGCTTCAAGATCGGGTGAAACATAATATGAATCATTCTTATAATCTAGTTCACAAAATATATTATCCACAACAGACAAAAAGTATGTGTTAAACCTATCAGCCACTAACTCAACATCATCCTGAAATTTACCATCTACCATCAAACTTATTTTATTATTCATTGACTCACTTTGACCAGATATTTGTTTTAGAATACTCCATGTCATTTTGGAGTCCCTCTTGCAGTCTTCTAGAATACCAAGATAATAGTTACTTTTTATTTTACATATATCATTGTGTACTTTATTACAAAATTTATTTAAAGTTTCTCTTAGTCTATCATCATTAGGACGTTTTTATAAATTAAATCTCTTTTTTTAATGCGCTTACAAATATCACCAGTTAAATTTCTTAGTATTATAACCTACATATGTCGCTTTAGATATTAAGTCTAATAATATTCCAATAAATTTAGAATAGGCAAGAGATGCATTAAGTTGTCGATAGACATCGGTCCAATCTACACTATCAAGAGCACTATTTAAACACATTGTAATTGATGTGATAAGAGATTATCTGTCTACCAGATGAAGTCAACTCCCCTCCCCTCAAAGTCAACAATGTCATGAAATGATCAGAAACGTGATTCAATTTATGTGCCTCCACATTTATTATAATCTTATTTAAAACTCTTAACAAAAAGATGGTCAATACAAGTTTTTGAATCCTCTGCAATAACCAACACTCATTTACCAATTATTCTAGGCCAAAACTACTCATTAATGTTTTATAATAATTTGAAACTGTACATTCCTCTAAGATATTAATATTTATATCACCAATCACTATTAATTTTTTTTTGGCGATTTAGTTTCCACAGTTTGTATAAAATAATCACTTATATCCTCAAGAAAAGACTCAATTGATTGTGAATACAATCTATACATACTTATTAAGAAATAAGTTTCTTTTGACAACCTAAAAACAATTTCTAGCGAGTCTGCTGAAGTGAAGTTGTCTACTCTGTAAATATTCGATTTGAAAATGTATATAAACCCCACGCCACTATAAGTTTCATTAGAATTTAGCATCAGATTATAATTTGGTAGTTGATAAAAATCACTCTCATTTTTGTTTATCCAAATCTTTGTCAAAACTATAATAAGCGGTCAATTCTCCCACCCCAATAACTCAGTTAATAGAATGTCAAAATTTTTACGCATGCTTCTAATATTTTGATGAATTATGACAAGATGCTTAGAACCTTTGGCAACAAGTACAACACAAGCTTTTTCTGTAAAATTTAACATAAATTAAGGTAAAATCTAATGTTGTTACAAGTCAAGGCAACATACATAATGCTACAAAAAAGAAAGAAAATGCAAATAACTTAACACTAAGACAGTATTTACAAGTTATGAAGATCATCTCGGCTCATTACTTGTTTTATTGGATCACCTTCAGTTCTTCTTAAAAATACCCTGCCTCCTCTTACCCAGCAGAACTTATAGCCTTGTGTGCCAAAGCAAACAGCCTCCTTCATGCAGGTGACAACGATTCGTTTATGTAGAGAGGAGTGTCTATGCAGGAGACCCATGTGTCTTGTAGACAAGCCCTGTTTTGCACTCTTCTTCCGCAACTACTCTTCCTTTTCCAAACACCTTACAAATTTAGCAATTTTATCAGTATGGGCGTTTGGGTTTGGTCTTTTACCTAACCTATAACATGTATCAATAATTCCTTCACTTATTTAAAAGTCTACAGCAATGCCAACCTTTTTTATAATTTCGACAATGTCTTCTCCCTTTTCCGTGGGAACAACCTGCATCTCAATACAATTACTTCTGCTCAACATCCTCCAATCTACTATCCAGCGTCATGATTTTCTCCTTCAAAAGCTTATTTTCTGTATTTAGTTTTTCTATTTCTTCCACAAACTTGTCGACCTTCATAGTTAGCTGTTTAATAGCCTCCGTATTTTCTGCTAACTTTTCGCTCTGATTTTCATTTGAGGTGTTAAATCCTTCACAATTGTTCGCTGGTCTTCCTTTATTTCATTTATGGCATTCATAACATCTTGTAGGCTCAGCTTTCCCTCCCCCACCTGAGTCTCCAGCTTCAAACTTTTCTGCCTTGTGATATAACAACTCTCACAGCTCCATAACAGATTTTCCGCAGATAAATTTTCAATGTCACCTTTACTACGTTTAACGCAACCACCATGGAAATTTTTTTCTTAGTCAACACATTGTATTTTTACATGCTTTGAAAAGATAGATTTCAAACATACATTGCAATTTGCCATTTTGAGAATATAAAATTAGTAAAAAAATATATTAAACACAAACGAAAATAAAGTTGTACCAAATTTCAAGAACACACAATTAATCGTGAATACATGCCAAACGCGCACTTTAAACTCTACGGTAGTCAGGAACAAGAAAAGATAACATATAACCTCACTGTTCAAACGCTGTCTCATAACACTGCATTTCTCACCACACTTCCTGCCATTGTTCAACTAATCCCACAGGCAGATTCTAGTTCCACTAGGCAGGCAGTGGCTTTGTTTTTGGCTAACAGGTCCGCCCTCTCGTTTCCCACAATCCTAAACATACCATATCATGTTCGCAGTTGTTAGGATGCAGAGGAAGTGGAGGGAATTTCATACAAGTTTGGATGAGATTTTTACAGAACTGAGGGCTTTGATTTCTGCTTGGAGTATTAGAATATCATTGTCTTTAAGGCCTTCTTCTAGTCCTAGATGTCAACATGATTCGTTTGTGTATCTATCGTGAACAAGCTATCTTGGATATAGCGGTAGCTTGCCATCTTTCCAGTCTTCTCGTGAAATAAGAAGAACTATAAAGGGTTGAGTAAAAACGCACTCACATAGCATGTCTTACACAGAGCTATTCAAAACTTTATTGACATATTCACCTCAAGTATGTTCCCCCTTCATTCACCATGATTATGAAGCCTATAGACACCCTTTCTCGCCTCCGACGTTACGAATAAGGCAGTAGACTTACCAAAACCTCTAAGGCAGCTGTAGGCATGCTTCCAAAAGCTCCAGTGACCAGCATACCATACAACAGTTGAGGTCTGGCAATTGCCATGTATATCCAAAAGGTGAGACACGGTTTTAGTACCCATTCATATCCAAAAGCGTATTGTCACCATTAGTGTTTGGTATATGGTCCTCTAGGCTTCATTAAAGTGCCTACTGGATTCAAAGGATGAGCAGCCAAAACTTGTTGCAGACTTACTGCATCTTTAAGGCTGTTCATCTGTTATGTGAATGCCTTCCAGGATTCGTGTTTGGCCTTTCTGTTTGGTT
This sequence comes from Aphrophora alni, assembly GCA_963513935.1. Classification (NCBI taxonomy): domain Eukaryota; kingdom Metazoa; phylum Arthropoda; class Insecta; order Hemiptera; family Aphrophoridae; genus Aphrophora; species Aphrophora alni. Next base: position 109,163,460 of record OY740765.1, read on the forward strand.
TTATATATTCCGTAAGTGGTAACTGATGTGTCCTCCACTTTCAGCTATGTTTTGCTATGTCAAAAAAAATGTCGAATATGTCTTCTCAGGTGCTCAAGATCCTTGTTCCATCATTTTGCCCTACTTTCTGATGTTGATAAGACAATTATCATTATATGTGTCATTATGACAACTCCAATTTGTGACATGACAATCTGCAAAGTTTCTATCTAACAAATCAAGCCTGTTAGCAAATTCATCATGGTAGTGTGACCATTGAGTTCATCGTGGGTTACCGAAGAACTCTATAACTAGGTCTGCATCTAGTTGGAATTGAATATACTTAAGGTCTGAAAGTGAATGTTCCTCTGAGACATGCCATCCATTAACGAGTGTTAGCACATTCTCAGAACATAAAGTAATGTCCATAACTTCCTCTCTTAATCTATTCTGAAAGGTGGACTTATTACCAAAATTTAGTATATACAAAGTTTTTGATATAAGAAAGCTTTGTGTAACAACTCACCTCTAGGATTTGTATCTCCACCTCCCTAGCCTGCTTGGTGATGTGAGTTGGTGTCGCTGCCCAATAGTAGCCATCTGGCCACTATCTGCGCAATATTCCAAGTTCCCTTGGTGGTGGTAGGGTCGTGACATCAAATGCGATGTAGAGGGAGCTTATTTATAAGGCCCTGTTATTCACCTCTGTTGCACCAGCTAACCTGCACCATTGTTATGTCTCTGGAACAAAAGTCCATTGCGGAAAACTGCCCTTCACATAGAAGTATAGAGGTTCTTACATTGAGTAAAGAATTACAATAAATAAGTTTACCTTTTGCATTTTCCAGGCTTGCGATCAGATTTTTGTAAATCTATGGTTCCTCAATGAGGGCTACGTTAATGCTGGTTTTTTTTAGAAAATACTGACAGAAATCTGCCGAAGCAGCCTTACTGTGCTATAGGGCGATCATACTCTAGTTTCACCACTTTCTCTTCTGCCATGAATAATCAGAGGTAGCCTCCATAAGCTGAATGGCATTTGCCACAGAATTTTCCAGTCGCTTATTCTAAGAGCTGGATTTTGTCCATTCAGCATACTGACTATGACAACAGGAGTTTAGTTTGTCAGCTGACTTGGTGGTCTAAAGGTCATCGCAAGACCTCAGCCCTGTCTCCCGGTCACAAGCCTTTGACTCCATCCAGCTCCAGATTTGCGGCTACTGTTAGTAGTCATTCCCTTGACGTGTTGGAGTAGGATATATATGGGACCCCACCTCTCTCCATATAACACCTTGAAAATACAGGAAGTGAATCATCCGCAAGCTTCTGGAATCTCTCCATAATTTTCACTTGCAGACTGCAGTCTTGAACCTCAGTTAACTTTTGACTAGGTTAATCTCTAGGTTCTACTGCTATTTTTTTCATAGATAATACCTCACTGAAGGTTTTAGATTGTGTGGAAGTATGATCCTCCACTTGTCTTACCTTCTGCGGTTACTTGTTCAGGGGAGGGGAAAATAGACTTTTCCTTCCAATTTTTTGTGCCAGACAATGCAAATTATTCTGAGAGGGTGCCTGGTATCACAGAGAGCTTCGCTCATTAAGGACACGTAACGTGTGCCATTCATCTCTTCAGCATGTGTAGGCTCTACCTTGAGATTAGAGATTTTTGAATCAGAGTTTACTCTGTTAGATCGGACGGATTTAACCTAGACCAGATCAGATTAGGGCTACCACAATTAGGGCGTAGTTCTTCACTGAACTAGGACACTTCTTATTGGTATGTCCCAATCCATCGGTCTTGTGCACGGATATACCATACTGCTTAAATTAAGGGAGTGATCTGACTTGAAGTGAGTGATCACTTCCCCAACCTCTCGGCCCCAAAAAACAATACAATTAAAATACAATAATGCAAATTTTGATTGATGAAATGTAAATAATTACTCAACCTTTATGAATTCTAAAAATAATAGAACAATTCATGTTTATAAATATTTAAAAATTAAACTGTACCGAGTAAGTGAAAGAAGACATCTAACAATAACATACACAGTTTTAAATATATACAGCATAAACAAACAAAGAACAATATATACATTAATATTATTACCCTATCCACAAAACATTAACAAGAATACAACAGTACAATTTTTGGGATTATTAATGACTATTTCTCCAGTTGTGGCTGAGAAATTCCTCCGCTGAAAAAAAGGTTTCATAAAGTAATAACTTACTCAGACACATCCCTATATTAATGTAAAGTAATGAGGAACTTATTGTTGACCCTCCTGATCAAACGTCTCAAAGTTATTTCAATTTACTTTTTAATGAAGAGTTTTTTTAACTAATTTTGAGGGAAACTGAGGTTTTTGCCGAAGAAATTTTTTTTAAAAACATTTCTCCTCGTGGTAGAATCACAGAGTGGAAAATTCTAACAGAAGACGAGTTTAGGGTTTGGTTGGGGTTAGTGATCCATATGGGCCATATAAGAATCTCGCGAATAGAGTACTATTGGAATACAAGCCCGTTATACGACTTTAAAATATTCCGAAACTCTATGTCGCGAGATAGATTTTAAGGAATTTTGCAATGCTTGCATTTTTGGAAAAATCCTACCCCTAACGATCCAACCCCAATAGACCGGCTCTTCAAGATTCGTCCTCTGTTGGATCATTTCAATAATACTATAAGGAGAATTTTTTATCCGAGCAAAAACCTCAGCTTAGATGAATCTATGGTTCTTTGGCGGGGTCGCCTAATTTTCCGCCAATACATAAAGGGTAAGAAACACAAATACGGTATAAAACTTTATATTCTTTCTGACCCTTATGGAAAGGTGCTCCGATTTCTTGTTTATCAAGGAGCTGGAGACAGAGATTTAGGTGGCCCCGGGCACGCACAAAAAGTTGTACATAGTCACGTGGATGACTTTACTGGCAAAGGTCATTCACTGTACATGGACAACTTTTATAACAGTGTAGGTCTAAGTCGAGAACTCCTTGAAAAGGGAACGTATACTACTGGTACTCTATGGCCCACAAGGAAGAAAAATCCTCCTGACGTGGTAAACGCCAGATTGCAACTTGGGGAAGTTGTCCACCACTGGAGCGACGAAGGGATTTGTGTTTTTAAATGGAAGGATAAGCGGGAGGTAAACTTTATCTCATCTGAACATGGACCTCAACTTGTTGAGGCGCCGTACTCTACTACAAAAACTTAAGGCTGTAGTAGAATACAATAAATTTATGGGAGGTACAGATAGAGTTGACCAACTGCTTTCCTATTATAACGCGGAACACAAATCCCTAAAGTGGTACAAAAAATTGGGGATACACATTTTTCAAATGATGTATCCTCAATAGTTACCACTTGCATCGTCGATTCAGCGGTCAAGCTCGAATAGACCTATTTGAGTTCAGGCATCGGTTAGTTAGACATTTTCTTAATGTGACGGATGCCTCTACTCAGCGTGCTCGAAGTACCAACGAGGGACAATAACATTTTCTTGAGTACACCTTAAATGATCCGAGGACAAATAAAAAAAAATCAGAAAAGGTGTAAGGGGTGCCACGAGAAGAAAAAACGAACAATGGTCACAACAGTTTGTGACCAGTGTGAGGGGAACCCGGGGTTTTGTGTCCCCTGCTTCAAAATGGCTCACCTTCATTTTTTTAAATAGTTAGGATAGTTTTTTTTCCAAGTTGGTATTGTAAATAGTTTAATTTGTAAGTAGTAGTATTATATTATTGATTTAGTTTTTTACTATATTCATTTTTTTTTAAATTTTATACATAATTATTTTATGTAATATAAAATAATATATAAATATATTTTTGTGTGTATAAAATTGTTATATACATGTTGTTTTTTTTCTAATATATTTCTATGCTTAGTTAAAAAAAAATAATGATAAATATTTAAGTAATTTTGTAAGAATTTTTATTTGTAAACATGAGAAAAATTATATTTTGAATTTTTTTAAAAATAAATATTGTTAAAAAGTAATTTTTTAAATTTTCTACTCCTAACAATCTCTAAAAATAAAAATAAAATGCTTGTTTTTATTGGAAAATTATTATTACCTAATGTATAACGTTATAAAGGAAAAATTGGTTAGATGCTTTGCTGGTTGCCTAAGTAGGATTCCCTGCCTCGTAGAAGTCATTCTGGAATGTCACACACAAAATCATGGTTTTTAACTTTAAAAAATTCGAGTTTTAACTAAGCAGGCATAAATACACTTACTTAGACCAGATGTAAACATATTGCATGGGGGGGAAAAATCCGATTTCGGGAAACTTAACCCGAATAATTCCGCATTGAAAGTGTTAAGAAAGAACCACGGGAAAACCCAGCATAACACTTGAAAATGGCTGAATAGCCGAAACGGCCGTAGTGATATAACTACCTACAAATATAGACTATTGTGACGGTAAGTCTCATTAATATATCTAAGAAAGAATCACCTTCATATGGTCAGAGATTATTTCCAACGTCTGACATCAATAGTGTTTCACATTGTGCTGCGCAATATGCCCCTTTCCTTGCCACTGCCTTTATAAACAGATCCAGTGGAAGTATGTTAAGACAACAGTCCAAGGCTGCATCCTGGAGTGTTACTATCACTTGTGTACCTGCAAACATACCAATCATTGAATGCCAGTCCTGCTATTGATCCCTGGACTACTATTTTTGGCCAACACACAATGTCACAATAAGCCATGGTTGGTTTCATCACAAAGGTATAAGCCAGAACCTCAGTTTCGGCTTCAGCCTCCATGTCTTCTCCACGAAGTGCTTCCATGTATTTCCACCAAGTGCAAGTGTTTTCATTCCTAAAGTGACCATCATGTTATCATCAGTACATCCTAAGAGATTTAATTAAAACTTCACATTCATTCATTAGACCTTGTTGGGTAACATAATCAGCCTAAAATCATGATTAACAAAACTTGTGGATACAAAATTAATATCATTATAGTCGATTCATAAAATACTGTTATATTTTTATAAATAATTATACATTTTTTCCATGTAATAGTTTTTCTGAACTCTTTTAATTTTGAGATTTCTCTTGGGTTGTTTAGACCTGTGCCTGAAATAGTTATTCGTTTTCCTGTACATGAACCAGTCATTTTAGGCAAACAAGATTAAATTGGAAAAAATACCACAAGCTTTTTTTTTTTTTTTTTAATAGACTGTAGAATAATGACTCGCAGAATAATAATCTGTTCATGGTCAGGCAACTATGAGTGTGGATACTTGTACGAAAATTAAAAACTGTTCTAAAATGACTGTTTTTATGGAAGAACTTGTTATAATCACATTTTATATAAAAAGTTTTTTGAGAAAAATTTGGGAAATAAAATTGTCTGTAATTATCAGATTCCGAACACAAAAAACCACAAAAATTATATTTACTACACAGAGTGCAGGAATGTATTATCTTTTTTCTGACTATGTCCACTTCCTCTTCCCATTATGTTTGGCCATACAAGCTGTTGTAAGGCCAAACCCAGGGTGTGTAAAATGTGGGCAGGAACATGGCTCAAAAGAATGTGAAGCCACAAGGGAGAACTTCAAGTGCGTCCTTTGTGTGAATTCGCACACCGCGAGCAGCACGATGCAAGGTTAATGTTTGTTGTCCGGCAATGCCGAACACTCCAAAAATTGAACTAATTAAAATTAAATTAATTCGTAATAGCAATAAAATTTAAATTTAAATTAAATAGGGAAAATAATATAAGACTATGTAGTATGGATTTTACCAATGAGAGCTTATGAAATGTTTTGTCCCTCCTCAGAAAATTGTTTATAACATTCATTTTACATACAAAGTTAAATATAAATAAATAATTTCTATTGTATATAGGAAGAACTATTAGCAACATTTGTATGTTTGGATAGTTTAGGATTAAATTTGTATTTTATTCAAAATAATAAAATATTGCAGTTCTAAATGCATGTAATAATGACTTTCAACCACATTTTTTTTCTTTTTTGGTAATGTTTTGTGGTTAAACACGAACATGTTGGAAAAAAACCCTTTAAGGTAAATTTTTTATGAAAATTTAAGAGCAAATATTTTTGGACGTTTTCATAACATATCTTGAAGTAAATTGTCTTTTGACTTTGACAAATAATATTTTGAATAATGATTTGTCTTATACACTTTGCTGTATAGACTACATTGATTTTCATCATTTTTTGAGAAAACATGAAGTTTATAAGCTTATATATGATGAAAAAGTCTATATTTATAGTAGTCTATAATTTTCGATAAATACTGTACTTTCTAAGGAAAGGCAAAATATTTATTAACTTATTTAAGAGGCATCTTATAAACTTTACTATAATATTATAAGGGGGGTTGCAAAAAAAAAAAAACATTTAAACTGATAGATAATCAAATATTAAGATAAATCACTTTTAAACCTAAGATAGATATAAGTTCTTTGTTGCCCAGTAACACTGAGCACTCCAAAAATTATGTATATATATATAATATATATATACAGTGGTGTTGTATAGTGAAGTTTCTAAGTAAGTTAGTCCATTTCTAGTTTCTTCTGATTTCATATCCACACCAAGTATACATTGCGTTAGTGAGAAGTTTCAATATTGTTTTTCATTGGTTGAAATTATTACGATGTCGTCGTATCCTAGTACAGATTGCGTTACAATAAATTGATCGGTTTCCATCTCTTGCATGGCTTCAATTACGTCTAAAATAAAACGAAGATTTTATTTTGTGTATTCTAAAAATGTCGGGCGTTTGAAATATTTAACTTTTAATATCTCGAAAGTGATTATTTTAAAGTTAAGGAGGTTCGGTTGTACGCTCTTATTTGTTTATTTGGCCAATCAGAAAGCTATTAAATAACTCAAAAACAACGCGTTAGATAAGGAAAACTTTTTAATGACCTTTTTTTTTTTAAAGAAAACGAAAAATTCTGTAATTTTGTGTTTAACAGTTGTTTTAGTTTAAAAATTGGCTGAGTTATGGCTATTTAAGTTTTGGTCATTTTGACTGTTGGGCGGCACACGCTAGGCTCTGTTTTTTAAAGTTTTTTTATGTTTAAATAGTTTGAAAAAAAAATTGAGCATAAAGATAATATGATAGCGCTTTGGTTCGATACAAAATTGCATTATACGATGAATAAAGTAGCACATTCTTAACCTCGGCTTGTAAAATATTAAATGCCTCCAAACCGGCTCTACCGATTCCGTTTGCATTTTATTAAAATGTGAAGATTAATGAGCCAAACTAGTGTGTACAATCGCAAGTGGAAAAAAATTCGGTTCAGGAATAATTGCGTAAGAAATAAACCTTGACCGCCGTCATTAAAAGCTCTATTTTAATAAAATACGACTTACGCTGAGGACAAATTTATGACACAAAGTGAAGCAATGACACGGGAGAGTATTAAAAAAAGAAAAATACGACGTCCTATATAGCACTTTAACACAATGATTCATTTAAGAAAATAGATAATTCCTATATGTTCAATATGATGAAAAAAACACACTTTAAGGTAAATTTTTAATGCAAATTGTTGTAAATCTAATTGTGTTATAAGTTGAATAACATTTTGACATTAATATAAGAGGGAAATGTTTATATTGACTGTAAGTGTGTAGTGTATTATTGAAGAGATGTATTGATACGTATTTTGCTATATTATACATTTTTTACGCTTGCTATACAGATTGTGTTTGTACGGGAATAAATAAATTGAAAAGAACAAGAGTTGGTAAAGAGTGACATGATAAAAAATCTAACCCAAGACATGTGAATAAAGGTGTAGAACCAGCCAAAGTTCCCTTGGGAGCATCAAGCCCAAGTCAATAAAGTAAATATATAGATGAGGGTATTTATAACTGGAGTATATATATTGTTTAAATATATAAGGTTAATGTTTGTTGTCCGGCAATGCCGAACACTCCAAAAATTAAATTAAAATATAATATTTCTTAAAAACAACAAAATTTAAATTAAATAGAGAAAATATAAGACTATGTTGTATGGGTTTTATCAATGAGAGCTTATATCTCTGTATGTATTTAATTGCTTTATTTCAATTTTCTTTTGTCTTACTTCTATAAGTAGTATATTTCTGCTAACTTTTTAATTAATCATTATTCTCGAAGTTTTTCAAGATTAACATTTTCTTAGATTTCCATGTAGTTTATGGAAATCTAAGTTTTTGAATTTTGACCAGTTTTGAAATTTTTTACCTTCCTTACTTTGTCTTTAACTTTAATTACGTCAATTAATATAAAACATTAGTATTAGATAAGAATTGCGTACAACTTTTACTACCATTACATATTCTTAAAACTGTTTATTTCATGTTTTCAAAATTCATCAAACACTGATTTTTTTTATTTCAAAATGACTAACTCAGAAACTCGCCGTTTCAACGGGTTCGCGAATCATGACGTCAGACCGAAGTCATAGTCCACTTCCACAAACTCGTTCAAAACACCAAAGCTTGCTTCTACTGTACAAAATCCTTGCATGTTAAAATGTATTCATTTTTTCCCAAAATTTGTCAAATACAGTTCCCATACAACGATATTTCCGTTCTAGTACATAATTAGATTACAAAGAAAATGAGATGGATTCAAAGTTGATTGGTCCTTATATAACTTCAAAATTCTACACATGCATATTTTAAGGCATTAACTTTAAGTATAAAAATTATTAATGAATTTAATTTAAACCGTAGAAAAAGATGCTTTATGTGAAGATTAATGACCATGCTAAATTTCAAATCAAAATATTTGAAATAATGTAAAAAAAGCTTAAGAAAGTGGATGTCTTGTAGAATTAAACGAAGAGTTTGTACAGACTTAAATTTTCTTTTAATATTTAGCTTTTAAAAATTATTTTGCTATGGAAAAAGAGATACAATTTTAAAAATGCACTTTTACGACTCGGATGTTCATCTTCCTTGTTACTTACATTGCTTCCATTTTTCTCTACATAGCATCATAAGTACTTTTAAAAAAAACTATAATTCAAGTCTGTACGATCTTTTGGCATCCAAGACCTCAAAAGATTTTCGAAAAATGCGTTTTTTATGTTTTGTTTAAAATATTTTCTCTCAAATTCAGCGTAGTTATTATAATTCATAACAAGTATCGTTTTCCGTGGTTTTATTAAAATCCACAACTAATTTCTATACTTATAGCTAATTGTATATAATAAGCAGGTGTAAACTTCAAGGTTATTCAACAACTTATTGAATAAACTAATCAACTTTGAACTCTCATTTTCTTTAAAATTAATAATGTAAAAATTTGTTTATACGTAATTTTTTCGTGAACAAATTTTTCGTATAACTTTAATGTCTCTAAAAACCGATTTAAGCAACAACAAAATGTCCCCCCCTCAAAAAAATTTTATATCTTATTTTACTGTATTCCATTCGTTTAAATTGATTGTTATTTAAAACTAAGGTCTTCAAATTTCAAATGGCTGTTGTTTGAAAATATTATTTTTAAACGTAGATCATATATTAAATTTTAATTAATTCGGTGATACGAAGGTCGATGTCGTCAATGACCAATAACATAAAGAGAAAAAAAATGGCGCACCATCACGTCAGCGTAGAGTTGTATTTGAATTTCTGAGCAAGCCTGCTTGTGTGATTCAAGTATAGAAAAAAAATTGTGTTTTTATTGGTGAATTTTAATAGGAAAAGGAAAATAAAAGTCGTTGTTGAAGTCAGTTCTCGAAGGAGGGATTTATAAGGTCTTCAGACTTTGAAAACATATAAGCTGTATGGTAGGCCTATATATGTATATATTTAGGTTTCAAAGGTTTGTAAGGGTTTCTATTAAGTCAACGAGTCTTTGCTCAGTCTAGTTCAATCATAAGAACTCGTTAGATCATTGTTTTATTTTACTGGATTTAATACCCTTGAAATGAATTTACTGCTCTTAATTTGGGGGCTCCACCAGACCCTTTTAGGGTCAATCTTTGCTTGGCATGAGGGATGACTCCAAAAGAGACTAGGTTAGTAGAACAATCTACTAATCATATAATTAAGAATTTAAGAGAAATTATCTCACTTACAACTTCTCCATAAACTATTCCATGTTTTCATGTTATTCCATATTACAATATAATAAAGTAAAATCATTCATTCATAATACCTTCTATTTAACTTAAACAAAATCACTTATGCTAACATTCTATCTTAGTTCAATTTAAAAAATAATGAAATTGAATCTATATAGTATATCTGCTATATGATATGTTTTGTAACCCTCGAGATCTGTCTTACAAGTGTTTACATTAGAAACTACTGACATTTTCTGACAATCCTTAGATACTTAGATTTTCTTTATTTAACAAATCGCACTAAACACTTCACTTATTTAGATTGCTCATTCGTTCACATTTGATAGAACTCCTATTTATCGCACCATCATAGAATTTTTAATTAGATTTATTTATTTATTTTACATTTTATTTGACATCAATTTGCAAGCACATATTACAAGTTGAACTTCCTTTTAGCGTGTTCCTTCCAAGACTGACTTCTAATTTTTTCGGGCTTTTTCCCCTCTCCTTTTCCCACGTGTTTTAAATAGTTATTTTTGATTGGACATTATTTGGCTTGATTTGTTCTGATTGGCTCGTGTCTTATTCAAATTTCTCTTTTTATGTATTAATTTTGTATGAATATGCGTATTTTTCATTCTCGCGGCGAAATATCCTGGCAGTGCAAAATCATGCTTTGATGAAACTCAATATCGCTGGGCTTTTAGTTACATCCGCTCCGAACGAACATCCTGTTGAAATAATATCTGCCTCTGATTTCTAAGTTAAATGTAGCTGAAATTTATTAATTTATTTCGTTTTGTTTAATTTTGAGAGTATTACTTATTTTATTGATTTTATAAGTTAATTTAAGTTAATTTGATATTGGAGTGTCTCTGATAGGTTGTAAAAAATTAAATTCTATAGATAAATAACTTTTGTCTTGTGTGGGATTCGAACCCCATGATGACCTTAGTCATGTTAAAAATTTCCTTATCAGACTATTTAAAACAGTTAAGAATAGAAACTTTAGTCAGATTGTCCATTCTACTACCCTCTATATTTTCTCGACTAAGACACATTTGGACTCTCTGAATATAAGTCTTAAAACATATAATATTTATGTATTTTGGTGAGGCGAGTTGAAACTTGACATTGTAAGTATTGTTCAACCAAAGTTGTTGTGCGTGCATACCAGGTTCTACTAACCGGACGTAAAACATTGCTTGCCTGTCGACACTGACAAATACATCTATTTCATTACTTTGTTGGTTGGTTGTTCACTGACTGGTTACAATAAAAAGCAAAAAATACTGAATCTGATCAATAAGTTAAATGACAGAAAAGGAATGACCTTGAAGTAAAACAAAATTTTAATAGCATCTTTGTCTTTTCTTTTTTTTAGTTCAATTATGGCCATCTTTAGTTCCGAAATGATGAGATAACTTTCAAATCAACTGTTCAAATGCAATAATAACAACTCGGTGATGAAATAGACATGAGGGGAAATACATTATTTTCTAAATAATGAATTAAACTTCAATTTTTAAACGTAATCTAATTATATACTAATTTTATAATTAGGCCTATTATGTATATAGTTTACATTAGATGTTATGATGTTATACTAAATACTTGCAATATATATTCTAATAAAAATAAACTCGAGCATTTCCCTTTAATACTCACTAATTAAAATGTAATTCAACCAAGAAATCAAAAATATTTTCTGATAAAAAATAAACTTCAGCAGTTTTCTTTAATACTCACTGGATTAAAATGTGATTCAACCAAAAATTATAAAAAAACTTTCTCGCTTACTACCCTATACTATATAACAAAACGTAGGAATTAATATAGTTTTCTGGGTAAATTAATTTTGTAAGTTAAGTTTTTAATAATTTTTAAAACAAACTAACACCGTAAGAATCCTTCTAATTTCTTGAAGGTTTTAACATCCCAAGTCAATTTAACTGGAGAATCTTAAAATCTGTATTAAAATCTATTACAATGTTTGAAGAAACTAGAATCTTCATAGTTCTAACACCAATTTCGGTCACGTCCAGTTACAAACTAATAAAATTAAAAATTAAAAAATAGCAGTCTGTCATTCTTATTTAATTATTCAATGAACAAAGCAGTCTGTAACACTAAACTATTACTAAACTAATCAATCATTGTGTCTAATTTATTTTTTAAATAAAAAGTTGTATTTAAGTAGGAATTGGAATGATGAACTGTTACTGCTATTTGTATTGAAAAATAAAGAAAAGTGTCTTTGTCTATGCAACGATACACGAAAGTGTAGCCTACATTTATTACGATGAAACATTGACTAAACTGTTTAAAATTTTGAATAAAAATACCAATGAAGACAACTCATACCTTGTTTTAACGACATTGTATTAAACATGGATCGTAGTGAATTTGTGGAAATACCAAGAGGACAGGACGTATTAAATTGTTTGTAGACCAAGAAGCGAAGAAAAGTATATTCAATCATATTAACATGCTTTATAATATAATACACATCTTTGTGTGTTAATCTAGAATGAATGTGAACACCAAGATCTCAAATCCTTTCTAGTTCTAACATATCTATTAATTATACAATTAAATAATTTATATTTACTATTATTATTATTTATTTTTATTTATTAAAATTTAACCTCAGCTTGTTTTTGTACATTCAGGTGTTTTTGAATAAACTAGCAATTTTGCATGATAACAACACTTTTGAGGATATTAGCATAGACCTATAATAATTTATTAAAAGTACATTTTGTAACTCACTTTAAGAAGAAAAAAAAAGTGTTTTTTCATTGTCAATGGAGTTCTATCATGGGCCCTAAGTCTTTTTTTTTTTTTTTTTAAATAGCAACAGGATTTCGTGGATTACACGTACAATCTATAATTTGACATTGTTCAGGAGTTTGATACCTTTCTTAGACCTTAAGATATTTTATTTTCAACAAAAACATCACGAATCACAACACAATATTATTAGATGAATTTTTCCATTTATCACCAAACTCAATATTTTTACTTACATATCCTTAGTATAGAGAAACTTATGTGAAGTTTTTGTAGATACATCGTTTCGAGGTCCTCTACGCCATAAAAAGTGGTTTTTAGATTTATGTTTTTCTGTCTATTTGGCGTCTGTCATATGTGAACAAACACTTCGACCGATTATAATCAAGTTCGGTATGGGGGCTTATTTTGGCCATATTTTGTGACTTCGTTTGATAACTCAAAATTTGAAGATAGCTACTATAAAAAATAAAATACGATATTCTCAAAATCGGCACTAATTATTTAAATTAAATTTTGTTAGAGTCTCCAACTGACAACTATTGAATTGACATTTTTGGTGACGTATAATTTTGGAAATTGGTGAAATAGAAAATTTGTGAAGTATTTTTGCACCGTTTATTTAATGAAAAAAAAAAACTGAATATATTAAATTATCTAATATCACACAACCCATGCGATATTCACTGCCGATGCCTGTCAGTTTATATTTATAATCTTAATAGTAATAAAAACTTCAAAGCGAGATAAGAACGAGTGCGGTCAGATTTTCATATTACGTCATGAATGGAAATAGTAGATTAAACCTACACATAAAGATCTCCGTTATTTCCCACAGTTTGTTTCATCACTACTCAATCAAGTTCAAGAAGAAAAATATTCGATCGTTCGTTCATTGCTTATGCAATTCGTTGTATGAATGGCAGTTGACGATAGAGTTTATATAAGCTAACATTAGATCGCATATTGATATCGATAAAAGTAGCCCAGTTAGTAGGCATGCGGACCAGACTTCGCGGCGCCTAGTTGCAACTCGGACGTCACGTCTTCACGGCATGATGTTGTCCTGCTCCAATCGTAAGAGAGGGGGGAGGAGTCAATTAAAATAATACTTTGAATTTTAAACATTCCTATTTCTACATCAGACTCGTTATACACGTGCACGAAGATGGTGTCTGTGTTTATGTTCACGATTACCGTGTGCGCGTTATCGTTGTTCGGTGTCGTATTGTGCCGTGAACGCGACAAAGAGATGAAGTACCGCGTGAATCACCTGGCGGCCGCTTGGAGTTCGCTCAATCTATCCGTACAACCGACTCCTAGTCCCGCTACTACGTGCCCCGGTTGTGTTTCCAGTCGTACGAATATCGAATCTTCCCTGAGTAATTCGGAAATAACATCTCTTAGGATAGAGTATATTAAACAACAGATTTTAAAAAAACTTCGTCTTAAAGAACCTCCGGCTGTTAAAAAGCCTTCAGCAAAATTACCGGAACCGTTAGTTCATCAGGAGACAGTTGGCAAAGTGTCTAGTGGAAAAAATGATGACAATGAAATTTACGACGATTTTTACGGGAAAACGGAACAAGTCATATTATTTCCACAAGAAGGTGAGTTCAAGATTCTCTAAGATTAGTAATTAATACTGTAGTTGTAAATCATATAAGCAGATGACGGGTGCGTTATAAGTTATCAAGCAATAGTTCATGTGTTAAATACAATTTTGACCTATACGTACGCCGTAATCAAGCACGTTATAATCACGTGATCTATTTATCCTTCACTTTCTTCTTTTTTCTCTTCTCTTTAAAAGTTTTTTTTTTTTTTTTTTAACAAAACATTGCACCTAACATTGAGTAACATTATTTGTAAACTTTGTAGAGTTTATTTCTTAACAAAATAGTAAAATAAATCAGTTCAATTGCATGAATATTTGACGTTCAATATTTTTGTTTTGTTAGAGTGCTTGAATATTATTGAATTTATTTATTTAAAACACTATATACTTAAATTAATTAATATCGTCATGAAACTGTTTTTGCTACAATTTTTCTGTACAATTACAAAAAATCTAGTAATTGTGAAATAAATTTAAAACTGCTTAGCTCTCTCCAGGATCAGATTTCACGAATACTATTCAACGTTTCAAAATATTCCTAAAAAGGACTGTAGTAACTAAATTCAGAAACGAAAATAAAATAAAAATAGTATCTGTTCAGATGTGCATGGGGTCATCTTTTAGTTACACTTAACAAACAATAGTAAGAAGGTCAATTCAAAGGACATGAGATTTATTGATATGCAAAGATTGAATTCAATTTAACCGTTTCTTTAAATTCAATTCAATTTAGACAACGGTCATATTGATCAAATCGCTAAATCCCCTACCACAATTTTGGTACAATAACACAAACACAAATAAAATAAAATGAAATTATTTTAAGGCAAATAAATATTTCATTTTATTTTATTTATGTTTGTGTTATTGTACCAAACTTGTGGTAGGGGATTTAGCGATTTATAGTGTTCACATTCACCACAGTGCTCATTGAACATCTAATTAGTTTTTTTAAGTTAAAAATTAATCACGATATAACAACCAATCAAACTTTAGATAGGACAGCTTTTCCAATTTTTTAAGCTAATAATGTTACAACTATTCATAGTCAAATCATAAAGTGCTAGTTTTTTAGAAATTATTTCCTTAGATGTTTTAAATAAATAGTACTATTCACACATTCTAATTTCGCAATAGTTCTAACAATTAAAATTTATTTACTTTTGGTAACGTTATATAACGTATTTAACCTAAATTTGATTAAAAATAATAGTGCCAATATTAAGCTATGCAACGTTTAGGATTTTTATTCAGATGTTGATCAATTACTCACTAGAATTTGTGAATGAATATGGATTGTTCGGGATCTTAATATCAACGTCTAGTAACAATTTAATCCAAATCCATAGAGCCAATTTGATTAAAATCAGTTATTTCGTTTCGTCATCGTAACTATTTCTATGCTCCTCTATGTATATATTGTTTCCTTTATGTATTTTTATTTTCGTCAAAAAGACTAAATAATTGAAGTAACAACATCAACTTGGTATGCTATCATAATTTGTCCATATCTACAGGAACATTTATAATTTATTTTTTACTAATTTGCATGGACTAATAATTATTAAATAATTGGACCTCAGAAAAATTATTCTATGCTAGGAACAAAAGGGAGATATTCATAACCAATACCATACTATTGGAAACTATACTAAAATAATTCTTAATTAATTAAATAAAAAGACTTTCTACAACACATTTAAATTTCTCAAAACCTTGAATGATGCAATCTCTATTCTGTATTACAACACCTCTAACAATGAATTCATGTAAGCAAATGATGGCTTATAGTATGTTAACATGTCTGATGCTTGACTTTGTAGGCTATATCTTGTAAAATGTGCACAATTCACTCTCTCTGCCTTTAAATACTACTTGACAAAAAACCAATGTGAAGTTCATTGTATATTGACATGTCCTAGTGTAACCTTGTAGGCTATAGCTTATAAACTGTAACAAGTCATTATCTCTGCCTCTAAAAATTACTTGTATAAAACAACAACAAAAAAAGAAAAGTTAAGTCCATTTAATTGACATGTTCTAGTGTAACTTTGCAGGCTATAGTTTATGAACTGTGTGCAATTGACTCTCTTGGCATCTAAATACTGCATTCCATAAAAACAATCAATGTTAAATTCATTGTATATTGACATGTCCTAGTGTAACTTCAGAGCCTATAGCTTATAAACTGTGCACGATTCAATCTCTGCCTCTGAATAATACTTTACAAAAAACAAACAATATTAAGTTCCTAGTGTAACTTTGCATGTAATATTTTATAATCTGTGTACAATTCACTCTCTCAGCATCTAAATAATACTTGACAAAAAAGAAACAAAGCTATGGTAATTGTATATTGACATTTTCTAGAGTATCTTTGCAGGCTATAGCTTATAAAGTGTGGACAATTCACTCTGTTGGCCTTTAAATACTACAGGTACTTGACAAAATACAAGCAATGTTAAGTTCATAGTATATTGACATGTCTTAGTGTGTAACTTAGCAGGCTATAGCTTATAAACTGTGCACAATTCCCTCTCACAGTAACTAAATACTACATGACAAAAATTTTTTAAATGTTATAAGTTCATTGTATATTTACATGTCTTAGTGAAACCCTGCAGGCTATAGATTATGAACTGTGCACAATTAACTCTCTCTGCCTCTAAATATATTTGACAATAAAACGATGTTAAGTTCATTCTCAATTTACATGTCGTAGTATGGAGGCTATAGCATATAAACTGAGCACAATTTACCTTATATACCTCTAATTCTATTTGAGGGAAAAAAAAATAGGTTCATTTTATATTGACATGTCCTTGTGTCACTTTTCTGGCTATAGCTTATAAACTGTGCACAATTCACTCCCTCGGCCTCTAAATACTACTTGACAAATATCAAATAATGTTCAGGTCATTGCATAATGTCTTGTCCTAGTGTAACTTAGCAGGCTATACCTTGTAATCTATGCACATTCACTCCCTGTGCGTCGAAATACTACTTGACAAAAAAGAAATAATGTTAAGTTTATTGTATATTGACATGTCCTAGGGTAATTTTGCAGGGTATAGCTTATAATCGGCTCACAATTCATTCTCTCAGCCTTTAAATACTACTTGACAAGTAATGTTAAGTTCACAGTATATTGACATGTCTTAATCAGGGCCAGATTTCCCAATAGGCCCGGGCCTATGGGCGCAAGCTCCCAGGTGGCTCACGGCCGGGAAAAAAAAAAATTTAATATCCATACAGGTTGATAAATATTTTAATATTTGTAACAGAACAAGGTTGATACTCAACGTAAAAGAAAGAGATTTGAACATTCTGGGAAATATGGCGAACCCATCAGTGACAGCAGTGACATTTCTTTTACAGGATCTGACAACTTTCGTGTGAATGCAGTTAATGAAATATTAGATTCATTGCATACATTGAGGAAGTAACTTTAACCAGACTAGGGGGCGGAAAAATTTATTGGGCCTAGGGGTGCCAAAATGCTAAATCCGGCCCTGGTCTTAATGTATAACTTAGTAGGATATAGATTGTAAACTGTTCAATTCATTATCTAGGCATCTACATACTACTTGACAAAAAAAGAAACATTGTTAACTTCATTTTATATTGTTATGTCCTAGTGTAACTTTGCAGGCTATAGCTTATACGATGCACAGTGCCCTTTCTCGCGAAATAATTACAACTTGACAAAAGCACATAAACAATGTTTTAAGTTCATTGTATATTGACAAGTCCTAGTGTAACTTTGCAGGTAATAACTTATGTACTCTGCACAATTCACTCTCTCTCTGTCTCAAAATCTACTTGACAAAAAACCGATTTAATGTCATGCTATTTAGTCATGTTTTCGTGTGACTTTGCTGGCTATAGCTTCTAAACTGTACACAATTCACTCTCTAGGCCTCTAAATACTACTTGACAAAATAAAGAAACAATGCCAAGTACATTATATATTGACATGGCCTAGTATAACTTTGCAGGCTATATCTTATAATTTTTGCACAAATCACTCTCTCTTCCTCTAAATACTACTTGATAAAAAAACAATCTTATGTTCATTGTATATTGACATGTCCTATTGTATCATTGCAGGCTATAGCTTATAAACTGTGCGAAATTCACTGTCTCTGGCTCTAATTCTATTTGACAAAAAACGATGGTAAGTTCACAGTATATTGACATGTCCTAGTGTAACTTTGCATTCTATAGCTTATGAACTGTGCACATTTCACTCTCTCGGCCTCTAAATACTACTTGACAAAAAACAAATTAAGTTAAGTTCATTCTACATGTCCAAGTGTCACATTGCTGGCTATAGCTTATAAACTGTGCACAATTTACTTTCTTGGCCTCTAATTACTACATGACAAAAAATATACTATGTTAAGTTCATTATATATTGACATGTAATATTATAACTTTAAAGTCTATTGCTTATAAACTGTGAACAATTAAATCTCTTGTCCTAGAAATACTACTTCACAAAAAAGAAACAATATTAGGTTCATTTTATATTGACATTGCCTAGTGCAACTTTGCAGGCTATAGCTTATAAACTTGTTGCAATTTACTCTCCGGCCTCTAAATATTACTTGATATAAAAACAATCAATGTTCAGTTCATTGTATATTGTCATGTCCTAATGTAATTTTGCGAGCTATATCATATAAACAGCGCACAATTCACTCTCTCAGAGTCTAAATACTACTTCACAAAAAATACAATGTTAAGTTAATTGTATATTGATATTTCCTTTTGTAACTTTGCAGCCTATAACTTATAAACTGTGCACAGTTCCCTCTTTTGGCGACTAAACACTACTTGACATAAAAACCAAATAATGTTTTAATTTCATTGTATAGTGAGATGTCCTAGGGTAACTTTGCAGACTATAGCTTATGAATTGTGCACAATTCACTCACTCAGACTCAAAATATTACTTGACAAAAAAAAAACAATGTTAAGTTCATTGTATATTGATATGTCCTAGTAACTTTGCAGGCTATGGCTTGTAAGTAGGGACCAGTCAGTTGAGAACCAAATTGGAGTGTAGGAAGGGTTGGGGAGGGGGGATGGGAGGATGGGGATATAGGGATGGGGGGAGATGGCGAAGGTGGTGGGGCATAGTGGCCCTTTGCTCCAATTGTCCCTCCCCTTGCCCCTCCCCTTTGCCCTGCCCTCCCTCCCCCTTTTTGGCCACTATTTTTGTCCGCCTTTTTTGTGGTCATCATCTTGTGACATCACAGTTACACTTTACTCCCTGACATCATGCTCTGTGACGTCAGACCCTTAACTTTTTATTTGCCAGCAGGAGTTGAACCAATGAACTCTGGATTTGAAGCCAGACACTATACCGACTGAGCTATCGTGCATAGTATTACTTGTTGTATATTTAAAGGAGTATATAAGTTTTTTGTTGTTAGTTGTCGACTGTCATAGTTTATTTGATATATTTTTTGTTACCAACAACTATGGTTACTACTGTTGGAAGCATTGTTGTTCATAACTACAGTACCATTTAATAGTTTACATTTTTTGATACCAGGGCACAGCACTACACAATGGTTTATTTTTGAAATGATGATATATTCACCTACATTAATGTGTGATATATTTATATGATTTATAGTTCCTCACTTTGGTTACTAGATCACAGCTCTGACATCGACAGTTTAGATTTTTGGAAACTAGAGTGCAGCGAGTACAGCCAAAAACACTTGATAATTGTAATATTTATGTTAAAACAAAATTTGTTTATTGAATGTATTATAATATTATGTTAAAAGATGAGGCACAATCATGGAGGTCGAGTACATAAAAACAAACAATGTTAAGTTTATTATATACTGACATGTCCTACTATAGCTTAATAACTGTACACAATTCACTCTCTCGGCATCTAAAAACTTCTTAATAAAAAATAAACACTGTTATGTTAATTTTATTTACATGACCAAGTATAACTGTACAGACTAAAGCTTATAAACTGTGCACAATTCACTCTCTATGCCTCTATATCTGTTTGACAAAAAAAAAAAAATGATGTTAAGTTCATGCTATATTGACATGTGCTAATGTCACTTTGCTGGCTATAGCTTATAAGCTGGGAACAATTCACTCTCTCGCCTTCGAAATACTACTTGACAATAAGAAACAATGTTAAGTTTATTGTTTATTGACATGTTCTAATGTAACATTGAAGTCTATAGCTTATAAACTGTGCACAATTTAGTCTCTCGGCCTCTAAGTACTACTTGATAGAAAAAGAAACAAAGTTAAGTTCTTTGTATATTGACATGTCCTAGTGTACGTAACTTTGCAGGCTATAACTTATAAACTGTTCACAATTCACGCTCTTGGTTTCTAAATACCACTTGACAAATAACAAACAATGTTAGGTTCATAGTATATTGATATGTCTAAGTGTAACTTAGCATCATTCTCTATTTACATGTCTTAATGTAACTTTTACACAAAGTTGAATGTTGAGTATAGTCTTTCAGAAACGCAGGTAGTAGAACCAAGAATTCCAGTGGAGTAGATTATTTAACTCTGTCTAGAGTGTCGAGCACAATCTGAGCTGGATTCTACTATCTCAGAAATTACTTGTCTCATTGGCATTTTGACAAAATGTCTTTTTTGTTTTGTTGTTTAAAGGCAAAAATCCTCTATCGGTCACCATCACCTTATGAAAAAAGGGAAGAAAAGAACATAAAATAAATATCCCCTAGCCCTCAGATACTCTTATAGCGTCAGAGTTGGAAGAGAACAAGAGTTGACAAAACAGGGAAACTTGATGGGAAAGATGAAAGTTAGGGATCTAACCCAGAACTATATGAAAAAAGGTGTAGATCCGGGCAGGGTACCTTGGGATTGAGCCCCTGAGGGTTTGACACTAGTTAGACATGATAGTAACAGAGGATACGTACTAGCTAGTTACCTGGTTAATATCGTAGCATGTTCACATTGGAGCTGGCTCAAGCGTTTGTTTTATTTCTTTTACTTCCTCACATATACATAGTAGTATAGATTATTTATGTGATGGGTAATATAATCAATCCTTAGCTTTAAGCGGAAATATCCATTTAAAGTTTCCCTGAGCCAACACAAGTGATTGGAATCAAATCTGTTCGTTGTCGGTGTAGGCATAAGAGCGGACGGCAGGCCATAAGAGTGGATCGATTTTGATCAAATTTTTATATTGACATATTTTGGCCGTATCATGTTGTTTTATTATCTCAATAAGTATATTTCAGGATACTCAAAGTTAGAATTTTCAAGATCGGCTCAAATGATTTTGATCATATTTTGTTATCATAATATATTTTGACTTGATAAGAGTTTTGACTACATATGAGGATGTAATTATAATCATATATCTTAATTCAGATCCCTCATGAATGCAGTGAGTACAGGCGTACCAATCCGGAGGGACTCTAACAATTAAACAAAGATTATAAATATGAATATTAGGCTACAATTATACAGTTAAATATACAACCACAACACATACGTCTTAGATATAATTGGACAAAGTGAGATCAGAAAAACTCAATCCGCAGTGGCTATGAACTATACTCCGCCCTCTGAATATACACTTCTCACGAACAAAACAAAAATTATTTTGTTTTTATCGTCTATTATCTTTAGAGACTCTGACAGTCTTTTAAATAAAATTATTCTAGTTTGGGCAGGGAGTCTTATAGAATTAAAGTCACTAGTATAAGTATTGACAACGTAATAGGATATACATGTTGGAATTTTTACATTCATAAAATTATCACTGTATGACTCTCTGTACGGTACTTTATTTTTAAAATTATTTGTATTTTTTTTTTTTTTTTTTTTTGTAAGGCAAATAGCCATTGAAAATCTATTTATGAGAATTGAAGCAACAAAAAGTAAATCCAGGAAGAAGACTGTTACTAACTTTCATATGTTTAACACCTTAAAAACAAGCTATAGTTTCATAAAAATCCACCAATAAATGTAAATGTGTAGGTAAAATGGAATTGTAGGAGTTGTGACTTGCCTTATAACTTATAATGAGTGAATGTTGGGACAGGTCCACTAGAACAGATAGCAGAGTGTATTGTTACAGGTCACAGTTACCTAACATGGATGGCTTAAAGAATAATATAGGTATAAAATATTTTTTAATAAATTGAAACAAAATAAAGGGCCTAGATGCTTCAAGATAAGTATCCAAAATAAAATGTCGCACAATTCTATATGAAAATTATATAAGGCAAGGATAGCCACTGTATAATTAAATAGTTATAACTTTACCTTTTATTAGTCTTACTAATCTTTTTTGGTCAAGATCTTTACTTAAAAGACGACCACAGTTTCAACATTTGATCATCTTCAGATCCAACACAAATCACATAATCGCTTAATACAACATTAATAATCACCCCATATAGAGGTCTTTAAACACTTAATACACATTTATATATCGAAAAACGTCCACATCTGATCGACTAGTGGATACTAAAATCAATTCAGGCATTCTTGTAGTTATCTTGGTTAGGAAATGGACTTTGTACCTTTATTTGTGTCTTGATGACAGTATTAAATAATATGTTTGATTGAAATTAAAGCTGGTCATTTAGTAAACACGGGAGATTTAGTTTTTACATTTTTGTAAATCTCATTATTCTAAGGCATTCATAAGACGCCTCTTTAGAAGAATATGAGATTTTCATTTTAGAGTAAAAATGCATACCTAAATGATGAGTCATCTATCCCCTTTTTTATTTCAAATTTTGGTAGAAAAATAATAAAGATGAAATTAGTGAATTATTGTTGGAAAATCTGAGGAACTAAGGTGGGTAGTTAAAGGTGTTATAAAAAAATATAGTAAAAAATGGGTGAAGCGCTCAGGTAATAAAAGTATAATATGGGGGGATGAAATTTCAATGAAGTAGATTGGATTCATAAGGCTGTTTTTCCTATTTTTCCTACAGTCAGACCTAAATCCAGAGACATCCTTGATGGTTGACTCAGTGATTTTAGGTAGTTTAAAAAATAAAAAAATCTAAATTGATTTAATGATACAATGAATGAAATGAAAATAATAGTCTAAATTAGCCGAAAATAGGAGCCATAAACACCAAGATGTAACACCAAATCGCCTAACGCTAGGTGAGGCTCTACAATCCAAGGTAGAAAAAAAAAGAAAGTTAAGAAAAGCCCCCTTTTCAGCATGCTGGAGCGCCATCTGGTACAGCTGGACCCTACTCAAAGATAAAGTAACTTATTACATTAAATTATTATTGCATAATGTAATGTAACGTTGAGAAGCCCTAAGTAAAAGCTTTGTCCAATTCAAAATGTTTAAACCTTGTCAGTTAGAAATAAATGTCAAACATAAACGTCACTCCAACACATAATAAATTTTGTTAAAGGATTTCTAAGGAAACAATACTTCGAAACTACAAAATTATTGAAAGGGCGAGGGCAGCGTGACAAATTAAATAGGAAGAGTTGAGTTATGTAATGTGACAACATGGGAAAGTAGAAAGTTTGTGTACGCCCAAGTTAACAAAAGAAAAAGAGACAAAAAAACTAGGCAGAGGTACGTTGAACTCAGCTAAGAAACAAGAATTAACGAACTTTGAAAGACGGTTAGAGTTTGAAAAATCAAATCCAACCAACCAAAAAGAAGCGTCATCCAGAAATAAGCGAAGAAGGGGTAAAACGGGAAAACTCTGCGTAAGAATTCAAAAATCAGAAAAAGCAGTGAAGAACGAGCGTCGCAAGGGAGAGGAACTAGGAACAGGGCGAAGTTCGCCAAATCGTCGTAAAGTGAAGAAAAGTTTTAAGTCATCGAATTATATTAAAATCATCGTAAAGTTAAAGAAGAGTTTTGATTAATTGACCAAGAATTCAAGCAACAGAGTGAGGTAGTTCAAGCTTCGAGATCGTCAAAGTGCCTATAAATTGGATTAAGTTTCTTGTGATATCTGCCATAAGTTCGAGGGATCATCTCACCTGTAAAACTCCAAGAAGACATCATTCCATGCTACTGAACCACGATAAGTTATCTGATTAGTTATTGTAGTTTTTACTTCAGGTTACCAAAGAAACCACGCCCCACTTTAAATAAAATCTGAGCTAGGCCGAGAGCCATTTAAACTTAAATTTCAAAGAGCAATCAAAGTAACTTCATTATATAATTGGTAAATTATACCTGGCGCCCAACAAATCAATAAAACAATTGAGATATTAAAATATAAAGACTAAATTAAATTTACAATTAATGATACGATTTTGATGCACCTAATAATAATAAAATTGCTATGTTCTAGAATTAAGTATTTCATTGTGTTATAAATGTTTATGTCTAGTTTAAGTTGAATGGATGAGATTTAGTGATAAGATGAATAAATTTGAATACTCATATGTGCATCAATTAATTTGAAGATTTTAATTAATTCAACTGTTATATATTGGCACCCAACTTTAGGTGCAAATTGTATTTTTAAGAATAAATAATTTAAATATGATAACGTAGTTGTGTTTTAATCAAAGTAATTAATTAAAAATAAATAACAAAGGTTATAATTGGCGTCCAACTCGTGGTTTAATTAAAATTAAAATTTAGTTCACGTGGTGTAACCTGAAGGTAGCATTATAAGATAAGAGACAGAAAGACTATTAGATATAATTAATTTAATGTTAAGACGTAGTAATAGGATAAAAAATTATAAAAAGATGGCAAATAACCAAATAACAATGGGGTTTGATGAGGAGATTAATAATCAAATGGGGATAGAATCAGAAATGGATAGAGCTATAGGGATTAATAATAGTGAAAGTAATACTAATGAGGGTAATAATTCAGGGGAGAGTGAAAATTTAAAGGTGTATGGGACCCCAACGGTAGGATTAAACGAATTAATCGAAATCCTTAATAAAAAATTTGATGAAAGTAATAAAAATGCGGAAATCCTAAAAACAAGCATCGATAAAAAATTTGAAGAAAGTAGTAAAAATGCGGAAGCCCTTAATAAAAAGAATTTCGAAGAAATTAATAAAAATGCGGAAATTCTAAAAGCAAGCATCGATAAAAAATTCGCAGAACAAAATAAAAAGCTCGAGGAAAATAATAAAAAATTAGAAGAACTTAGTGGCAATGTTAGTCAAAATGCGGAGACAATGGACCGAAAATTTAATGAATTTGCGGAGAGATTCGAGAACAAGCTCGAAGAAATTAAATTAAGATCGGATACCACAGCCGAGACAATTAGGACGGAAATGAATGATAAATTAAATAAAATTGAAGAAAATTTCACCGATAAATTAGGTAATAAGTGCGAAGATTTAAGAGAAAATTTAAAAGAAATTGCAAGTAAAGTCGTGGAAGTAGAAAAGGATGTGCAAGAGAGCATTAAAGAAATCGAAATCACCGTAAACAAAAATTTAACTGAAATTCAAATTAACGTAGACGCTCAGATTGATAAGGTAAAGGAAAGTCAAGCTAGATCTAATAATAAAATTCTAGAAATCGAATCACAATGCCAAGAAAATTCACAAAAAATTAACCAATATCAGAAACAAACGGACGAAATGAAAATTAAAGTGACAGAAGTAGATGAAAGATTAAGTAATTTAAAAACAAGGGATGGTATCATAATAAGGGAACCAGAGATAAGGGATATTAGTTTTACAGGAAAAGAAAGATTCCCAATGCAATTTTTAAGGATCATAAAAGAAGTTAGCGTTAGTTACACACATCAAGGGAACATGTATTGGTTAGATAGATATTTAAAAGATGAAGCATGTGTATGGTGGTTTCTACACCGTAGGGAAGTTAAAAACTTCGAAGATTTTGAAAAAATATTTATGGATAAATATTTTAACGAAATGATACAAGCAAACATCCGAGACAGGTTGGAATTCGGAAAGTTTAAAGGAAAAATTGGGGATGAAGCTATCACATATGTGGAGAACATGATGTTGGAATGTTCAGAGTTAGAACCGCCGATTTTAGAAGCCCAGTTAGTCCAAAAAATCGCTAAGCACTTTCACCCAACTACACTAATTGCTGTTATCACCAGGGGTGTGAAAACAAAGCAGGAATTTGTAAAACTATTGATGGAATTCCGACAGGCAGATGTACGACACATTAATAGTTACGAAGAAAGAAATGGTAATTATAAGGCATCCTATCCACGCGACGAGAGAGAGGGAGAAGTTGTAAACAGGCCTTGGGGACAAATGAATGGGTACAACAGTAGACATTTACCGTTACGTCAGAATAGGGATGTTTACAGAAAACCAGATGTGCGTGCCGACATAAAAAATGGACCAGGGAACCGTTGGGAAGGTCGACAACCTGCAGACAGGGACGGAAGAGGGCAAAAGTGAAAGTTGGAATGGAATGTAGACCTAGCGGATAAGAACAAGGCAACCATAAATACCTTATTCACCGATTTAAAAGATTATTTAGAGGACAATCACGACACAAGCGATATAATTAATGACATTAATAAATGTCCAGAAATTAAGTTAGTTTTTAATGAGTGTGTACAGGTCAGAGCGTTAATCGATACAGGTTGTGAGGTAAATTCGATATCTGAATCTTTCTACAACACAAATAAATTAAATTTAGGAGTTTTTGAAGAATTACCGGTAGCAGGAGTAAAAGTTATTGGAGCATTAGGTCTGCGTTCCAAAAGTGTTAAAAAACAAATTTTCATTAAAGTTAAGTTAGGAACAGAATTAATCGCCGTGCATTTTATAATAGTGCCAGAACTAATTCGAGATTGTATACTTGGGTTAGAGTTTTTATCAAGAAATCATGCAATCGTCAATTTTATTAATAATAAGTTAGAAATAGGAAATAAATTAAACTATGGAGTTGGTAGAAAGGAAATTAAATTCGAGGATTCGTCAGAAGTTAATATTGAAAGTTTGAATAATTGCCTACAAATTGAAGAGGATAAATATGAATTTGATATAAACAAAATAAGCAATTTGGAACATGTACCACTTGAGAATAGGCAGCGGTTATACAGCATATTTAATAAATATAAAACAGTTTTCAGCAAAAAACCAGGATTAATTTCAACTTATTACCATAAATTTCAAGTAACTGATAGAACACCATACTGTCAGAGGAGTTGGCCAGTAGCAACTAAGTTTAGAGAAGCCGTTGATGCAGAGATTCAGAGAATGCTAAGTTATGGGATCATCGAGAGAGCAAACAGCGCATACATTAATCCTATAGTACCTGTATGTAAGAAAGATGGGAGCGTAAGGATCTGTTTAGACGCCAGGACTATAAATGCGAGAACCATACCGGATTACGAAGGGATTCGACCAATCCAAGAGTTATTGACAATCGGTAAGAAGATCAGTTGGATGAGTAGTTTAGACCTAACTAGCAGTTTTTGGCAAATCCCGTTGCACGAAGATTGCAAGGATTTCACGGCATTTCTGTACAAAGGATTGTGCTACAGGTACAAAACCGTTCCGTTTGGGTTGAGCACAAGCTTAGCAAGTTTAACGCGAGGTTTGGACTCAATTCTGACGGAAGAAGTTAAAAGGAATTTAATTATGTATGTGGACGACTGTTTATGTATTTCGCAAAACTGGGAAGATCATGTGGACCAATTAGAAAAAATATTAAAGGTATTTCAAGACGCCAACTTAACAGTAAATTTTGAGAAATCTATGTTCTGCAGGAAAGAAATAGATTATCTAGGTTTTGTTATCACCACAGATGGTATCAAACCGCAAGAGCAAAAAATGATGGCAATTCAAAATTTTCCGCGTCCTAAGACACCAAAACAATTAAAAAGCTTTTTAGGATTAACAAATTTCTACCACCGGTTTTCAAAAAATTACGCACAAACAACAGCTCCATTACAAGGACTACTGAAGAAAGGAACAAAATTTAAATGGACAAATAGTATTAACCAGAGTTTTTTAGCTGTAAAGGAGGAATTTATTGAGGCTGTAACGTTAAAGCACCCAAATATGGAAAAGATGTTTTACTTACAGACAGATGCGTCCGATATTGCGTCAGGAGCACAACTGTACCAACTCGATGACCAGAATAACATTGCTGTAGTAGGATTTACAAGCAGAACATTTAAAGGGGCTGAGAGATTTTATAGCACTGCCGAAAAAGAATTGTATAGTGTAGTATTAGGATTAAGGAAATTTAGGAATTATTTATTAGGGAGAAAAATAACCGTTATAACTGACAATAAGGCGATCACTTTCATTAACCAATGCAAACTACTTAACGCTAGAATGACGAGGTGGATCTTATTAATTCAGGAGTATAACATCCAAATTCGACACTGCAAGGGAAAAGAAAATATTGTTGCAGATACATTGAGCAGATTCCCAGAGGATGGAGAATGTTCACAAGAAAATGGGGAGGACCGACTTGTACAAATCCAATTAGTGTTACAGAAGTTTAATCCAGAAGTGGGCGAACAGTTACAAAATATAGAAGTTTTACAGAAGAAGGATACAAAATTTAGGAATATAGTAGGTAAATTAGAAGAAAATGATCCAAAAATTTTAGAATGTTATAAATTGTTTGAAAAAAAATTATTTCGCAAGGAAAGAGGAATGTGGAAATTAATGATTCCAGAAAAATTCATTGAAGTATTAATTAAGGAAATTCATGAAATTTGCGGACATATAGGAATAAGCAAATGTTACCATAATTTTAAGGAAGATTTCACGGGAGACAAAGTCGCTAAAAAGGTCAGGGATATAATAATTAAATGTTTACGATGTCAAAAATGTAAACATGACAACAAAGGTAGAAACGCAGAACTTACGCCTATTATACCAAAAGGTAAGGGTGAACTAGTGTGTGTAGACTATTACGGACCATTGCCTCGGTCAGTCTACGGGTCAAGGTACATCTTAGTAGTGATTGACGCATTTTCTAAATACACAAAATTGTATAAGGTAAAAAACACAACAACCGTAACAACATTAAATCAAATCAGGAAATACATTAAAGAAGTCCAATTACCAAAATACATACTTTCGGATAATGGTACACAATTTACATCCAAAAAATGGACAGAAGGGTTACAAGAACTGGGAATTAGACAAAGAACCGTTGCAATACGAAATCCACAAAGCAACTTGGCGGAGAGAGTAATGCGAAATCTAGGTCAACTTTTCAGGATCCTGTTACCTGACAATCACCAAGAATGGGGAAGGCTACTTGAAACTGTGGAAAGTTTCATGAACGAATCATACCATGATACAATTGAGTCAACACCATTAGAAGTACAATTTAATACACGTCCGACACGAATTTGGAAAAAATATTTAATTAATCCAGGCAACACAGAAACAAACGACATTGACCACGGAGAAATATACTTACGAATTAAAAATAAAAGGGAAAAATTCGCTAAGAAGTTCAATGAACTGCATCCACCAACCGAATATCAGATAAATGATTTAGTACTAGTAAGAGCTTGTATTCCGTCAAGCACAATTGAAAAACGATATCACAAGTTCTGTGAACTATATGAAGGACCATACACCGTAATCTCTAAGATAGGAAAAACTACTTATAAGTTAGCTAGTATTAAAAATAATAAAACTCACATCCGAGGTATATTTAATTGTAGATTATTAAAAAGGTTTCATAATTAATTAGAGAGTTAAGTAAACAAAAATAAATGAATTTAACTGTAAAATAAAATGTAAACAAACACATGTCCTACAGTTGAAGAGGGTCAAGGGAACAATGTTAATTGGGGTTTACAAGAAGGGTTTGTTGACGTGGGATTCTAGACAATGCCATTGTTAAGAAAAAAGGTTGACCGCAGTTTAGGTCATAAAGTCATTTAAAGGGACAGTAATTCTAGTGGGTTTTTAAATGAGAGTAAGAGTAGGTCATAAAGTCATTTAAAGGGACAGTAATTCTAATGGGTTTTTAAATGAGAGTAAGAGTAGGTCATAGTCCATGTTACGATATGTATATGTGTATTATTAAAATAAGTTTAGTGTAAAGGTGTATCAAAAGCAAATTTTATCATTAATTATGCAATTAACATAAAATTTCTTGGGACTTATGTAACGTTGAGAAGCCCTAAGTAAAAGCTTTGTCCAATTCAAAATGTTTAAACCTTGTCAGTTAGAAATAAATGTCAAACATAAACGTCACTCCAACACATAATAAATTTTGTTAAAGGATTTCTAAGGAAACAATACTTCGAAACTACAAAATTATTGAAAGGGCGAGGGCAGCGTGACAAATTAAATAGGAAGAGTTGAGTTATGTAATGTGACAACATGGGAAAGTAGAAAGTTTGTGTACGCCCAAGTTAACAAAAGAAAAAGAGACAAAAAAACTAGGCAGAGGTACGTTGAACTCAGCTAAGAAACAAGAATTAACGAACTTTGAAAGACGGTTAGAGTTTGAAAAATCAAATCCAACCAACCAAAAAGAAGCGTCATCCAGAAATAAGCGAAGAAGGGGTAAAACGGGAAAACTCTGCGTAAGAATTCAAAAATCAGAAAAAGCAGTGAAGAACGAGCGTCGCAAGGGAGAGGAACTAGGAACAGGGCGAAGTTCGCCAAATCGTCGTAAAGTGAAGAAAAGTTTTAAGTCATCGAATTATATTAAAATCATCGTAAAGTTAAAGAAGAGTTTTGATTAATTGACCAAGAATTCAAGCAACAGAGTGAGGTAGTTCAAGCTTCGAGATCGTCAAAGTGCCTATAAATTGGATTAAGTTTCTTGTGATATCTGCCATAAGTTCGAGGGATCATCTCACCTGTAAAACTCCAAGAAGACATCATTCCATGCTACTGAACCACGATAAGTTATCTGATTAGTTATTGTAGTTTTTACTTCAGGTTACCAAAGAAACCACGCCCCACTTTAAATAAAATCTGAGCTAGGCCGAGAGCCATTTAAACTTAAATTTCAAAGAGCAATCAAAGTAACTTCATTATATAATTGGTAAATTATACCTGGCGCCCAACAAATCAATAAAACAATTGAGATATTAAAATATAAAGACTAAATTAAATTTACAATTAATGATACGATTTTGATGCACCTAATAATAATAAAATTGCTATGTTCTAGAATTAAGTATTTCATTGTGTTATAAATGTTTATGTCTAGTTTAAGTTGAATGGATGAGATTTAGTGATAAGATGAATAAATTTGAATACTCATATGTGCATCAATTAATTTGAAGATTTTAATTAATTCAACTGTTATATATTGGCACCCAACTTTAGGTGCAAATTGTATTTTTAAGAATAAATAATTTAAATATGATAACGTAGTTGTGTTTTAATCAAAGTAATTAATTAAAAATAAATAACAAAGGTTATAGTAATATACCTTTTATATATTTCATCTCCTAAAAATCCGATAGCGTAAAAGGTTATCCTTTCTCACTTTAACCCCAAACCACAAATTAATCCTTAACTACCATTTTTACCCAAAATTACCAACCAGAACTTTGTGAGCAACATATTCACCTCTTGTCCACCTCTTAGTGAGCTGGATATTTTTAACGGCATACAAACGCATCTTTTTTGTTTTCTCAACATATGGTGTCTTTAATAAGCTCACTAAAGCTAGAGAAAGAATGGTTACACATAATCTCCACTCATCTCATTATTCAACCAGCAACATCAGCAACACAATTTCTATCCCTACTTAAACTTTCATTTATTTACTTCCTCTTCTCTATTCCTTCATTTACTCCTGTACATCATACCATATGGAAAATAATAATAGTCTGCCAATCATCCCCACTATATCTCGATTAACCTTCGCCGTAACTAACCTTTAATCATTGTTACTTTATTATTTTTTTTGATGCTCACATGTGGTGATAGAGATTGGGTCTCTTTGTATTAATTTGACAACTTCTTTTTTCTCTCCAACTTATCATCTCATCCGATATTGTCCGGTTTTCTCTTAACATTTTTCTACAAAATAAGATAATCGATTCACTGTACGGCGTGGGTGAATGCAGAACAAACTCCTACCTGCTAAATTATTTTTTCATCTTACCGTTAAGTCCTTGCCACTTTCAACTTTTTTTAGTAAGGATGTTGAGATTTTCTGGCCTGGTGTCATCTGCCATGTCGGCACTTTAGTGAACCTCCAATGAGCATTTTCCTTTCCCACCTAAGTCTGCACTAGCGCCAATTATTAAGGTATGTCTTTCATATCCGCTAGGGGAGGGGGGAGTGAATGTGGTACGGTCTCATGAGATTGGGTCACACTGATCTACTACGAAGACACACCACCACGCATGAATGCATATAGCCATCTTGCGTAGAAAGTGGAATAGTGTTCCGCATGGGACTACGAACGGAATAATGCAGCATAGTGCGAGTTGAGTCTACGACCTGAAAAAGATGGACGCTTAATAACTCAACGGGGTACATATAGGGTTGAATGTGTGTCTAGTGTTATTTCATAAGTTTCTGTTCGGTTAGTTTATTTTAATGTTTCCAACATAAATTAATTATCAGAGCTGATTTCCTGGTGTGCTGGTTCATTTGACAGAATTAATAGTGATAAATAAACATATTCAACTGTCAAGAGATGCGCTGACCTGTTACACTAAAGTGGTGTCTCAGATAGGCTTTCCGACAGACCATCATCTCACTGCACTCGTTACAATTTTTAATTTGATCCTTTAAATTGGAGGAGGAAATCTTTCAAAAGTTAATGTTTTGGTGTCTAGAATCAAGGTTTAAGTGCAAAATCACCAGGAAAAATTTGTGAGAAACCTTGCGAAGTAATTCTAGACATAAAAGAAAGTAAAAAAGTTGCAATTAACAAATTAAATGTTAAAAAATACTACGTTTTCCATCTAGTGTTTGTCTTCTTTGCTCCAGAAAAAAGTTAATATTAATATTATAGTTTTCAGTGTACTACAAAATCTTATAATTTTTAACTTTACAGTTTCAAAAAGGTGTTCATTAAAAAGGTTTGGTGCCAAATATCTCGAAAATTATTGATTTTTCAAAATATTTAGGAATTTTTAATGCTGAACAAGATGATATATTTATGTTTATTGTATGTTGAAAATAGTTGAAATATCGGTAAAAATTCTGCATAAGGTTTGGAATCTAAATTCGTTATGAAGTTATGTGTTAAAAAAAATTTTTTGGTGTGCTTAAGACCACACATTAGAAGTGAAAACTTGTTTGAACAGTATGTAACGCTTATATACTTATGATTTTTGTTTTAATATATATGGGTATGTGAGAAAGTTTGTGCAATATGTTTGCATTGATTTTAGTTTGACTATGTATATGAGTTTGAGAAAGTTAGTGCAACATTAGATTTTTAGTTTTAATATATATGGGTATGTGAGAAAGTTTGTGCGATATATTTGCATTGATTTTAGTTTAACTATGTATGTGAATTTTGAGAAAGTTAGTGCAATATTTTTCGTAGATTTTTAGTTTTAATACATATGGGGCGCGCGTATCCGTTGTCTATATATTAAGGTTGCATTACGCTACTGTGCGTGACGCGATTTCTATTGAAAAAGTCCATCCCAAAAAGTACCCAACGCGCCAATAGAAGTTTTCACTTCAAAAAAAGAAAAGAAATAGAACAGAAACGAAGTATTTCTTGATATATGTTTATTGGAACTTTTTCTTTGCATTGATGTCCAGAATCACTATTCAAAGTTTAGCAGACAGATCGTGAACCAGCCTGTATATGACCCAATATTTACTGCAGCATTTTACACATTCATTCATTTTCATTGGCGATGTGAATCGGCTCTCATGTCCCTTAATTAGTTGATTGACGTAATAGAGCAAAATCTATCCATCTGGTGACCTGAGAAATGGTTTCTAATTTTTGTCTGTGTGTCTACTACAACAATATAAGTAGATTGATTTCAATTGCCTTTGAATTCGACATATTTAACCGTCTCATAAAATGAACCTTGGAGTAGATTTTGGTTCCAATACGGAAAAAGGCGCGATGTTTATTTTTAAAATGACCACGGGCTCTATCAATTAAATACGGCGGAAATGTTAGCAAGTCTAGAGTCAAGTTGATATCCAATCATAATAACTAATGCTTCAAAGTCTATAGTCTGTACATCATTATATTGATACCATATCATTCTGACAAGATATGAAGACTTGAGACTCAAATTAATGAAACATGATGAACTTGATATATCCATCAATGAAAAAAAGTAGATAATTGGTTTGTCAATGGATAAAATATCACCATTTCTTATATGTAGGATATGTGTTGATTAATAGTAAAGTTGATTAGTATATTTTATTATACTTGTCCATGGATAAGATTTAGTAACCGTTAATAAGTTATTAGTGAGTGTTAGCTCACATATGAACTAATTACAATTGCTTTCTCAATCACATAATTCACATCTATAAAGAAGATTTAGAAACTGTTAGCACATTTTACATTAGCTCACACATGAACTAATTACAATAGCTCTCTCAATCACGTAATTCTCGTCTATAAATAAGGTTCAGTAACCGTAAACAAGTTTTACATTAGCTCACACTTGAACTAATTACAATTGCTTTCTCAACCATGTAATTCTCATCTATAAAGAACGTTTAGGAACCGTAAACAAGTTTTACTTTAGCTCACTCCTGAACCAATTCAATTGCTTTCTCAATCATGTAAATCTCATCTATAAATAAAGTTAAGTAGCCGTTAACAAGTTTTACGTTAGCTAACACATGAACTAATTACAATTGCTCTCTCGATCACGTAAACATTGCTGAGGTCTGTAAGCATACTCGGCCAATGCTTGGTGAAAACTTTGGTTCGGGAAATAGGTGACCAATACTTCTGTCTTAAAGCTAAATACTAGTAAATACTGACTGACGGGCTTCAATAGCTTTCTCAACCAGACAGAGTAGTAATCCAGATTCCAGACCATGATGTCTGAAGGTCCAAAAGAATTTGAAGGTCAAAGCCATGATTGAGTTTAGAGGCCCTTCATAATCCTAGATAATTTGGTGAGGAAAGTTCGGATTGGCTCGGCGACCATGGATAGTACGTATTTTAATAGCTGTGCCAAATGCATAGGCATTGGTATGTTTTTTTCCTATTGAGATTGTAGGGTGCCGCTGCGAAATTCCCCTAAACTTTTAAGCTAATCACCCATGAGTGACTGAGCTCTTGTAGTGGGTGTGGGCAAGTCTACGGTGTCTATGCTAAATTGCTTTGGCGCCTTAGTTATTGATCGTCTTGTGGTATCAGCCACAGTGTCCAGTTCTGCACGGTCAATTTGTTGATCCATTTTCGATTCATAATTTGTATGTTGAGTGGGAAGGGGAAGGGTTTAGGAATATCGCCCGACCAGTCACTTACCTCAATGGTGAAGACAAAGGTTGAGAAAATCAGTCAAAGGTTGGTGAATAAATTAACGATTATAAAATATATATGTTTCGATTCACAAAAAATATATCATGAAAAAAGGAGCTATAATAATTGTACATAAATGGAGTGGGGAGGGGTCATAGAATTCCCAAGAGGATGTATAAAAAGTGCAGGGAAGAAGAAAAATAAAAAAAGGGGGGAAATATTATTGTTAGTTGTAAATATGATACATTTTATGGTAATTCGTGTTATGATTGGTGGGTATACCTTTATAGATGGTTAGATTTGTAAGTATGGTTTATGAAGAAGGGGTATTTAGTAATTTGGTGAAAATTTAAATAAAAATTATCCAGGACGACGGACAGATGAAAAGTTAAGTTACGTTAATGTGTGAATTAGAGTCTTATTGGGTCGACGGACGGATAGAAGTTTAGTTTAATGTCAACGATTATGGTTTGGTTAGGTGTTTGTATAGTTGGAGTCTATTTAACAACAATATTAATTTTAGTGGAAATACGAATTATTGCATTTGATTCTGAAAGCATAACTCGAACATTCAAGGTTGAAGAAGAGATAAGGGGCTATTAATAGTTACTTGCTCCTGCGATCTTCAGAATGAAACTTGGGCTATCGATTGTAATGTACACAAGATCTGTCAGAACTGCTTTTAACGTTAGATACTAATTTAGACCGAAAGTAGATTAGATATTCCCGTTTTATATGATTATTTTATTATTATTATTATTTTGTTTTTTTTTGTTTTTATTTATTTATTATTTTTGGTGGGAACAGTCATAAACGAATTGGTTCAAGATTAAGAAGACAAAAAAAAGTTTAAGAAAACACTATTAATAGAAAGTAGATTTATGTATTAGATTATCATAATGTAAGTTTTCGTAGGCTTGAGTCAATGTCCAATATCAGAAGTTAGGATAGATTAGTTAAACGGCAAGGTATAAACGGGTTTGAAGGTCACTCACCTCCTGATAATGTTTTATCATGTATGACAAAAGCTTTTACCTTACAAGATCTTACAAAATATCTTGAAAGTTTATGTCTCTAATACATTTGATACTTATATTAGAAATAAAATTAACAATTTAGTAATTATACATTAAATATTTGAAATGTTCTGTTAATACAAAGGGTGTAAGGTGACTGGTAAATTTTAAAAATAAAAATAATTGTGGATATTATTAAAAAATTTGAATAACAAATTTCAAATAGTCAAGGTTCTACTTTACACTATAGTTATAACAAATCGGGAGGAGTGGGGAAAAAGAAAACGTAACTAGTGTTGCGTTATTCGTCTGTCTATAGAAGCAAGGAAAGACAAAATTCTGCTGTTCGTTCTGTTGGATAAATGAAGTTTATTGGCTCGGAAAAAAGCCGTAGGTTCTTCTGATTGAGATATTTCGTCACAAATTGTGACGTCCACGCCTTGGAGGGTTTTAAAAAGATGTTGAAGGCTCGGATTCGTTCAATTAATAACGTATTCCCGTTTGGATTCTGTTGGCGAATAAGTCGGATTAATGACACATAATTTTGTTTGACGTTGATATTTTGCAGTCGTAAAATATCATTTATGCCGATAATAATGCAAACCCACTTTCTCGGAAATATGTGACTGTAATTTGTTTTTATGAAAGTTTTAATTCGAGGTATAATTGCGCCGGAAAATCCTTAAAATTCGATCGGGGCTCTATCAGTTCCATAATAAGTTTTATGAAATCGGGCCAACCGGGTAACGTGACTATCGCCAACCATAATTATATGGGCGAGCCGGAATGTGAATCGGATAAACTATGATTAGACATTTATTTTTGAAATGTAATACTTGAAGCTAGTAAATAAAATAATGATATGATTAAGATTAGATACTGAAACTGCAAGGGTAGGGTTTAAATGTTGAATCTGAAATTTACAAAATAAAAATAATATTAGCAATATGAATAAGTATATTGTTAATTATTGTAATTAAATTATAAATTACTTATAATTTTTTTGGCGAAAATAACTTAAAGACCCAATACAAACCCTGAATCCTGGCTTTCTGATGTGAGAACTAATTGATAAATATATATATGAAATAGTCCGTTTTAAAAATAGTTTCGGTACGCTGCCACGAGGGGAAATTTTTTTTTATAAAATAATTTTTTAACGCGAGTAATTATAATGAATAAAGAAAAAAACGCAATTTTGAGACGTGAATTATGACCACGTTTAATTTTGAAAAATTAAGAAATTTACGATTATTATTGATTAGTTATATTATAAAAAAGGTTAATGATTTAGTCAAGAGGGAACACATTTAGAATTTTGAAGAAGAAAAAGGCTATCGTGGCACAGTGACACAACGGAAATATATGTTGACTTCCGGTAAATATTTCCCGAAGTTACCAGCATTTGGAGTGAAAATTGGACAATAGGCTAGCTAAACGTTGGTTGATCAGGTTAATTTAATAGAAAAAAGAAAATTTCCGGGATCTAACTTTGTCTGTTACCATTTGCAACGTAAAGGTTGATTTTGTTAACGAGATGGTTACACTGGTGCGAATATTGGGGGTATTAAAATGCATGTGGGTCCTTAAATTAATTAGCTATTATTGCAATTAACACTCCAGGTCACTGATACACTAAGCCAGCTTATAATGAGTAAAACAATTAATTACTATGTCAAATATGCTAAACTAATGGTTACTTACGTATTAACAATTGAAGACCACAGGGAAAGAACTCGATAAGGCACATTTCACATTTTTTTCAGAAGACTCTTGGAAAAATTTAAAACTCAGTGATTATGTTAAATTACGCCTTACAATTAATCAATAATTTTTTGAAAGGTTTCTATATTGGTTTCTTGGTTTATATTTTAATTTTATGAAAACTTATATTTCATGTTATTTTTATTTTTTAAATTCGTCTACATTAACTTATCAATTTTATCCCCTGTAATGAAAGACTTATCATGTTATTTCCTAGTACAATCATTTATTGACCGTTTTATGTAAAGAATTAACACACAAAAATAGCCCAAATATATTTTTAATAAAAAAAAGTATCAAATTGAACAATGTAAGAAACAAGTATTTTACAACATATTTATAAGTGGATTCATTCTTGGCAGTTGGTCAAATGCTTGAAAACCTTATTTATACCCTTAATTGTACCACAAATGACTGTACACACAAAATGTGGTGTACATAAAATGGATTTTGTGCATGACTATAGCCTATGAAACAATACTTTCTATGAACAGCTGATAGACGTTATGAGTGCTGCCATACAATCAGTGCTACCATACATGTGATTCGGAGGGTAATCAAAATTTCCCTTTACTTTTTAATTTTACCTCGTATTTATTGTAACAGCAGAAATATCTACTTGAAACTCCATGTTATAGGATTCAATAAAGCACTGAAGCTAAGTTTCAGAATTTAATAACTTAAATAAGCTACAATTATTTCGGCTTGCAGGATCTTCGAGCATCCTGCTGCAAGATGTCCGAAGATGCTGCAAGGCGAAACAATTGTATTTTTATATATTTTTTTTATAGCATATTTATGTTATTAAAGTTCGATACATTAGTTTCAGTGCTTTATTTAATCCTATATTTTTGATTAAGATTATTGTTTTATGATTACAACAGTAACTTTATTGCTTCTCAAAAATAGAGTTGATATACACATCACTTAAACACTATTTCGTAAACATTAAATTTACGCATATTTGAACAAGGTCTCATTAAAGGACAGTACACACACACATACACACACAAAATGTGTGGATATCCAAACTTTAATCTGGAAGTATATTTAGTCCATGCAAACGTTTTGGAAAGGTTGGTATCACTAGTCGAATCTTAAAATTATTAAAGAGAAATAAATAAGTCATTTATAAATTTCTAGTTATGATTTTTTTTAAGGTAAATGTAAAATTATAAAGATGATTTTCCATCATTTCAAATACTGGTTTAATACATAAAACGGCAAATGAGTTTAATCCATTTCATTGTGTTTTATTTAGAATTATATAATACATTAGAAATTATCAACTTACTGCAAGTCAGTTTAATATAGACGGACACTTCAAAAGTAATTGTAGCCTAATTAAGTTCTTCATATTTTATTTTTTAACATTAACAGAAACTTAAATTAAAGGGGTTTTGTAATAGGTTGAAAATATACTACATTTATAACTAAAGAAAATTGACTATCAAATCGTGGTGGATTGTAAATTCTTTTTAATTATATAGAATGTCTGAGGTGTTCCAAATAAGAAGTTTACATGGAGATATTAACAAGTTCTCATTGAAGTACAGTATAAAACAAATTTTACACGTCCAAACAGTAAGATCAAACTAATACAAAATAAAAATAAATGTATAATGTTTATATTTTGGAAAGGTTAAAAATAATAAAGTTGTTGAGATAATCCTTATATATATATATTAATAAGGATTATCACAAATTTTAAAGTTTTTGTAAAGGAAACCATTTGCTACACAGTAAACTGAATAGTCTACTATTGCAGCCCCAGATAATCTGAAAATCTTCCTTGCAGCTCTTAACTTATGAAGACAATATCTCTCTGGAACTTTCTTTGAGCCACAGAGAGTATCTTCGAAGAAAGGTCCTGAAATTGGAGTATAGCCTGGGTAGCCGAACTTCTGTTATGGGGGTACCAATAATATATCACACTCAATGAGTGATCACCTGGGGTTTAACGATTAAATTTTGCTGTGCAAACACATACAAAATGTTTACATTCAA
This sequence comes from Aphrophora alni, assembly GCA_963513935.1. Classification (NCBI taxonomy): domain Eukaryota; kingdom Metazoa; phylum Arthropoda; class Insecta; order Hemiptera; family Aphrophoridae; genus Aphrophora; species Aphrophora alni. Next base: position 109,204,082 of record OY740765.1, read on the forward strand.
TTAAAATTTGTTGTTATTTGTGTAAAAACTGTAATAAGTATTGTAAAATATAGTCACACTTTGAATTTCTTTATTTAGCATTTTTTGTAAATATGTAGCCAATATAAAATTTCTTTTAAGAGTCACTATATTAAATACTTCTACAAAATGACTCTAAAATTGCCGACTAAGTCTATGTCGCCTTATAAAAAAGAATAAGAAAATATCATAAAGTAAAGATTTATAGGCCTAGAATACTCTAATTTAATGTCATTAAAAATAATGGAATAATATATTGTTTACCTAGAACAATAACTTTTCTACTTCTTAAGAATGGAGTTTATCTCTGAAATATTATTTATCAATTAAATCCATCAGTTAAACAACATTATGTAAACACAAATTTCAACAAGTTCTCATTCCAGACAGTATACACATATTCTCAGCTCAATAACAGTTCATGTAAACATTTTGGAAAGGCCTGACTATCTTTAGGCGTGCCTTAAAATTGCACAAACTTATAAACAGACAATTAACCATTTCTATTGTTATTACTTAGGCAGTGTACGAAATGTAGGGTTTGCGTAGCTGATCATGACAAAACGAAGGCTATGTTATTGTAGAAGAATTATAATTTATTTGTTATTTATGTTTGAGATGGAAAATAAACAATCTATACTTAAGCAGCTACAAAAATTAAGTCAAGAATATGAAATTTGATACAGGCGACTTTATGTAAAGATTTGTGGTCAATGTAAAAAGTTTTTGTATGATTTTCAACTTATAACACATTAAATTAGATAAAAATTTGCATGCAATAGTACCAACCTTCTACGAATACAAACCATCAGGGTTCACTATGGTGAGTACGAGGAAAAATCCTTAGGTGGATCTACGTCCATCTTCAACTAGTCTCGGGTTAGGTCCCTCTCTATAATTTTTCCTATCAACTCTCTCTTTTCCAACTTTTGTTCTCTTCCAAGATTTCAAAATTTTACTTTTTTTTTTAATGCAAAGTTGTGAAGACGATTTTATATATTCAAATATTGTCACGAATCTTAACAAAGGATAAATTCATGCTTATTTACTTATATGTTTTGATATTTTGTAAGTTATGCAGTCATTACTTTCATGTTTTGTTTTTTTCTGTCATGCAGTCATTACTTTCATGTTATGTTTTTTTATACTCTATTAAATCGATAAAAATATTCCTTTACTAAATAGGTTTAGAACGAATAATATATCTTATTATCACCGAGATCGGCCTATGAAGACTTTCCACTTATGTTGCAAATGTAAGTCACTCAGCCAGCTTCCTCAAGGAAAATGTGACGCGTGTGAGAGTGTTGGATATAGAATCAGCTCTAACAATAGACAATTTTGATTAGCTACATTCAAAATTAGTGCTGCAATCTTAGCACTATATAATATATGTCTAAAGTTAAACTGATGTAATAGACGAACACTTGTTTATTACTATATAAACTTTCATTTGTAGAAATAATACATTTTAAACTGTCAATATTACTTAATAAATTGTTTTAATTTGTCGGAAAATGGTTGGTTAATGGTTTTCAAGATTTAATATGAGCTCAATATGATTTTACATACAATCTCTAAGTTTTAAATACGCGCGGAGATAAAGGAAATGTTTTCGCCATTACGAAATTCGATTGAAACTGATTTCTTTTGATTATTAAATTCCGAATATTTTTTTTTAAACAATTTCATACATTAAAAAGTCTTAAGTTTACCTTACACCTGAAATAATTATAATAGCTTTCTTAATCACGTAACTCTCATGTATAAAGAAAGTTTAGTAACCGATAACAATTCTTACGTTAACTCACACCTGAATTAAATACAATTACTTTCTCAATCACGTAATTCGCATCTATAAAGAAGGTCTTGTAACTGTCAACACGTATACGTAAGCTCACACCTGAACTAATTACAATTGTTATTATACATTTTTCGGACATTTGCCATCATTTGTGTGTTAGAAATCAAAACACGACGTTTCGAGAATAAGAAAAGGGAATAATTACAATTGCTTCTTAATCACGTAATTCTCACCAAGTATGTAGGTTTAGCAACCGTTAACAAGTTTTACGTTTAGCTCACACCTGAACTAATTACAATTGCTTTCTCAATCACGTAATTGTCATCTATAAATAAAGTTTATTAACCATAACAAGTTTTACGTTTAGCTCACACCTTAACTAATTATAATTGCTTTCTTAATCACGTATTTAAGAATCTAATCATTCCGATGTGCGACTTTTATCTCAAGATAATTTTGCTGCACACTAGGTTCGTTATTTATCGAACCATCATTCCGATGTGCGACTTTTATCTCAAGATAATTTGCTGCACACTAGGTTCGTTATTTATCGAACCATCATTCCGATGTGCGACTTTTATCTCAAGATAATTTGCTGCACACTAGGTTCGTTATTTATCGAACCATCATTCCGATGTGCGACTTTTATCTCAAGATAATTTGCTGCACACTAGGTTCGTTATTTATCGAACCATCATTCCGATGTGCGACTTTTATCTCAAGATAATTTTGCTGCACACCAAACTATAAGATCTATTGGCAGAAGATATTTTTTTCGAGTCAGTTCATCAGTTGTTATCATGAGATCTTCCAGTGAATTTGTAGTGGGTGTAGTCCTATAATGTAATGAACGTACGACACCGTTTTGCAGTAGTTGCAAGCGCACTATCCCAACATGAAAAGGAATTTAAAGAATTTTATAGGATGGACCCTGAACGACGAACGTTATCATTTCTTATGGCAACTCGTGACACTATCTTTGAAAAAGTAATTTTTTAAAATCTGTTTCTTTTAATTTGTCTGCAATGGTCTTCCAAGCCAAACGTATCACGAGAGTTTTATGATAGTCTTTCAGTTTATAATTCCATAAATAGGGATATTTTACAACTCTGTGGATGGAAGAAAATAAGAAACTTAAATATTCAACATTACTTGTACTTCTAAATTTCATATCACTTTGAATTATAGTAGCGAAGAGATAGGTAGAGCGTGCATATACATCATCTTATAATACATGTCGTTACCGTACACCTGTTTAGCCTATACAGTACAACACAATTTGAATGTGCAATAGCAATTGTAACGGTTCTTACAAACCCTACACAATTCCTGTTCCTTAAGGCTCTGCTCCACCTCCGCCATATTGGATTCATCTCCCATAAGAATAATGCTACAATTGAGCAGTTGTACTGATGTCAATTTTCATCTCAGAATTATCGTTAAAAGATCATTTTAAAGATGTTTCCCTTTTTTAAAAAATGTGATATAATCATTAGTGGTTGAACAAATGGAGGGGACATTTATTTGTAAATCGATTTTCTATTTCGCTATTTTTTTGTGAGTCAGTGAATAATATTTTCGAAAAATGTAAAAAAGGAAAACACTCAGTGTTATATTATCTATTACAATAAATAATGCCGAACTGTCAAACTTAAAAAGTAGGGCAGATACAATGGATTAAATGGAAAAAAGTACCCATGCGTACAAGGCTGCCCTCGCGTGGTTTCAAAGATAACTAACTACTCAGACGCGGAGGAATATAGCTTTTAGCACTGTTAAGCCTGTATTTTTTTAATGTTTCATAATATTACTAAAACTAACAACACGTTAATTCTTAAAATATTTTGTAGTATTTTACATAATGCCAAATATAACCATTAATTGAGGATTGACCACGGCAATGACAAGTTGTAGACCTACCAGCTACAATGTAACATTTTTATTATAATGTGCAGTGCGATATTTTATGTTGTGTTTTGTGTGTATGTGTGTGTGCTTGTACTTTTTATTTTTGTTTGACGTGCTCACATGTGAGTAAAATAATTTCACCTGAAGATGAGAACCTGTTCTCGAAACGCGTAGTGTAAACTACAACAAAAGTTGCATGACGGGAATACCAGGTATATGTATATATGTTTATATAGGTATACTATATTTAGTTATAACAATTAATGTAAATTATTTTTGCAAAAATTTATAATTCATTTATTTCTTTACATTATTACTCACGTTAATCAAAGTTACTAGCCAATTCGATATTGCAATTGTTACAAGGCATTTCATTGTGTGGCGAATAATAACGTAGTTCAATTATTCTACAATATTGGCTACAGTGTCAAAACTGGTTTCATAAAGTGGAAGAAGAACGAAATAGTTATTAAAATAAATATAATATTCATAGTGTGTTTATCAATTTTAGATATTCGGATGTATAGTTTACTTGAAATCAACAAAGTCTACAATGCAAAGAAGCTCCAAGCACAGAGCAGTGGTCTAGTGTAGATAGGAGAGTGTGTCAGTTGAAGGTCAAAAGCACGGAATACGTATTGAATTGACAATGTAAACAAACATCACTTTCAAGAAAGGATGTCAACTTGTAAGAGCGGCAGAGATTTACACGCATGCGTATAGTAGTCTTATGTCTACTTAGAGTTTTCCCGCCCTTGGAAATGAAACGAGGACTATTTTGTCCAACGCCTGCTGCGCATAGGTGCTAGTAATTCACAAATCTCCCGTGCTCTGATGTTGCGTAGCGTTGGTGTCAATTCAGTTATTTCATTTCACTCCCGCAGAGCCTTAAATATATTAATACTTTATGATATAAACGGCCAGGTTTTGAGATTTCATTCATTCTGTTTGAATTATTGAGAAAGGAGGTTCACCTCTTCTGATAACTAGTTAATGGTACAGTACAAGGATATCGTCAAAACCACAACCGTGCTATGAATTCGGTCAACTTTCCACCGTATTAAAATTTACTAAACAACATTTATTACAACATTGAATAACTCTTTTGGAAAGTTCACAAAACATATTTTTAATTTTTTCATTAAAGTGGAAATGCTACAGTTTAAGATTTTCAAGAAACTTTACTAAATTATTGAAATGTCTATAATTATGTATGATACGAGGATGGCGTTATCCATGGGTTGATTAACTTATTTTCTATTTATATATCTTTATTGATCTTGCTGTTAATTTATTTTATATTTTATTTTATTTTAATTTATTTCACCACATTTCTGTTGTGGGCGAATAATATATATGTTAGTTAATATAGAGGGCAAACAATATACGTTTGATAATTACGAATTATTATTAAAATTGATACAATAATCAAAAAATCAATTATAATAAATTCAATTAAAAATTTGTATTCTAGAGGGAGTCTTCCAAATTCTGTTTCGGCCAATATCAAAAAAGTTCCATTTGGCACACAAAAAAACTTAAATTTTATAACAAGGAAAATAACAATTTAATCCTAAATCTTAAATGGTTTAAAACCATACTGTGGTGTATCAAATGTGGGTATCCTAAATTGCCTACCTCGGGGTCCTAAGGCGCAAAGTGTTTGGAGATAACAAACAGTGGGGAAGAAAACGTCCCCTCCACTCCATGGGAAGGAACATACCTGCAGACTCGATGGCCGGTGCAGACCAGAATGCGTGCGACCTGCAGTGAGTACGGTTGTATTTTAGCAGTTTGATATATTTTATTTAACCGTAGTCTCTAAAACTCAACATGGACACTTAAGTTCTGACAATGGATCTTAAGACCAATTTAGTTTCATCCGGCGCGCATTCCCTATTAATTATGTGATGTATTTAAATAACATTCGCGTCCAAAATTAAGTGAAATGGTTGATTAGGCCGAATCACATTTGACCTGGTGCAATTTTAATATAAGTGTAGTCCCAATTACGTAAGTTACAATTAGTATTAACCTATATTAAATTTAGCGTATAATTAGATTAAATAATAATAAGGCTTAGTGTGGTGAGAAAAATCAAAAAGAGTTGGGAAATTAAATCGGTGATTCACGATCCTCTGGGCAAGCCACCTCACGCATCCTTCCTAATATTATGGTAGTGATGATATAACCACTTATAAGTGGCTAAATGATACAGTTTTCACCCAAGGGCTGCAGTTCGGTTACGAATTTTCCTGACTCTTTATTCTTTAATTTAGAAATATGTGGTTAAACATGTTTTTTGCATTCACCGACTTATCTCATTGGGCGAAGCCGACACGTTTATAGAAATTATGCAACCGGAAGTATGAGATCCGTCTGGACATGTAAAGTTGTTCGTCCGTTATAATTCATTTTACCTAAATTATTATAAATATTAATCGGTTTCCTAATTATTAATCCTAGTTTTTTCTCGTAATTTTTCTTCTTCAAAATTCTGGTCTTTAAATAATTTTTTCTTCTTTCGCGAGTTCCAAATTAATTTATTGTTGCTCCCTCGTTTTTATTTGTTTTTTTGATAAAATTGCACTATGGCCAACATTAATCCGTTAAAATTTCTTTTCTCTATATTTTTTTGTAAACAATCCCCGCCCCTTAAAATTCGCGGCAATGCAATAGGTTCTTGGTTTATATTTCAAGAGGACTTTCAATTTGGTAAGTCGGACATGGCTCCTTTTTTGTGGAACTGTCCAGGTTTTGTATGTGCGTAAAATGGGTAAGTGACATATTTTTTTGGCTTATTTGAAATTGTCTATCAGGTAATTGAATCCTATATTGCAATATGTATGTAATTTTACAGGATTTATTAGTTTTAGTTTATGAGTTCCATATTGTTATAATATTTTCCAAAACCTAGTTAATAATTTTCAATAGTCCTTAGATTTTCCATTTGTGGCTATACTCTTAAGTACAAATAGTTAAATTCACCATTTTGAAAAAAATCAGCAAAAAAAAAAACAAAAAAAAAACAGAAACAATACTGCAAAAACAAATAAAATAAAATAATTAAAAAAAAATAATAATAAAAAATAAAGTAACTCCAAAAATATTTCTTTGGTCATAACCTATTAGCCATAAGTGGATTAATTATTTAATTTCTTTTTGTAACAAGAGTTTCCTACTGAATAACCAAATTCATAGAAATTGTTTTTAAATATTTATTTTTCCGAAATTAATTTGTTTTCTCTCCTCTTTATATTCAGTATATTTCAAAGCTAAGCATAGTAAAATTGATAACTAGTAGAAACCAGTTTCTTGAAACAGCTAATTGGAGATAAGAAGTTTACTATTGCTTGTACCACTATCTAATTGTGTGTACATAATGTTGTATTCTTTTTATCTACAATTGGCTGATTTCATGATTGCAATAAGTTAAACTGCTGATTTAAATTCATTTAAGACTGATGTTAAAAACCAACGTTTTGAGTGACATTATTTGTTTTAAATGGTGAATTAAGTTACATTTGCCATGCACGGTACGACGACGTAGTCTTGGAGCTCAAACCTTTAACATATTCTGTATACTGTCCAACACCCTTGTCTGAACTTAACCAACTTTTTTTTCACAAAGCCCCCAACCCATTTTGATGAAATTTTTATTGACGAATTTTTTAAATAATTTTCTTGTCGTTTTCATGATTTTCTTTAACGTTGTGAACTGTGAAATTAAGGATCACCAACATAACCTAAAACCTAACACCCAAATAATAATAAAATTAATTTACATTCTAAAGAATAAGTTGTTCTTCCCTAGTTCATCGATCATTCCCCAAAAAATTACCCCCATCCCTTGAGAAATTTGAGAATTTACGCTGTTCTCATTTCTTTTCGGGATAACTAATATTTTTTTATCTCTCCTACTGAATCGATCCTTTTGTTTATTGCTACTTCGCTAAATCTTTATTCACTAGCCATACCCGAGTTCCGGGTTCAAAAATTTTGTCTCGTCGGACCGGGCAAGAACTAATTATAAGTTTTTCTTTTCTTCTTTCTTCTCATAATTTTACATACATTAAATACGCATTACACTTTCATATCTGTACACAGACCTTACACTGAGAGAACAGGTTCCCTGCTGTCCCGAATTCGTTAGCTCGTCCCTGACCATGAGCTGGAGAACATTTTTATTAGAGAAGCAATAGTTTATTTTAAATTTTTTTTCCTGTCTTTACTCATATTTTTTTTTTGCATTGGACCTCCAGTGAGTGGTGGGTAGTGGTTAGGGTGTTTGTGGATTATGCGTGCTTTCAGTCGGCCCGCCAAAAAAGAACCTCTCCTCTCAATATCCTTACTGTTTTATCTCCACCATTTCGTCCACAGAAATTATACTATACACCTCCCCCTGGGATAATGGACCCGGGAAATTTTTTTAACCACTATTTTTTTTACTACCCCTTTTATAGAAATATTCAGTTTCCTCCCCCCCCCCCCCCTACACAATTTCTATCTTACCCATTTACATATCACCATTTCTTTCTCTTCTACATTTGGTCTTTTTAATGTAGTCCTGTACAAGAGTTATTAGTAATTATGTATAACATTACTGTAATTAATTTAAACTTAAGACTATGATTTAAGTTCGCTTAGTTCAATATTTTTCCCTATCACCATTTTATATTTATTTAGGCCCATATGCTCCATATGTCTCCATAATGAAAATGTTATTTGCTCCTAATGGTTTTGAGCTACAATTATGAATAACAAATCTAGATCCGTCCATTTTGAAACCCTCCGGATATAACGCCAACCCCAAGAAAATATATCAAGACTAGAAACTATTGTTAGAGTTTTCTTTGAAGTCAAACCACATCAAATGAGATCCTTTGTTTAGTTTTAGCTATAGTTTATATCTAAGGTCACGATTGTGTGTTGAGTCTAGTCTTAATTATTCAAGTAATTAATTTAAACCTAATTGTTATTTCTCCTATTTTAATTTTTTTAGTAGATGTGATATTATAAGATCATTTTCGCTTTACAACAAAGTATGTATCAATCGCTCTAGTGTGCAGCCAGTCTACGATTGATTACTCCAAGTGTTAAATATTTTGCAGAACTTTAAGTAACTCAACCAAGTTTAAAAAAAAACTAACCTTCTAAGAACTAACAAAACAAACCTTCTAAACACTAACAAAACATCCCTTCTAAGAACTAACATAATAAACATTCTAAGCACTAACAAAACAAATCTTCTAAGCACTAACAAAACAAACGTAATAAACACTAACAAGGTGACCCTTCGAAACACTAACAAAAAGACCCTTGTAAACACTAACAAAATGAACCTTCTAATTACTAACAAACGAACCCTTCTAAGCACTTACAAAACGACCTAAGCTCTACCAAAAAGACCCTTATAAACACTAACAAAACGACCCTTCTATGCACTAACAAGCCGACTCTTATAAACACTAACAAGACCACCCTTCTAAGTTCTAACAAAACGACCATTCTAAGCAATAACAAGACCACCCTTCTTAGCACTAACGAAAATACTCTTCTAAACACTAACAGGACTACCGTACCTAGCACTAACAAGACGGCCCTTCTAAACACTAACAATACAACTCTTCTAAGCACTAAGAAACCGATATTCTAAGTACCAACAAAAAGTCCCTTCTAAACACTAACAAGGTGACCCTTGTAAACACTAACAAGGACCCTTCTAAGCACTAACAAGACAACCCTTATAAACATTAATAAACTACCCTTCTATGCACTAAGGAAATGACCCTTCTAAGCACAAACAAAACATTCCTATTTCGATGTTATGGTCACTTTTGATTCTCAACTGTTCGTAGTTTCTATTTATAATTTTAAAATTCAAAGGTATTTTGTATTTCAAAGCAAAGGTATTGTACTTTGCTCACCAAGGACTTTTCCATGTGTAAAATACATTTCCTAAGAAGTTAGCATAAATCAAATAATATTGAAAGAGTAATTGTTGTGTAAATTTTGTTTTCAAAACAGGTCAATGGGTTTTGTTGAAATGGTGTGAATCTACTGTTTTCATTTAGCTAGGCCTCTACTCATGTAAAGGTTGTTTTTTTTATAGCTAATAATATACCAATAATAAAATAACAAAAAAACAATTTACAAAGCGGTGATACACGAACTTTCGATTGCGATTTTGAATTGTCTATGCCATTCACTCCGCAAATTTAAGAAAAGTCTGTACCCGCTGTTATTTTTAACAGAATGTAAAGGTTTTATCATTACGCACCGTAGTTGTTGTGGTACGCTACGATTCACCGAACTTCATATGGCTGTCATAGAGATAGAGAAGTTATTATTCTTAAATCCTGTTTTGTACATTTTTAAGTGTAATAAAATTATCATTGTTCACTGATTCCCATCGTAACCATAATATATTAGGGCAGTATTGTATGGTATTATTTATCATTATTATGTTTTGTATTTTATGATCAGAAAATAATACAATTTTGATTCTAATAGTCTTACAAATAAAAAATTAAAAATTTCGATGTAGATACATAACTCATTTGTCTGTTTCGCCTTTCAGTGTTAATATAGATGATTTTGACTTAATATTACCTGATATTAGTATCTTTGAAAATAACATAACAAAATATAAACATTTCGAAGTCCAAGTACTAATAATAATGCATGGTTTTACTTGGTTCAAAGATAAATTGATCTTAATAAAATTTCATTAAGATACCTGTAACATTTCTTTTCTTTTCATGATGTTACACAATGTATATATTATGACCTTAGACCATTTTTAAGAGTGGATATTATTTATATTATAAATATACAACTTTAGAAACATGTATTAAAAACTTTTTAATCTAAACATAAATAAACAGCATACTAACCTAAACTTGGTGCTGTTTGAAAGATTTTTGAGGTTTTTGGAATCAAATCAATTAATTTCAATTTTGTAGCCTATATACAAAATTTTGGGTAAATAAAAATATAGAACGAATTAATCATATTTTCTGGATTGGTATAATTTCTTCTAGTAAACAGTTTGTATAACAGAAATTTACCTTTTTGAGTGTTAAATTATATAAGAAATATGATTTATTTTAAATATAATAAGGATAATAATTGCTTCTCTCTTAAAAAAATTACAAAATAAGCAAAATGACAAAATTGTATAAATTTGTATTATACAAGCTACATTTATAAGCAAGGATCACTGGTGTGGTAATCTTCAGATATAAATTAAAATAGTACGTCTGTTCACTACAATTAGCGACACTTGTGGAAACTTCATTAAACAAATGAAAGAAAACACAATTTTCCTTGATAAACACTTTATTTGTGCAACTGACATTTCATTGACTAAGTCATTATCGTCAGTTGTCACATCCACACAAACCCTACTGGCACTGAACTATAATTACACAAGAGTTTATGTGCATGTAACAACTGAGGATGATAACTTGGTCATTGAAGAATCATTTTAAATATTTTTCATTTTAAACTACTTAAAACTGTATACTAAAATTATAATGTTAGACAATATAAAGATACAAAAACTTTGAATTTGTGAATTTGGACACACATTTACATTCGTAGACTTGGAAACTCACTACAAGGTGTCACAAAAAGTTTACATTCCTACAAATGGAAAACCAATACAAGAATAATTGTGTAAGACTTTATAAAAAAATAAATTACATCAGAGGTTTTAAGTTTAAAGGCATTGTATAAAATAGAACTAGTTTTATTGATTGGTTGGCTAGAATTGTTTGGCTTGGTACAAATTATATATTTTTTAAATTCTGAACATTACTCCAGTTGTTACTCTAGGAGCAGTGGCGTAACTACATTGATTGCCCCCCCCCCCGCAGGTACAAGAATGGCGCTCCCCCCCAAAAAACGAAGTCGCAACTTGTCGGTTCTAGATGAGCGCTCTTCAACCGTAAGGAATCCCACCCCACGGTCTTATATGTATCTACTAATTGGTAGTAATTAGACATTTTTTAATTCTAAATTGAAATAAAGCTAATTAATTTAAGTATTGGACATTCTTTACATAACAAAACTATCTGTTGGTAGCATTGTAATTAAATATGCCAATGCTATGAAGTATCACACTAAAAAGAACATGCAAGCTTTAAGTTTAAACAAATTTATCATCTATAAAAGGGAAAGATAGACTGCGAGATTAAAAATCAAGGTTTATTATTTACAAAAATCTTGTAACTTGTTATAATTACAGTTATTTAAAACCTCTTCTTTTCTTCACGTGAAAATACTTGTCGGCTAATGTGTTAAGGTCAATAGCACAAGACTGTTGATGTCCAATGCTCAAAATTGCCAGAGAACTCAGTCTGGGGTTTGACATCATATTCCTAAACTAAGTCTTGATAAGTTTGGGCAGGGCGGCATTATTGTTAACTGTTAGTAAACAGATTGCGCAACCATAATGATTAAGGTTTCAGACTTATGATCCTTGGTTATATTATTTATGGAACAGTTTTATTAAGATATCTTAATGAAATATTGTTTATTGTAAAATTTATTTTGACGATAATGTGTTTACTACAATTTTTTAATTCCTTTATATTTTTTTTATGTGCCCAGGTCACGGCACCCCTTGACCTGCCGCGGCCCCTGCATTGGGGGAGGGGGTGCTATTTATGCCACTATCTAGGAGATTAAATTGTGAATTGGAATATGCTTTTATGGTTTATTGTGCCAAGTACACCAGGAAAGTGGAACATGTAGTAGACCAATCTTATACATTAAATTTCTTTGTTTTGGAACATTGGTATTTTATATTGGCTTCAACCCTGCCGTTGCGGTCACTAGTAATACATTTTTTTAGATCACCCGTCATTATTTGAAAGCTTCCTCATTCAAAAATGCACAAACCTATCAAAACTAGTTCATTTGGAGTTAAAAATAGCTCTTGTTCATGGTGTATTCAAGGCTATCCTCAATTTTGTAAACAAATTTTACAGCCAGTTCTTGATAGCCTATACCTTATAACAAATTGCATGTCAGAACGTTCATTCAGTCTGTCTTGTTTTAGACATCAGTAACAATACCTCTTCTGCCTTTAAATTTTCAAAGCATTCTACATAAAGTAATTCTGTATCAAACTCATTTAATATGACTACACAGGTTATATTTAACTCAATAACAACAAGCCATCTACAACATAAATTTAAAAAGTTAAAACAAGAAAAAAATAAACAACTAATTCAACAACTCTTTAAAATTTGGAATCCTACTTTTACATCAAATGCTAAAAATAAAAAATAAATGTTTACCACTATTAAATATTTAAACATGCTATTCACTACCAGAGTTAGTGTATATATAATCCTTGCGCATTTTAACTATTGTATATGGAAAAAAAGGAGCTGATCTTGGTTGTAACACAATTTAACTGTGATTCAAATCCTCTAACCACGCTTAATGAAACACAGTGTTGGACTAAAATTATTTTAAAAATAAGAATGAAAAACTGACAGTGAGAATGGAAAGTTGTGTAGTAATTTTTGTGCTTATTCTAAAATCCACAGTTTATTTTGGATATCCTTTAGACATTTGTTAGGATTTAAACAGTACTATTAGAGGGACTATTAAAAGTAGTTAAAGAGATTCAACCAACTAAATATAAATGACATCCAATCAGAGATTTTAAAATAATTATACTGTATTTATTATTGCATTGGACAACACACTGATTAAAGCTATTACTTGGCTGACATCTGGCAAACATTTTTTAACTCATTTTTCGACACCATTCCTTAGGACATAATTCAGCTTCAGAATTGCAGACCAAAAAAAAGAACCTCATATGTGTAAACAGTATCTTCTCAAAATCCCTCTAACCAATGTTGGTAGTATATAAAGTTTTATATACCCATAAAAATGAACCAAACCAATTTTAAAGAAAATTAAAATTTATGTTTAAACAAAATTTATGTTTCACATTATTTAGAAGAATTTTTTAAAGTTTTCATTCTTTAAATTTTAATAAAACTTTATTAACAGTTAGACATTGAATTTTGAAAAATGTGATTTTAATAGTAGAGCTAAAGGTACATTTTCATACGTTTGCCTCTTACTCCCTACAGAGAATGCAAGTCTATGATGGTATCTTCGAAAGTATTTTAAATGTAAAAATTCAGTCAATTTAAATTCAAGCTGATAATATGTTTCACTTTAGAGTTAAATAGTTTAAACATTGAGTATGGTTTATTACCATTAAAAACATAATGCATACTACTTTAGGTTGAGTTGGTTTTAACCATTTCATCAAAAGAAGAAGATATATAGAGATATATTGTCAAAAATATACAACATTAAATATACAAAAATATACATGAATTAGCTGCATAAGATTCATTCATTTTTTAAATATTAGGGGTGCAAAAAACTGATTTTTTTAAGAAATGGTTAAAATCAGCTTTGTTTTAATCTTTACACAAGAATTTCTCTATTATAAGTGGGAAGAAGAAAAAAGTAAAATAATTATTCTAAATCTGAAAATTGTTTATGATTCAAACAAAATAAAATGTAAGTATACAAATAAAACAAAAACTAACTAAAAAATTGTCTTTAAATGTTTTACACAGGAAGTAATGTGAAATGTAAAGAAGAAGATAGTCCCTCGGCATGCATCCCTTTTGTGCTGCCTGCAGAACTACAAGCTGATGAAGTGACAAGTGCAGAGCTCTGGATTTACCAAACCAATTCTGGAGATGACTTTGTGGTTTCAGAAATATCTCACTCGAGGTCAAGAAGAGACTCTAATACAAGAGGTAAGATAATACTGTTAGTCTTTCAGCATTTATAAGTTCAGTGTTGCCAGCAGAAGAGCAACCTCATTAAGTGATGTACATAAATCTGGAGTTAACAAAGCTGTCGTAAAGTTGTGATTTCAGAAATGTTCCACTTCAATAGAATCCTAATATGATATTGTAAGATGATACTGTTAGTCCTTCACTGTATATTCTTCCATGTTGCCTGCAGAACAGTAATCTAATGAAGTCATAAGGATATAGGTCTGGAACTAATAAACACTTTCTGAAGATCATTTGTGGTTTCAGAAATATCTCATTCGAGGAATAGAAGAGAATCTAATATGACAGGTAGGATGTTATTTGTAGTCCTTCAGCACACATACTGCCATGGTGCTTGCTTCTGCATTACCATGATAACTAATAATGATTAGTTTGTTCAGCAAACAAATGAGGTGATAAGTATATAGATCTAGAACAAATAAACCTGTTCAAAAGATCACTCTGTGGTTTCAGAATGTCTCACTTGAGGTCTAGAAGAGAATTTAATATGAGAGATAAGATGATACTGATAGTCCTTCACCCTACATACTTCCATGTTGCCAACAGAACAGCAACTTAATGAAGTAATATGTACATAGATCTGGAACTAATCAACTAGTCCTAAACATTATTTTGTGGTTTCAGAAATGTCCCATTCCAGTTCTATAAGAGAATTTAATATACGAAGTAAGATTATACTGGTAGTCTTTCAGCATTCATACTTCTGTATTGCCTGCAGAACAGAAACCTATTGAACACATCTCGAGTTAAAAATTTAGGAATATGCGAATGTGGGACATTAAGGTTAATATGCACATATACTCATAAGGTTAAGTTAAATAACTACATCTTATTCTAGGCCCCGGGGAAAATACCGTTATTGTATGTGTTTGGTATAGAGTCACGTCCAAGTAAACAGTAATTTCCTTTTTTATTTCCATTAAAGGCCTACCATACAAACCTCAGATAGTTAGGTAATTATTGGCCAATGAGAATTATTATTATTATTCTCTACCCTTGGAACAATTTAATATTTCATTTTATTCTTTATGGATAATTGACTTCTTAATTACTGTTATAATTAACTGACCCTTCAATTACGCAAACCTTATTCGACAGTTTCCCTCTTGAGTACAGTATTGGGCTAAATTTAATTAATAGTTAGTAAATGAAAGAAAAAACAATTATTAGGTGTTATTTGAATAAAATGCAATTTCAATGTCTCGGTTATTACATTAAATTTCATGTAATTTCCAGTACAGAAGCAAAATTAAATTTAAGTTGTGAGTTTGTATACAAAGCAAAACAAATTTTACATTCACTATAATTGTGTAACATAGATCTTTGTGTGTTATAGATGGCTGGGTGAAGTTTGACATAGCTCTTGAAGTAAAGAGTTGGTTAGAATTCCGTGACCTATCACATGCAATTCATATTGTTTGCACTAGTTGTGATGTAGATAGTGACCTTCCTTTATCTTTAGAAACAGACCATAAGCCATTCCTTCTTATCAGTACGGACACACTATCAAAGGTAACATCTTTTATATATTTTAGTTTGTAAATTTTGAATAGCAACAATTTGTTTCACTCAATAATTGTTGGGTGTATTTATGAGATTCTAATAGATCTAGTAACTTAAAATGTTTGTTATAATAATTATTACAGAATGAGTAAATCAGAGGAGCACCCAAGTTTTATGTGTGAACCTAGGAAAAACAACAAAGAAAAACCATTAAATTCATGTTCCCAGAAATAAATAATAATATTATAATGTTAATTTCTTTACTTTGTGTACAAACATGATTGTTCTTTAAAAAAAAAAAGCGAGAGTCATCAATGATTGGTGAAGACTCTATGAAACTTAACTGACACAAATTAATCCCTAATGTACACAAAACTAGCCGGTAGTTTTGAACACACTACAATTCATTATAATTTTGGCTATTGTTTTACACAATAAAAAGTTTTACACTTGCACGAATACTGAATTAGTTACACATAAAATTAGGAACAGAAATTATTGTAGCTTAATTAAGCATTGATTATTTACTATACTTTGTACTTAAGTGAAACTGGATTTACTGAAGAAATAGTTAAATTGCTTATTGAGAGAATATGAAAACTGACTGTAATAGTAAAAAATAAGGAAACTTCGAGAGAAAATAACAACAAGGTTGTTGCTATGGAAATGACTGTTGCCGAATGAATGTCAATAAAGTGGGAGATTCTATATAGCGTGCTTTTTCGAAAACAAAAGGACTGGCTAATTTGAACTGAGTCAAACCTCATTGGATGAATGCGTAGTGATAAACGCATCTCATACAACCAATATTAAAATATTATTCTTACCTGTACATATTTCAACTGTCGAAATATATGAAATTAAACTAAATAACAATAATTTTTATTTAATATTAGATACAGTTTTATATCCCTTCTCCGTTTATTTGAAGTATTGATACGATACCGGTACCCAAAAAGCCCGTTATGCAAAGAGGTCTTGTATTTCTACATGCACTCAAAACAAAACAAAAAATCCAATTAGCTAATATAAGCCATAACATATTTATCCAATTATTATACCACACAAATCTATGCTTAGCATGAAGAGAGGCTAGTCAGTGAAGAACTTCTTTATTTTTCATACTATACCCTGTCAATTGACACATCTGGCCTCTTCCCATGTTAAGTTACAATCTCCATGGAATTTGACTTTATAAACCAATGGTATAGCTGATGGAAATGTATGATGTACCTAATAAAGTTATATCAAAAATCTGTTTCCATTAAGAATTTTTGATTTTCATATAGTTTTTTAATTCTTCTAAAATTTAATCCTCTGTTTTGTGATATTATCCAGGGCCGTCGCGTGGGTGGGGCGACCGAGGCGGTCGCCTTGGGCGCCGCAATCCAGGGGGCGCCACCGAGCGGGGGTAAAAAAAAAAATGCATGCACCGCATGCACGTGTTATCTACTTTTATTTATAAGCACTTTGACAACTGTTTTGAACTCTGTATTATAAAATTGATGCATTACTGAGTACGTAAAATTCTGTCTATGCATAACTGGTAATGTAATAGATTTATCAGTCTCAGCAACTGTGTATACCGACGAGCAGCGCTGCACTGCTAAACAAATCACTGATACGAATCCAAAGCTGTCATGACTCACCACACTCACAGCGGCTCGCGCCGCGCCGGCGCCCCCCCTCCCCTCAACTTATTACACTAAACTCAACCAGTCGTCACTTGTCAGTCAGTCGCTGGCTGCATTCAGTACGCGTCAGACACCGTTGTTGTGAACTTGTGAAGTGTATAAGCGTATAGTGTAATAGTGACAGTCCACACAGTGCGTGTGTATGGTGTGGTGCCTTTAGATTTAAGTTATGTGATATTAGTTGAAAACTCAAGCATTATTATGTCGAAAAAGTTGTCAGGGGCACAAAGGAGAAGGTTGAACAAGGAAAGTGAGTTAGCGAACGAGGCTTTGTTAAGTAAAGTGCCAAAACTAACAAATTTTTTTAAAACCAATACGACACAAAATGTTCCCGTTGTTGAGATCAGTACTACGTTTGTATCAAGCTGTAGTTCTTCCTCACAAAGTAGCATTCAAGAGCAAGAGGCCAAAGACACAGAATTTGTGCCTGTACTTTCCCATACTGGCCGTACTGCTGATGATACCGTTACAAGCGATCGTGACTACAGTGATTGTGATAGTTCTAGTGACAATAAAATAGTGATAACACTGTCAACAGACACTGAAATTGAATTAATATCTGAACCAGATCAGGTGCCGGTGATAACTTCAGATCCATCAACGTGGCCAGCGCGTGTTCTCCATGTTCACCGTGATGAACTTATTTTGAAAGGGCCGACTGAATATTTTAAAGAAGACCGTGATTACCCAAAAAATAACGACGGTAGGCACTTTTCAAACCAATCTCGATATCGGATTTTGGAAAACGGAGAAAGAATATCAAGGAGATGGCTGATTTATTCTGAAAAATCGGATGCTGTCTACTGTTTCTGTTGTAGGCTATTTAATCCATCATCAAAGTCAAATTTTGGACAAGCAATGGGTTTTAATAACTGGAAAAATTTGACAGACCGTTTAAAATCCCATGAGTTGTCACCAGATCATTTCAAAAATATGGCTGAATGGTTTGAAGCAGAAAAAAGAATTAAAGGAGACACTTCAATTAATCAGCACATCATAAGGCAAATTGAAACTGAGGCTCAGCGTTCAGCAGAAGTGTTGCGTCGGTTAGTAGAAATTACTTTATTTCTAGCAGAGCACAATATGGGGTTTCGTGGGTCATCTGCCAAAGTTTTTACCAAAAATAATGGGAACTTCCTTGGACTTGTACAACTTTTAGGGAAATTTGATACTGTACTAATGGAACACTTAAGACGTATAACTGAAAAAGAAACACAATTTCATTTATTAAGCGTGTCAATACAAAATGAACTACTAACTATACTAGGTGATTCAGTAAAGCAAAGCATCTTGACTAAAATAAAGGAAGCCAGATATTTTTCCGTTATCCTTGATTGTACTCCAGACATAAGTCACAAGGAGCAAGTTTCTTTAACGATTCGCTATGTCACTGAAGATGAAGATGGGAAAATCAAAATAGAAGAAAGTTTTATAGCCTATCGAGTTGCCGAAGGAACTACTGGAGAAGCTCTCGCTGACTTATTGTTCAAAGAAATTGAAGAGTGTGGTTTGAACATGACCAACTGTCGAGGTCAAGGATATGACAATGGCGCTAATATGGCAGGTGTACATAATGGAGTTCAAGCCCGAGTACTGGAAAAATTCCCTTCGGCTGTGTTTATTCCCTGTGGATGCCATAGCCTAAACCTAGTGATTGCTGATGGAGCAAAATCATCAGTTAAGTCTACGTCTTTATTTGGTATTCTACAACGACTCTTTACCATCTTTTCAAGTTCAACAAAGCGCTGGTGTATAATAAACGACCATACTAAAGCACTTACTTTAAAGCAAGTGTGTGAAACGCGTTGGGAAGCTCGCATAAGTGCTGTTCAAGCTGTCAGATACCAATATGTGGAAGTCAGAGATGCGTTGGTTGAGTTAGGCGACAAAATAGATGACCCCCAAACAGCCTCTGAAGCTCAATCTTTGATTAGTCAGATGGAAGACTTTTCGTTCATCGTAACTCTGATTTTGTGGAATGAAATTCTGTTTGAAGTTAATTTGATCAGTAAAAGCATTCAAGGTAAAGATGTAGATATCAGTGACTGTTCTGAGAAGTTCAACAAGTGTTTGGAGTTTTTAAACAGGTTTAGAGAGACTGGATATGTGGACGCAGTAATCTCAGCTAAAGAAATAGCAGCCGAACTTGGTATAGAACCTGTTTTCTCCGAGAAAAGGATTCGAAAAAGAAAACGCGTATTTTTGTATGAGTCTTCTGAGGAAGTGCAATCGTCATCTGAAGAAACCTTTACAAGAGAAGTTTTTTATCCATTAGTAGATAACGTTCTGGCCTCACTTGAGAAAAGATCATCTGCGTTGAAGGAACACCGAAAAATGTGGGGATTTTTGAGTAATGTTGATGATGCTCAACTTCCAGGAAAAGAAGATCTAAAAAAAAGTTGCTTGGACCTTGAAATACATTTAACAGACGAAATAACCAAAGTGTCAGATATAAACGGCATTGAGCTGTATCATGAACTTTTACATGTAAGTTCGATTTTGGATCATGGAAACCAAAAGAACATCAAAGTCTCACCAAAAGATCTATTGTGTAAGATAAAAACCACAAACAGTACAGATTTGTTCCCAAACTTGTGGGTCGCACTAAGAGTCTTACTAACAATACCCGTGACAGTTGCTAGTGCCGAACGGAGCTTTAGTAAACTTAAGCTCATAAAAACGTATTTGCGCTCTACAATGGCACAGGAAAGGCTGAACTCTCTCGCCATTCTTTCAATAGAGAATGACACAGCAAAAAACTTAGACTTCAAAGAAATTTTAAGAACTTTTGCTAATGCGAAAGCCAGGCGAATGCCTTTCAAAGTTTAAAGTTTGAATTTATGGACTACAAGAAAGAGCACTAAAGACATTAACGGAGAATGAAATATAAAATTATGTAAATAAATAAATCAAATGTAAATAAAAATGTATGTATATAAAATATGTAGGGGAGGGTGGGTGGTCCGTGATGATTTTATTTATATCTGCCGGTTTTTCCAGTCCGGAACACGGCGGGTCCATAGGTGGTGGATAATGGAATGGCTCTAAAGAGCTAGGGTTTATCCCCCCGAACCAAAACTGGAACGGACAAAATACGGGGGTTTTTAAGGGGGGGGGGCGCCGATTTCAACTTCGCCTTGGGCTCCCACAAACCACGCGACGGCCCTGATATTATCTTTCAGTATAAATATCAAATCACCTAAGTATCTGACATATTAAAACAGCATATTTCTTCAAGACATTTACTATAAATTTCTGTTCTAAATTTGAATTAACGCTTCACTTAATATTGAATTTCTATGTAAGAGAAAATGTCCCATAGCTTACGATAATGTGAGGCTTCAATAGAACAATTCCCATAGCATTAGATAATGAGTGGCTTCAATATGTGAATCAAACAGTTATAGTTTTGTATGTGAATCACTATTCATTTTTTTAAATTGTCAATTTTAAAAACTGTTTTCGATTATAACAAAATCTTTATTTTTTTAGTCTAGGCGCCTGAAGCGTAATATGAGCTGTGCACCAGGAATGACCGAGTGTTGCAGAGAAGAGTTGTATATATCTTTTGTTGACATTGGATGGGACGATTGGATTCTGCAACCTCATGGTTATAATGCTTATTTCTGTCGAGGGTCCTGTACAAATGCAGCATCACTGGTTACTAGTGGTTCACATTATAACACAGTTATACGGGTAATTATTATTATTATTATTATTATTTTTTTTTTTTTTCATATTTGTAGTTCAGAGATTTTAAGATAATTTACCTAAGTTATTTCTGAAAGTTTGAAACATTATTTATAATTTTGAAAGTTAAAAAAAAATAATAATAATAAAGTTTGAATTAGTTAGATACAAACAACACCAGAACTTGAAACTCTGAAATGTTAATACTGAAGGCAGTATGAGTGTGTGTGTTATTAAGGTTATTGGATAATGATGAATTGTTCATATTATTAGTATATTTAGACAATTGCCATTTTTTCTGTATATAAAAATGAATACATGATGTTTCGAGAGTATGGATCAAGTGATAAACCTAGAATATGATTAGTATGAAAATAGCCAACATAGCTTGCTAGTGTTGATCCATGTTGTAAACTAAAACTAAAAATTAATAAAAAAAATAAATAAAAAAATAAATAAATAAATAAACAACTCAACAGAACACACACAAATACAAGGAATTTCAAATACCAATTTGAACAGAGATCATAAACTGTGATCATTACTTGAATAACACGAGATGATTAATACTCTCAAAATGTTGTCTATTCATCTTTATATACAAAAATGATGGCAAAACTATATCAATAATATGTATATTTATATTGAAAGATAGTAAAACATTATTAAAAATTGGGTATATTCCTTTCTGAAGAAAGGAAAGACGAAAATTGTTTATCAAACATCTCTCCTGGTGAAAAAAAAATATATATATACATAATCCAAAAATAAAGCGAAATTTTTATTTTCTTTGTGAAATAAAAAAGACCTGAAATTTAATTGCAAAATAATTCTATGATGTTCAACCAAAAAATTATAATGACTAAAACTGATTTATATGTAACATCATATAACTATACATCATAATACCATATAAAGAGTATATAAAAATACATTGTTTATTCTGGGAACAGACCATTTTAGTTGATTGTTTTCAGTTTGGCAACTTAACATTTTTCAAAAACAATGTCCCATAGCTGTTATTTTTGCAAGATCTGTGTGTGTACATATAAATGAAATGAATTATAAGAGGCTTTTAAAAATTGTTATATTATTATCGGCATTATCGTTATGTTATTATATTAGGTTATGTCAATAATACATATATTTCAGATAGAATCTGAATAAGGCAAA
Source organism: Aphrophora alni (assembly GCA_963513935.1). Classification (NCBI taxonomy): domain Eukaryota; kingdom Metazoa; phylum Arthropoda; class Insecta; order Hemiptera; family Aphrophoridae; genus Aphrophora; species Aphrophora alni. Next base: position 109,226,722 of record OY740765.1, read on the forward strand.
ATAATAAACTTCTGGACTAGAATGATACTTCAACCACTCTTTCTCTCATCCAGCACAATCCTTATTGTTTCAATTTAAAAGTATTCAATTTCAAAAAAATAACTGTGACAATATTTTTTTTTTTTCAATAACTTTATATATGAGGCTTCAATTAGTTTTAGTTTATTTAAGTGTTTTCCCAATGTATTATTTTTGCCTCTTCCAAATTAAATTTACTGACCAAATATGTTAAGCTATTTTCGATTTATACATAAGGCCTTTTTATAATCACTAATTCATATATTTAGGGGTCTTTTTGTTTTGTGTATTACTTTTTATATACACAAATGATAGCAAATCTCCAATTAAACCATATTGATAATATGAACATTCAATTACTATCAAATAAATTAAAAAAACTATATTGATAATGTTGCATTCAGTTTGCAGTTGTAATGTTTACTACGATATTATGTTTGAACATTGTATCTAAATATAAATTTTCAGTACAATTTATTCTAACATTTGCCATCATTTGTGTAGATAAAAATTAATAGACAATGTTTTGAGAATATGACGTAACAACTCTCACTATCAACAGATAAACCTAGAACATATAAAATATAAAAAGCATCAACATATGGTAGAGGAATATGTTGGAAACTAAAACTAAAAATTTAATTTATTAAATAATAATTTTATAATTTAAAAAGAGAAAAGATGAGTTACTGAAACATGTTGTTTGTTTTCCTTTTGAAATGTTTTTGATTCACTTAATATATTTTTTGTTTGCACGTGTATGTTTGTCAATGCTTATATTGTTTCTTCAAAAGAATAAAGTTTTCAAGGAAAAAATCAGTTTTAGTTTTGAGTATTCGTAATAAACGAAATAAAATATTAAAATTTTGTATGTATATATATATATATCATTGAAAATTTGTAACGGGAATCCAAATCGTTAAGGGCATTTTAGAATGTAAATATATCCAAAAAGATTACAAAATACATTAACATTGAAATTAGAATTTCATAAGCATCATTTTACATAAATTTTTCTTTTTTAGAAACTACTGTATGAAAAACAAGATCGTGGACAGAAACTGGAGTTAGTACCATGCTGTACAGCATCCCGTTTGTCTTCTGTACAATTACTCTACATGGACAGTAATAATACTGTTACAAAGAAAACATTACCTAACATGGTTGTAGATTCTTGTGGGTGTATGTAGTAGATATGTAATGTAATAAAAGATGGAAATCAACAGTATTCTTATATGTACCTGCTACGATATAATCAGACATTACAGTGAAACTGAAGATTATGGTGTAGTAGGCTACATTCATGTTATGGTCCAATGTTACATTATCAAAATAATGGCTGTTACATTGACGTTAGAAAAGACCAAATAGATATTATAAGTTAGTTGTACAGTATATAAGTATGAATAGGAATAATAAACAGTAAAATAATGTATTAAAAATATTTCCTGTTCATGTTATACTAGTATTGTTGTATAAATGAAATTAATAGTTTACTTTGTTATTTGTAATAAAATATTTATAACTTAATTTATTTATGATCAAATAATTTATTTATGTTATTATTTTTATTATTTCCCTTTTTTGTTTTAGGATGATAAAACTTCTTTTTTTTTAATAGCAATTTTGTATAATAACTGTTGATAATAGACTATAATTATTGTGTAATAAATAAATATGTCTATTTAGTTATATATATATATATATATATATATATATATATATATATATATATATATATATATATATATAACTAAATAGACATTTTTGGTAGTACAGTAATAACAAAACAATATATTTTTTTTAAATTGATACTATTGTAGCTCTTAATGAAATAAAACTGTTATTTTAATGTTATATTTATTTCAATCTATATAATGAAAGATGTTCACAGTGTGCCTTTCCAATTTTATTGAAATTGAACATGTAAGTCAATTTAAATACCTAAGTGTTACTGTCGACCAACGATTGAGCTAGAAATGTCACATTCAGAAATTAAAGTCATCCTTATTGCTTGTTTTGAGCAAAATGTATTTAGTACTATTGCTTATGTCCAAAATCATGCCCGCGGTCAGTACATTTTGGTTTGTTTAAACTCCGGTTGCAATATGGAATAATTTGTTGGGGCGGTGCTTGTGCATCATTTTAAAAATCAGTTGTTACGCCATAAGACAAAAATTACATGTTATGTTACTAAAACCCTCATTTCCTCTTATTCAATCTATAGACGTTCTCCTACTAAAATACTTATATGTATGTAGAGTACTGAGTATATTTTATTCTAATTCATGTAATCATAAAAAGAATATATATTACCATAGTTTAAGGGAAAGTACGAAAGTATGTTTAAAATTTCAAGGCCAAGGGTTGTATTCTAGAAACAGTCTTTCAGGCAGATACCGAATTTTGAGAAAATAAAATGTTACTGAAACTCGAAAAGTTTTATAAGAATTATATTTTGCTTGAACTAATTGACCCCAGAGTACACAGGTCGATGCCCATTAGAGACCCGACATACATACTGAATGCAAAGAATTTTAAGAAGTCCAAGATTCTTGATATTGGAGAAAGGGGAAAAGGACAAGAACTTATATTTAGATTTGTGTGAAATGAGTACCAAAAATCTTCTTAAGTATACTAATATTGGTCTTTTAGTTTTGAATAATTACAGTACTTATATTACTTAATTTGATTGTTATATATGATTCGTCATCTTATTTTAGATGAATAGATTAACGATTACAGATGGGCCTAGTTTGTTATTTACTAAATTAGATTGTTCATTCTTATCTAAACTTATTATTCAAAATATATTATTATTATTAGTCTAATAAAAATTAGTTAACATTTTAATTTCGTTTTTGTATAAGGCTTTTACGCCGAAATACCTTACTGATATTATATTTTTATATTGTGTTTAAAAATGTATGAATGTATTTAGTATTTAGCTATTTGGCATCCTTCGAAAAATAGTTTTAATTTGTGGTAATTTACAACATTCAGTACAGTTGTCTCATGTTTGGGAATAAGATTTATGTAAAACGCTACTATTACTATTTTAATTTCTATAATTTGTAATGTAGATATTCATTTGGAAATGTTTTAAATTTTAATAAAAGAAATAAATATGTTTCATTGTGTAGCAAAATACACTACTTTCTAACAGTGCTTATAGTTTTGCGTGAAAGTTAAGAAAAGAAAAAATGTATAAAGTATAATGTGTTGCTTTGGACTGTTTAATATATAATATAGTTAATTACCTTAGAGGTTGTTCTCAGTCCGTATTATAGTTATGGCTACAGCGCTGTTTCGCCGAACACTGTCGGCTTCGTCAGGCCCGCACTAATACATAAACACGTAACACAACACAACACTAACACATATAAAATCAGAGTATGACTCATCGTACATAAACAATTTATTTATCGTGGCCACAATTTTATTATTTATGTACGACGAGTCATACTCTGATTTTATACGTGTTAGTGTTGTGTTGTGTTACGTGTTTATGTATTAGTGCAGGCCTGACGAAGCCGACAGTGTTCGGCAAAACAGCGCTGTAGCCATAACTATAATACGGACTGAGAACAACCTCTAAGGTAATTAACTATATGAAAAAATGTAACCTAACCTACATGGTTTTGTATGAAAGTTATTAAAAAACCAATATTTAATGAAAATTTTTTTTTGAATTCCCTATCTTCTTCCATGCAAATAATAATTTTTTTAAATCACTGGGCCTACAGTGTAAATATTTGAGTTTGTCATGAAAATGTTTTCCATCATTACAGTCAGGATAATGTACATTTTCAATTAACAATTAAATATCTTAAATATTGTTGGTGTTAATATTCTAGAGTAGTATCCAACTAAGGAACAGTCAGCTATTAATGGTGAAGGTAAAACTACCTAACTCTGTTATATTTGTCCAAGTTATGCGTGGTGTATAACTGTGCAGAGAGTAGTTTTGTGTCAAGTAGGCATGACAAGTGGTTCTCCTATCATTTTCTATTACGGCTAAAGGCCAGGAAATCGAGGGTTGTGAACGAGTATATCAGTGTTATCAGAGTTGTCTTCACTTTATTTTTTTCGATCTGTATCTCCCCCTCTCTGTCAGTTAGGGACAGGTTAATTGTAACTCAGTTTGTGCAGGCAGCACTCCAAGCAGTAATACAGGCAAACTTGTAGAGCTACTCTAGTGCTCACTTTGAAAACTAAAAGGCGGTTTTAGAATCAGTTCCCACCACCTCTTAAGAAATTGCAAAATTGATATAATACATTAATTATTTATACAAAAGAAAAGATATACCTAAAGAAATATGGAAATATAGCAAATTTTTGTTATATTTTCAATGGTCTTTGATTCTTGGGAGTGTGTAAGTACGTTTCGAGTTCAGAAGTGGTGAGAGAAGGGTACATTCCAAGTTTAACAGTTTAACATAGGGTATTTTATTGTTTAATTTTATTTGGTACAACAAAATGTATGGTGAAGCTATGTGTGTGTGTGTATACTTGTGTGACTCTGGGTGTATTTATGTAAACTTAACTAATACTACATAATATATATATAATCTGAAATAATTGAAACATCAACTGTAATGATAAAACAAAGTATCAACCTCTTCCAAGTTCATAAGCCACCTTTTAATATTTTGACTTTAACAGCCACACATTAGCCACCTTTAACAAAAATGAGACTGTGTTTCTATCTCTTAAAAAAGCAGTGAAAATTAATTGTGAGGTCTTTGGCAGAGATCTTAGATGAGTCTGAACCTGTATGACAAACATCAACACACTCGAGTGTTCAGTTGATTGTAAGTCATCGTTTACTGCAGTTGTGTGCCAGAATAACTTAAAATTTTTAGCATAGTGTCTAGTAAAAATTTCCAGTAAACTTGAACAATACACAACATAATATTTAAAAAAATGTTTTTGTTGTTGTTTAAAGACAAAAATCCTCTAGGTCATCACACCTTTGGAATCTATTTAATGCTTAAGAGTTTATTTCTTGTTTACGTGTGTCTGAGTAGCACAAAAGATTCAGTGACGAACATCAGAATATGAAAGATGATGGATGCCTTTCCACTTTAAGAACTGAAGAAAATGTAGAAAAGATTTGCCAGATTGTTCAAGAAGACCGCTGATTCATTGTCTGAATGATAGCTGAAGCCGTGGACATTAACAAAGATACTGCGTGGAAATTTTTTGTATGGGATCTCAACATGAAAAAAGTATGTCTCAAGATGGGCCTAAGGATCTTAACCTAACCTCACACCATAGCAAAAAGAATGCCATAAGGAAATCAAGCTGATGTGTTGAAGGAACTTGAAGTCGACTCCAACTTATTTAAAAAAAAAAAAATAAAAAAAAAAAACATCACTTGTGATGAAACTAGGATTTTCCATTATGATCTTGAGACAAAACGTCAGTTAATTCAACGGAAACCACAATCATCCCCAAGAATAAAAGATGGTCAAAACTATCCAAATTCAAAGCCATGCTCATTTGTGTGTTTTTATGTCAAGAGGCATAATTTTGGAAGAATGGGTTCCAAAAGGCACAACAGCAAACTAGAATTACTACAATGATGTTTTGAATGAATTCCTAAAAATAAGAAGGTTATATTTTGTTGGGATTATTATAAGAAAATCTATATTTCTGATGAACGCTATATTTCTAATACATCTTCATACCCACCAAATCTGACTTTTATCTCTTTGCTGTAACAGTTGCACTTCATGAGTCCAACAAATGATAGATAAAGGTATTAAATAATGTAATAGCTAGACCTAACCTAATCAATATATTTAAGTGATTATTACAAATTATAATTACAGGCTTATTCATATACACAAACATAATTACTGAAATAATGTTATTTTTTGCTTGTTTAGTGAATTTTTCCTTAACAGAATAATTTTCTTTCTTATAGATAATTAACGCTTTTTTAAAATTTTTTTAAAATAGTTTAAAAGTAGCATATTTACTATAACTAAAATAAATTAAAAGTTAAATTAACTCAACCAAACACAATGATAAGACATCAAAGATTCGTATTCATATTAAATCTCAAAATAAAAATAAAAATATAGAATAGAGCTACCAAAAAAAATGGATTTAACATAATCTTTATATTATAGGTATATGTATGAAAGCTTTCTCCAAATATGATAATACATCTGAAAACCTTTTTCTGCTTTTCTGCTGTCATTCTGTCATTCAGTAATCCCATTGCTCAAGTAATTAAAAATAAACAAAAAAATAATTGTCCTTAACCCTCCTTTTGATGTTATTGCACTGTGTGATACATTCGATTTTGTAAAATCACGGCGGAACTGTGTACATAACAATCATATACTTTATATAGTAATGCAGTGGAAAGATTTCTCTTTTACACTGACATCAAATGAAGCCCTATTCAGAAGGCTGTGGACAGCGGTGAGGGAAGTCAATCAGCTGTTTGTCTCAGCTGAGCATCTGATTATGTTGAACTGACCCGCTTGAACGCTAACAACGCAGTATTGTTTTGCATTACTATTTTTACTGTAAATACATGTTATATTATTTATTGTTGTTATACAGTAGAACTCCTCTAATTCGCCCTCGGGTGGTCCGTTATTCCGGTTAATCCGACCGTGCTCGAGCTCGCGATATTGTGCCGACTTGCCGATGACTCACGGCCCGTCTGGCGCCATTCTTTCCGGTTTATTATCACTTTCCCGCTTCAGTGCTGTGTCATCCCGCTTCAGTGCTGTGAAATCTCTCGTGTTGTTTTTATTGATTTGCTATAGTACTTGCAAAGTTTATATATAGACTTTATTATATAGACTTTTAAAAGTTTATATATCACTTATTTCACTTTTAAAAAATCTCTTTATATAATATAATAAATATTGACTTTTTCGGATAATCCGACCTTTTTTGCATTCCGACCATGCCCCCAGTCCCGAAGGTGACGGATTAGAGGGGTTCTACTGTATTGTGTTATAGTTTGTTTTAGTTTGTATTATGAGTGAACTTAGTAGATCCAGTGCTATTAGACGTTGTTTAGATGACGATGTTAATGACATTAGTAGAAATAAAATTACATGTGTCATTGATACACACATTGAACATTGTCCAAGTGATGTTTCACTTCAAGATTATTCTTCTGGAAGTGGGGAATTGTATGATCCAAACTTGGATAGAAATGTGAGCAGTGAAAGTGAAAATGAAGATAATCAGGTGAGGCCATCATGTTCCAATATTTCATTTCTAACCCCAATTAGGCCTAGGCCTATTCATCCTCAATCTGATTCTGAGGATGACTCTGTTGGCCAACTTAGTCCCACTAATGTACAAACAAATTTAGGAAACCAACAACATAGAACTTGGGTAAGAACCTATCCACCAAAACCACCGATCGACATAACATCCAAATTTAACTGAAGGACCGGACCTAAAAATTTGCCACCCAGAAATAGCCCTCCTCTCATGTATTTTATTTTGTATTTTTTATTTTTCACAAATGAAATGTGGAATTTACTTGTCAAAGAAACCAATGCATATGCAAAAAAAACAAATAGATAAAAAAAGAAATGAAGGCAAACTAACCCCCAAAAGCAGACTTAGAAGATGGTTTGATGTAACAAACACCGAGATGAAAAAGTATATTGCTTTGGTTATAAACATGGGTCTAAACTTCAAAAACAATTATGTACATTACTGGGCTACTTCTAAATCCCCCAAAAATGTCTTTTTTTCTCTGAAAACATGTCCATATATAGGTTTCAAGCCATCACAACAAATTTCCATGTTAGTTCTAAAACAGCAATACCTACAGAGAAACAGGGCCACGATCTTTGGTATAAGATTAGGTCACTGTATGACCATTTGAATAACAGTTTAAAAAAAATGTTTGTACCTGAACAGAATATCTGTTTGGATGAATCTATGGTAGGTATGAAAAATAGCTGCTCTTTTATACAGTACCTACCAAATAAGCGGCATGCTAGATTTGGCAAAGAAATTTGAATTGTGTGACTCTAAAACAAGTTATGTCCTTCATTCGGAGCTGCATAGTGGCAAGGGATTTTTGAAGGTTGACACACCCACTGCTTTTTCTGAAAAAAGTTGTAATGCACCTTCTGAATAAATGCAATTTACTGAACAAATACTGCAATCTATACACAGATAATTATTACACAAAAGTCCCCTTAGCTGAAACATTACTTGAACGAAAAACTTTTCTAACCGGTACTGTCAACAAAAGATCCAAAGAATTATCTAAAAATTTTATTGAAACAAAATTACAGCCTACAGAAACTATATATTATAGAAGGGATAAAACCCTCCTGGTAGGTTGCAAGCAAAAAAAATCCAGAAAACCGGTATACATGCTCAACCGGTTGAGCAACCGCATTTGCTGTAAATGACACTTTGATTAGAAGTAAGAAAAGTGGTATAGAGGCTATAAAGCCAAAGGTAATTGGGGAATGCAATCTAAATATGGGTGGTGTAGGTGTAAAAGACAAGTCTATATACCACTTGACTTGCACTAGAGCTACAAAACGATACTGGAGAAAACTATTTGACAACTTTCTTGATATGACGCTGCTCAACTGTTACATTCTTTATAAAAGCAACACGGATGATCCCTTATCAAGACATTTTTTTACAGTTGAAATACTAGAGTCATTTGTAGAAGACAATCCCCTCAGCAAATCCCTCTTCAAATACATCCAGGTCCAGCTGGTGATGGCAGCCACAGCTTGGTACGACTTACCAATGTAAAACTTCGTGTGTGTGTGTGTGTGTGTGTGTTGTTTGTTCAACCACGGAGAAACAAACGAGAAGTCGTTACTGGTGCCCAGGATGCCAATGTGGTGTTCACCCTGGTTGCTTTAGTAGCTTGGAACACTATTTGAGGCCTAAATCAGGAGACAGAAGGAAGAGAAGAGCAAGGGAACCAGAATCCAACTCGGACTAAAATGTTTAGTTTTTGTAAATATATCATAATAGATTTTTTTTCCCAAAACTATTTCTCACTAATTCGCATTATTTCCTCATAGTACATGTAATATAATCAATATTTGTAGACATATTACAGTGTGGACATAAAATAGTAATGTGTATACATGATTTGTACATAATCAGGCTAAAATTGACTTATGTACTGTGATCGGTTTTTTTACTTTCTATTTTATTTTTTCTAAATAATATTAGTGTGTGATATATAGTTTTATTCAGGATTAAATTTGAAACATTTTGGCTATCTTCAATTATTTATTACTGTTTTGTGTGGCTATTCATAGTGCCTCAAAATAAAATAAAAAGCAAGAAAAAAAAAATCAGCCACACATTTTTGAGATTTGAATTTTTTTGGAGACTGGTAAGTTTTTTAATTTTATACTATTTTATAAAGCATGCTTTTCTGAATAGTTTGATATACAATACATGATATTTTAACAAGTTTTGGTATTTTTTAAAACATATTCAAGATAACCTTGTAAAACGCCTAAATACACGGTATCATTTAAAAGTGTTTTAATCATCAGATGGAGGGTTAATATTTCTAAAAACAAACTAAATAGGAAACACCTATTATGGAGTGTCTAGAGGCCAGTGCAAAATTGGAAAAACAAACCATTCAAATTAATTAGTACGCAGCTGATAATCACCATTTTGTGTAATATATCTGACCCAAGGTAAAGCTTGATACCCACTCTTTTCAATAATCTTCAAGTATCGCACCTGTTGAAGACAGTAAATAATATTATTCATTTAAATGTGTATAACTATTCTACTGATCTATGTACATATTTGACAAGTCAACAAATAAAAAGTTAACCCAGTGGTTCCCAATTCTTTTTTAAATCATGGTGTCCTTAGTATCAGGATTTGTTCATATCACCCAAAATCAGAACATACTTTTACTTCTTAGTTTGATTGGGTGCAGTTGGTACGGTTAGGTTGGTTGTTTAAAAAAAAAATAATGAAACTCTTATTTTCAAATTCACAAACAATTTGTGTAAAATGTATTAAATAAGTATATATTTTGAATAATCTTATCACTGAATATATACATTGTAACTAGTGGGAAGGATGAGCTTGTTGTTCACTGCTCTTATTTTGAAATCTTCTAATCATACTAGGGACAGAGCCACCCTTTCTGTACCATGCTGATTTTCACATAAATATGACTTATTGAAGGACATTTAAATTCACAAGAGTCAATCATCTTATACTGATATACAAAAGTTGTTCAGTATATTGTCACCAACTCAATAAGATATTATTTTTCCACAATTGTTAATTCAAACCGGCGCTTTGGCCATGAAGTTTTAAATCCTTGCAAAGTTCTAAAACTTATCTCTTGGAAGTAATTTTTAAAACCAGTTGATAAGTTGTGATAAGTGCTTTTAAAAAACAAGTTTTATGTTGCGAGGGACCAAATTCCCCGAGATCACACAGTGTTGTAACAAAGAGAAACAATCTTTACTACCAAAATCATTCATATTTTTTAACCATTGTTTGTAATTTTTTTCTGAAAGCTGAAATCTTTCAAATTGTGTGTTGTCTCTCTGCAAGGAGAGATTCAAATCATTTAGCTTAACAAAGATATCACACAAATATGATTAGTTTTACACAAATAAAATCTGATTTCATGAAGTGTTTGTCATACTCATGTCTTTCCTCTTCAAGAAAAGTGTTCATTTCCCGCTGTAATTAAAACTACGGGACAATACAGTACCCACAAGAAGTTTATATAGTGTCCACTAGATGTCTTTTCTAATGTCATATTAACATAATGTGATTTCCTACAACCACATTGCCAAAATGTATTTCAATGAACATATTGGACTATTTCTCAGCACCCCTGCCAGTCAACCACCATAGGACACCACGGCATCCAGTTTGAGAACCACGGAACTAACTTACAAACCTCAAAAAATAGAGTTTGATATTAAATTACTGAAATAGAAACAAAATAAATGTCATCGATGAATTTGTTCACTTAGTTTATATCTTTGTTTAGGTTATAAATTTCTTTGTCTAAAATATTAATAATATTTCTTTTAAAGAGTTTAAATACAGTAGTAGTCTTTGAAATATTAAAGAGTTTTGAATGGAATGAATTATTTTATTGCTCCTATTGATCTTATTGCAAAATTGGATTAAATAAACTAAACAATATTATCAAACTTATTCTACATTACAATATAATTTTAACTAACGACATAACTGAATTAAAAAAAAACACAATATACATCCCGAGATTAAAACTTCAATTAATATTTAAATTTATCTTTTATGACTTATGCTGTAAAAACTGTGTTATCTTTGTAGACCATACAAATTCCTACAAATGTGACCATGGAACCAATTTAAGTTTACACAAGCGAGCCATTCCAAGTTATTCTCTCGAAATACAAACTTTGGGATGTATGGGTGTTTTCCACCAGTGCAATAATTTGATTTAAAAAGAAAAGGAAAAAAAAGATAGTTAACACCTATGAACTCGACTCTACAGGCACAAAGATTGTATTACGTTTTTGGTAAGAAGAAAAAGGGCGTGGGAGGAAGAAAATTTTATGGATGATCTTTCTCCACCATGAATACAAAATCTACCACATAAAATAACAGTAAATATTGCTTTGAAATGCAATTCTACTAGGTTATTGGTTTATTCAGTGAGTTTATTTCAATAAATTATACTGGTTAAACTAATACTGGATAGAAAAAAAAAACATAAGAGAACTAAGACCCGAACCCAGAACTAGAGAACTCTCATCATGACAGATCCACACCTGATATCTTGGGTATAACGGTTACTAATCATTTAGAAAAAAACCACAATAATTCAATTAGAAAAATAATATTTATATCCTACGATTATTTTTAATTTTAAACACTTTTTTCTCCTTTTGTTTTATTTAATTGATCATATATAGTAAAAATAACTTTGAGTAAAAAACGACAATAATTAAAATCCGAAAAATAACGTTCAACTCCATCATTATATATTTTTTTATTGATCAAGAATAATGATATTCGTCAATGATAATTCTTACTGATCATTTATAATAAAAATATCTTGAAATAAAAAACATAATAATTAAATTAGAAAAATAATGTTTAATTCCCAGGTTTATTCTTTTTTATGTTGATCAAGAATAATGATATATCCTCGGTTATTGATCATTAATAATAAAAATATCTTACAATAATTAAATTAGAAAAAGCAATGTTTAATTCCCATGATTATATTACAATAATAATGATATATCTTTGGCTATTAGAGTTGCTGATAATTTGGAATAAAAACTAAAATAATTCAATCTGCAAAATAATGTATTTTATTCATTCATTTTGTACTTTTTTATTGATAATAAATAATGATATATCTTCGGATATACATTATTTTTATTTTTAAAATATCATAGAATAGAAACATTATCAAGAATAATGATAAAACTTCTTGAAAAGTTTGAAGGTATTTTGTTTTTCAGCTAATATTAAAATGTTTGTAATGTTTAGGAATACCTGAATGCCAGATGTAGTAAAATATGGGATTTCAAATTTCACTTGTATCGGAGGCTTTCCTTCACTATCTTCACATTCCACACTGGGCAGGCCAAAATGTGCCCGCATCAAGTACTCTTTGCCACCCTGAAATATATAAATAATGTATATTAAGGTATTAAACGGAATTTAGTTTTAAATATTTAGGACAAAAGAAAATACAAAATGATAAGATAAATTACATTACCTTTAAAATTCCATATTAATTAAATTAAATCACTTTAGGAAACAATATTTATATATAAGATTGTGAAATATTTGTAACTCCTAAACAATCTTATCAAAGCTATATTGTTAACAATAATTTAGTTTGGTAGTGTGCCGTTTTTCTTGAAATTTAAGTTTAAAACCTAACCCTAAAGGAAAATTAATTAACCGCCGAGAGGTACTACACTCTAGTGGTAAGTTAAGCTTTATGGAACGTTGTCATATCAAGAAGCCTGAGGCAATATGCTATGTTAAAACTAACATACACAAGTGAGTCACCCGACTAGATTGGAACACGCCCTAAGGCATTATCGAGATACCAAGCAACAGCTGATCCGCCCTAGGCATTGCGACGTAGGTTTTCTTGTCTTGTCTGTTCATTACTACGTTCGCAACACAAAAGTCCGGCACACGACTTATTCTTAAGGAAAATTTAATAGCAATAAAAATGTGAAATTAAAGGGTATTTAAGCCCAAGTAATTCAGTTAAATTTTAACGTGTGTGCGTGTATAAAAAAGGTCTTACTATCAAAATTAATAAATTTATATTTAGTGATGTTTTCTTAAATTTTTTAAATAAGTTCCTTTAAATAAAAATAAGATATTTTGTAATTTTGAATAAAAAGGGAGGGTTTATTAAATTTTCTTTTCTTTTGGGGTGGGATCTTTTCATTGTGGTTAAATTTTCTTTAAGGGTTTCATTAAATACATTTTTCATTATTAAGGGCGCATTAACTTTTTAAAATATATATATATATATATTTATTTCCTTCCAAAAGAATTGATATATATGGAAGGAAATAAATTGACTTGTTATTTGTTAATCTGCTTTGTTATTTTCTGTAAATAGTGAACTCTGGTACAAAGGAAGGTAAGCTCGGGAACTGACTTAACTTAGAGCTTCTATCACTGGACATGATCATTCTTTTTTTTTTTGTTTTCGGAGCTCAGTACGACTTTCAATCTTTTATAAAAATTTCCTTTCCCGAACGGTACAGCAGTTAAATTAAAACCAAAACTTTATGATTGATTTTGATAAATTCAAATTGAAATTGTGCACATGATTTTGATATATTCAAACTGAAACTGGGCGAATGACTTTGGTAAATCAAAACAAAAACTTTGTGAATGATTTTGGTACATTCAAACTGATACTGTGTAAATGATTTTAATAGAAACTATAAGCTTGCTGTCGTACCGATCGGCCCCCCATGGCACTTAACATGTTAATGACAAAAAGAAATTATCTAAAATTGTAGCTATATTAGTTAAATTTATCCATTGGTTTTAGGATGATTTTATTCGTTCAAATTTGTCGATTAGAATCTTCTAGGGCTGAAAATTAATAATTTCAACAAATTTTAGAAGACACTTTCTCCTGGATGGTTACATATTTTTTAAAAAGTATCAAGATTAAAATCTTCTTAAAATTTGATTTTATATGGAAAATTGTACTACATAATATAGATTTATATTTTAAAATTTTACCTTACACTCTTTGGGCAGCCCTTTTTGGGGTTGCAAAATTGGGCTGTATACAATGTGTTTCTTATAATGTATAATTGTTTGTACACTACTTATAATATTTTTGTAAACACAGATTAGATAATGTGCTTATTCCTTGAGAACTTCAATTTTTGAGGGTTCTCTTTAAATATCCATTATTTAACAATATTACATAAAAATTTGGATGCATAGCAAAAAAATGGATTCTCTAGTATAGCTTGAACACAGACCAAACCAGCATTTAATCTTCTGCAACACTTGTGTCCATTTGAGTGTAGACTCAGAGATGAAGCAGATTTGTCAAAAAAAAAATGGAATGTAAAAATTGTTAAAATATAAATGTACTTACAGGAAAAGATTTGATAGTCCAAGTTATGGCATTCTGCTCAGGAGCATACTTGACACTACCCACTGTGGTCTTGAACTTTGGTGAATCTGCATCAGTTGGTACAGGAATTACAACCTCTACATTGTTAGCAGTGGATCTCCGTTTAAATTGAGATTTAGCTTTAATCATGTATTCTACACGACTATGAACATGTCGCTCAATTACCGACTCAATCCAGATCAATGGTTTTACCTAAAACAAATTTTATAACAATATAATCTTACAAACCTTATAAGTCTTCTAACAATAATCTAATGTTTAACTTCTCCAATGTTATCAAGCATTACAATACAGTACAAGAAATACAAGTGAAAAAGACAAACTGTGTGAAATATGATACTTGTATTTTTAAAACCATATCGGAGTGTCCAGTGGTCTAGACTTAAAAAATTCAAGCATAATTCAAGGGTTTCAAGGATTAAATTAAAAAAATTCAAAGCTCCTGTCGACAAATTAATTCTGCTTTAATATACTGTAGGGGATATCTCAAAAATCAAAATAAAAATAAAAACGCACTATTTCTACAAATTTAAATTCATTATAATTTTGTATTTATTTTATTTTTTTTTTTTATGATTAAAATAATATGATTATAGAACTTGTTAATTTATGAAAATAATACTTTTATAAATTCCAATAAAAGTTTGTATAAATCAAATTTGTATTTTTTTAAAATTAGAATTAAAATGAATTTTACTAATTAAAACAGAACATTTTAAATTAGGTTAAAAATATATCCAGTTATATAATATAGGAAGAAAACTGTATGCAAGCAATACACTTCATTTTGTAGATAAATTTATATATATATATATATATATATATATATATATATATATATATATATATGTATATCATCAGTGCATACCCATTTTGTCGTTCATTTTAGTACATTTCTTAGTGTGTTAAACTAACAAACCACCTACAATACCTCCACTTCGACAGCAGCCATCCTATGAATACTAAATGAGCCATTCCCTATAGGCAGGCAATAATTAAAGCCAAAAGGATTTGTCTGAAGAGAGTGAACTACAAGAATTTAACAAAGAAACGATATCTGCATTTGTAAAAAGGGGTAATCCAGAGAAACTGGTTAGGAATCACATTCATTTGGCACAAAACACAGATATCACACCTAAGATAAAGATAACTTGTCCATCTCTCTGGTCACCAATTATCACCCAGGCCTACAAAGATTAAACAATATACTGAAGGAAGGCTTCAAAATTCTACAGGCAGCTAACCATACCAAGAATCTTCTCACAGAACCCCACAGAGTCTTGTTTAAACAGCCCACAAATCTGAAACACATGTTAGTTTACTCCAAGCTTCCGGATCCTAACACACTTAAACAACCTAACCTTCACCACTGTTCTTTTCCATGCAACAGGCCAAGGTGCAAAATACATTTTCCCTCCAACTTCAATAGTTCCTCCAGTAAAAAAGAATTTTAAATTAAAAGTCATCACAGATATACACAGGGTCAGATTTATGGTGTTTGCTACCCCTGTGGAAAAGAAACTCTGAATCCCCCCCAAACCCCAAACCAGCACCATAATTTATTTATTTTTTTTTTTTTGACAATGATGTGAATAATCACGTGTACAGAATGTACATTTACTTGCTAACTTATTTAACTAGCTAAACTAAAATATATTTTAAAAAAAAAATTGTAGGCCTATGCTTTTCATACATAGGAAATAAGGCAAATAAAGCAAAACACACAGTTTACATTTATAGATACTTATTTTAAAAACATACGCAGTTTTTTCTCCACTATCATAAGCGCGGCATAGTCAACTACAACTTTTTCCCCCTTTTTGTTGGTTATTTCATTTTTTACGTTCTTCAAACATCCTGACCAATATAAACAGTCTTCTACAAAATTCATTTAAATGTCCTTACTGGTACAATTTACACATATTTTTAGCTGATTTAAACAAATTTGGCTGGTCCAAACCAAATTTTGACTAATTTTGTTAAAAAGTCAAACATCGTTGCAAACTCTTTGTAGACTGTAGCACGTTTTCCAATATCCTCAACTACAGTACAACCTCGTTTATCCGGACTAATTGGGACCGGAAGTGATCCGGTTAATCAAAAATCCGGATAATCCAAAATTATAGAAAGATAAATAAAACAAAATATAAAATGATAACTTACCATTTATAAGTCGTGAAAAAACACAATATTTACACAGTCATTCAATTTACACTACACGAAATTACACAATGTACTGTAAATGACGAAAAACATTTTATTTACACATGCTTTTAATTTACACAGGGTTTAGTTGTTATTTACAAAAAAGTCATTTATCTTCCTCTGTTTTAATTTGGTGTGACGTTTCAATGCGGCCCTGTCTATACGATTCAATGCGTCTAACTTTTGGGCCATTGCAAGCACATTACGTTTTCGTTTCATCGCCATTTCCACGCACAAACGCTAACACACGAATATAAATAAATAGCAGTAACAACGCCCACCTCTAAATACTATGCCGATTCTCATTCACGTCCTCGATACTCCCAACTGGGGATGTGATGTGCCAACTGCTAAAAAAAAAGAACGGGGGTTCCCAAAGCTGGCGGCACCGCTTTAAGATGTGACAAAATGTTCACATTTACTGATTTACACCCTTGAGTCTTAGCAACCCGACAACAATAAAGTTGTAAAAATGACATGATGGTTTACGATGCGTTGTAAACATGCACCTGGTTTGTATTTATTTCACAGTTGTACATTTTCTTTAAGGACCGTTACAGGCATCGTCATTGTATTACACTTTCTAAAATATCAGGCACTTTATTTTTTTCCCGGTTTTTTAAAAAAATCCCTGACATTTCCCTGACTTTTCCAGAAAATTCAAATTCCCTGACATTTCAAAAATGTAAACTAAACACGGCACAGCACGATATGGTAATGATGTATTCTGGTCGCTAGCACGTGATAGACTACTTGCCGGCATAGACAATAGACAAGGTCACTGTCATGCCGCATCGGGGTAGGGGGGTGGTGACGCAGAGGTCATTGCTCCTCCACTTTCTCTTCCCAGTGCATCAACAACCCGCCCTAATACCTCGAGGCAACACTGTAGTGTTGAGGAAATCACGTTTTTATCAACATTAATGTAATAGCAGATATTTCTTCTTGAAACTCCATATTCAAGGATAAAATAAAGCTAAAGCTTAAAGTTTCAAAATATTATAATTATTATTAAAAATATTATTCAAAATACGGTAATTATTAAAATATTTTGAAACTTTAAGCTTTATTTTATCCTTGATTTAATTTTTTATTTTTTGTTCCGGATCGATCCGGATAATCCAGACATCCGGTTGAATGAGGTCCGGATAAACGAGGTAGTACTGTAATGCATTTGCTATTGAGTTGAAACTTAACACTATTTCCCCCCCCCCCCATTGATTAGATTTTGCTCCTCAAATAATTTTTTACCCTTGGTAGGAACTGTTGTTTCTTCTAATGTTTTTTCAACTTCTGATGAAAATTCGTCAATAAACTTTTCCTTTTTCTATTTGGAGCTGGTTCACTCTTTTCTGCCAAGAACACATTTTGTGTTTTCAACGGTTCTTCGTTTAACTTTTTGGCTTTCTCATGGTACTCATTAAATGATTTTTTCAATGTAACTGACCAAGGAATCACACAGTAACACAGCTCAAAAGACATTCATATCTTCTTTTTCTAACTTTGTCATTGTCTTGCCATATTTTGCAAAAATAGCATTTCATACTATAGATATAAAAGCAGTAGAGGTCGTGCGTTTCTTCGTGAAGCCTGGGTGTGAGGGGTTGTAGTGGCAAGTGGGGAGGCGAGCGCGGGAGGGGAAGTTGCCGTCCCGTTCAACTACTAGTCCGATTAAAGACATTTCTTGGTATTTGTTCTCTCGAGTTGTACGATTATATTAATGTAGGTTAATAAAGGGTTCCATAACAGAAATGAATATTAACATTTTCGTCCATGATTGTATTGAATAAAATTAATAGTTTACTATTATTATTGTATTTACGAAATATATAAAACATATCAAAACAGTCACTTCCGGCGCACAAGTCACTGTCCATTCATTCAGACATAAATCATAGAACGAAACTATGGCCTAAACATACCCATCACTAAAAACATTGTATTTACACACCACTGTATACTTAAAAAAAAAAAAAAAAAAAATTCTAAACTACAAGATTTTGCAACAAATTCACTAAAGGAGCAAGCATAATGTTTTTAGAAACGAGATGATACTCGGACGTGGTGATAGTGCAGACTGACGTTAATTTACCCCCACCCATGAATAACCGGTTATAAACAACTTTCTCCAACCAACCCCAGGCTTCACGAAGAAACGCACGAGCTCTATCATGTTTTATAAGTTGTTTTAAAATTGCTTTGGCTTGGTTCTTATATGTATCTTTTTGGCTGTCATCATTTATAAACTGTTCCAAAGCTATGCAGATTGCTTGCTAGTTGAAGCCCAGGCTTCTACAAGGATGCTCCCGAGCACTCTAATAAGTTTGGCTCAATGTTTTCAAAGTCAAATTTCCCTTGTTAAGAAAATGTCAACAAAAAGTTTCATATTTCATTTGAACATGAGAAAAAGTTATACAAACTTTGAAGAAATTAAAAAAATCAGCAAGGTGCACAGAATATGGAGCGAGCCTAGAGATGGTGAATAAACTAAATACTTTCGTTCTATGGCCTCTCCATTCAATAACCGTCTGGAAAACATGCTCTTGGTGCAAGCTCGTTTTCAACCATCTGGGTACAAACGAAGGGACTTAGAAAAATCTCCCTCAGCGTTTTGTTCAATATCATTTTTAACCAAATAGTCAATTGTTTCATCATTAACTTTTCAATTATATGGGTCATTACTTGGCATAAATAAGGAATCAATTGGGTAGGTGCTGGTAGGTGGATTTGTTAAAACTTCTTTTATTTTTTCCAAAAGTTTTTGACCATTATTTTGGAATTGGGTATTTGTTGGTTTTTCAGTAATTCTGTTGGAAAATTTATTAGTCCTTGATAAATTTTCTGAAAAAACCTGATACATCTAGAATTGCTCTAACATTTCTTAATGTTTTTGGTTGTTTGAAATCTAATATTGGTTTTATGTCTTTCTCTAATGGTTTTTTGTCCTCTGTAGAAATTTCATGTCCTAATAATTCTATAGTTTGATACAAAAATTTGGATTTTTTTGTATTGACTTTTAGGTCAACTTTTGCTAATTCATTTAATACTGTGTC
Organism: Aphrophora alni; assembly: GCA_963513935.1. Taxonomy (NCBI): domain Eukaryota; kingdom Metazoa; phylum Arthropoda; class Insecta; order Hemiptera; family Aphrophoridae; genus Aphrophora; species Aphrophora alni. The sequence goes on from OY740765.1 coordinate 109,246,663, forward strand.
TAAATTGTCCCCTAGTGTATCATCTAAGTATGCTATGCATTTTGAAAATAAATGTTGTGATAGTACTTTGTTAAGATTTTTTTTTTTTGATTTTTTTTTTTTGAAATATTGCACTTGAGACATTCAAGCCTTGAGGTAGTCTAGTGTACTTTAACATTTTGTCTTGTGTATGTATGGTTAATAGAGATTTACTCTCTTCGTGTACATTAAGTTGAAAAAGGGCATTTTTCAAGTCTAATTTTGTGAAATATTGTGCATTCATAACAAATAAACATTCATTGTAAGCTTGGAATTGGACAGTTTTCGATTTTTATTATATCGTTTACTTTTCTGAAATCGGCTACTAATCTATGCGAGTTGTCCTGGTTTTTCACAATAAACGCTGGTGATGCATATTGACTAAAATTTGGAGATTCTTCCAAAATGTTTGCTTTTACTAAATCTTGTAATTCTTTATTTAAAGAGTTTTTTCATGATGACTCTGTCTATATGGAGGAACAATTACTCTTGTTGCGTGTCGTACTGTTTATATTTTTACTGCATCAAGTTTGGCAGGTGTAAGGTTTTTGACCTTAATTAATTGTAAAAATTTGTTTATGTTTCTTTATGATTGCTACTACTTTATTATGTTGGCTTTTTGTTAATTCTGGACACATGTTAAACTGTATTTTGTTTTTATCAGTGATTTGCTCTTTTCCCAAGAATTCTGTTAAATTACCTTTTGTTGGTGTCGGTTTATTCTCATCAAATTTTGTTTTAAGTTCTTGTGGAGTTTGATTTGGGTTTAAGTTTCCTACTATTGTCCTTTGTGGAATGTGTTGGGGTCTTTTTGATGCATTGTATATATGAAAGTAAACTTTTCTATCTTCTGTCACATATGCGTATATCCATTTTTTCTCTTGTAAAATGTCTGTCACAAAATCTTTTCTTTTTATATAATATGATATTTCTTCCAATTGCAAGGTCTGGCCTGGTTTTATAATTACATAGTCTTGTGATCTTATTTCTTGTCGGCTTAATGTATTATCGGTTATGACTAAACATATTTTTTCAAGGTCATTTAATCATTTTTTGTTCATTTCAATTTCACTTTTTTGTGTGTTATTATAGTGTTTTGTTGTTTTTCTTACTGTAGTCCATTTTTGCTTTATGGTTCAGCAAAAATTGGTTTCCTAATATTACTTGTGTATTAATGCCTGAAGCTATATAAAATTTGTACGTGATTTTTATTCCATTTGTGGTGAAGGGAATTTTCAGTTGTCCATGTATTTTTTAAATTTGTATCAGTAGAAGATTTTATGGTAGATATTGATTCTTTATTTATTGGCCTTCCTCTTACTAATTCATAATTACAAATAGATATATTAGCTCCTGAATCCAGTAGGGCTTCTATGTTGTTTTTTATTTTTATTTATTTATTTTTTCAGTGTGTCAACAAATTCTATGTTAATTGTACGAACTCTTGAAGTTTTATTAGTTTGTGTAATTATTGTGTTATATACCTCCCATGTTACATAATTTTCTGATTTTAGAGCTTTACTTACTCTATTTTGGTATAAGTGTTGTTTGTAAAAAATTTGAAAGGACAATAAATTCCATTGTTCAGTCAATTTGTTTTGTAGACCTAATATTTCATCCTTGGTCAGTGAACTGAGATAAACACAATCTTTGTTATCTGTTGACACTTGTTTTTTTTTTGTTATCAGCCATGTTATACTTGATGGGAGCTACAGTGGTGTTTGTAGCTCCCATATATTTGTTCTTGTATTCGAAGAATTGTGGTTAGTTGCTATGTCAGCTGTCCGCTGTTGTGTTAAGAATTTATGCCTAGCCATTAAAAAACTGAATATTGAGCTTTCTTGTATGCACCCTTGTGTAAATTGATAGTTTGATTTTATGGTCTTTCTAAATATTTGTTTTTAATATGGTCATGTAATGTTTGTTTATGTTTGTCCGTGATGGGGTGTAATGACTATAAATCTTATAGTCACCCCCATACTCCCGTTTTTTGTTGTAATAACAATTCTGGATTGAGTAATTGTTTCTAGAACAATTTGTACAAAATTTGTGATGTTTATTTTGTATCAGTATGCTTTATATTTTTTATTGAAAGCACATTCTTCTTTCTTGTGTTTGTCCATTAACTATCTGTTGGTAGGGTGATTGTCCTTTTTTCAAATTAAACAACTTTGTTTTTGGTGATTTCGTGTTTGAAAGTTGTTAAATTTATTTTGGTGTACGGTTGTTTCGTTTCAAATTTGTTATATGTTTTATATTGAAGTATGGGCCTATGAATGTTTCTTAAAATTGAATGTTGGCCGTTTGTCATTTCCCTTTCTGCCAGTGTATTGACTAATTCTTTCAAATTTTCCAGTTTTTCTGTTAGCATTTATATCCTACCATATTTCCCTACATTATTTCCCCTTTTTGTGTCAAAGTGTCTTAAAATTGTTTGTTTATTTAAAGTATGTTGTAGGATTATTTGGTCAATTTTCTTTAAATTTGCTTGCAATTGTTTTAGTGTTAAGTTTTCCATGGTAATAACTCTTTCGCAAATTTCTGGTTTTTAATCCCTGTATGATGTAATTAACTATTTGTTTTTCTTCCATGTTCTGGTTCATTTTTCCGCATATAGCTTCAATTTAAATTAAAAAGTTTATTGGTGGCTCAGATTCAGATTGCATTTTGCTTTCTAATAACATTTGTAGTGTTTGGCTTTGAGCCATTGGTGTGAATACACTCATCAAATCGGTTTTTCCATTCTCTCAAGTTATGTCCCAATGCTGTTTTGCTTTGTTTTAAGGAAACTCTCGTACCAATTTAGAACTGTTTTGGCTATCTAAGTGGGCAATAGATTTATTTGTGTCTCTTTTGCCCATACATTAGCTTTAGAAGCTATTAGATATCTTGCAATGAACGTGTTTATGTCTTCTGATATTTAACGATGGTATTATGTGGGTTATATTAAGGGTATTTTTTTCTTTTCTTTACATACTTTGTATTATTATGCCCTTGTTAATTTGAGGTTATTTGTTTTCTTTGTAAATTCCTTCTTCCATTTCTTGTATGTTAGAATGTTGTACCTTAAACGTTCCTTGGTCGTATATATTTTTGTCTAAGTTTTGTGAACTTTCTTGAATTTGTTTAGTTTCTTGTATTAAAGTTCTCTTTGTGTTTCTTAATGATTCTAATTCCCCTAATTCTGGGTATGTACAGTACTGTTGCGGTAAGAATGAACACACAAGGAATGCAGAGGATAAGCAAATATTTTAGTTGATACTGAATATCTCACTACTACTATAATTAATTAATAACATTGACTCAATGGTTTGACATGATAAATATTCCGAAATGAGTTACAACTGCTTTTCTTTGAATGCTTTTTTTAAACAAGGTTTATAAAACCACGGTCAATTTACGAATGAGATTATTTAATATTATTAAGTACCATTAAACTTTTGTATAATTAGCAGCCCTTTCAGTAGCTTTAGCTAGCGAAATTGACAGTTGATTATTTTTTGCTTCTTCGTCGCAAACTTTAATTACTTCACTAATTATATGTCATGCTTTACTATGAATGATTTTCCCTTTTTTATTAATCCTAGACATGTTATAAATTAAATAAAATTAACCTACTGTATTCAATAATATACTGGGTGTTCAAAAAGTGTGGAAACCCCTTAATATTTATTTTATTACTAAACGTAGAACAATGAAACTCTAGGATTACATCCTCACTGTAGTTACTGACTTTTTGGTCATTTTAGCTATCTTTTTTCGCTTTGTGGGGGACGTCCTGTGGAGGAAGTCTAAAACATCTTAAATGTAAGCATAGGTCGAATTATACCTCATTTTAAAGGTCTTTGTTAGAGGAACACATTGTCGCAATAATTTGTTAGCTGGAGTGTGGAGGGATAGGAAATTCTCCAGCTGTGAAATTCTCAAAGCTAAAACACTAACATAACCAACACGGTTGAGTATTCACTTCTGTCTCTTAATCTCCGCAACGTAAAGTTAACCAACTTTAAGAGGCTGCCATTTCCAAACGAAAGGTCCTTTTTCATTCGGGATTGCGGCAATGTGTTCCTCTAACAAAGACCTTTAAAATGAGGTATAATTCGACCTATGCTTACATTTAAGATATTTTAGACTTCCTCCACAGGACGTCCCCCCAAAGCGAAAAAAGATAGCTAAAATGACCAAAAAGTCAGTAACTACAAGTGAGGATGTAATCCTAGAGTTTCATTGTTCTGCGTTTATTAATAAAATAAATATGAAGGGGTTTCCAGACTTTTTGAACACCCGGTATAGCCATATGTTAAATAAACACTGAAACACTTAAAATAACTTTAATAACTGAAATCACACGTAGTCAACGCTTACGCTTAACCACTCACAACTGTGGAAAATCCCAACCTGATGTTTTCTAACTGATTAGTAAGATAGTTGTTTACTAGTCTAGTAGTCTAAATGTGATCAGCGCATGCACAGTTCCCTCTTCACCCCTCATATGTTGCGTTCATTCTTGTGATCGTCAGACAGTACATCTCTGTTATGTGGTTAGAGTGTTAAAATTTGTTAAATATTCATACATGTTTTTATAATCTTGGTCAGTTTTTATAGCTATTTGGATTTTTTCTAATAAGTGCTAAATGTTTTCTACTTTGTCTAGCGTTGTTGTATTAGTAATTTCTACCCTGTGATCTTTTAAAATTGGTGTTGTTTCTTCTTTTTTTTAATTTATATATGTCAGTAAATTATATATATTATTTATTCTCTTAAATACACTAAATTTTCTCTATCTCTGCATTTTATGATTTATCTGCTTGATTTGAAAAGTTAAACTATGCGCCTCCATCATGTAAGACTTAACCTGTAAGATTTTTTGAATGTAAGACCTTTTTATACTACCCTTACGATTACGATTACGATTAAAGATGGGGTGGAGACCCTCTTCTAGAAGGTCTCCCTGCACGTCAACCATCGGCTTATTGTGCCCCCTATGTACCGTTCCTGATAGACTAGAACCCTGTTCCTCGAACGAGCTTCAGGATTTTCTCCACCAAGTACGTGTCCTCCTCATCTCCTGGTTGCAGGATACCAAAGAGCTCCCTCCTTCTGCGCTCCAGCATCCCACAATCGAATATGATGTGTCTTGCTGATTCCACGGCCTGCTGGCAGAGCCGACAGCTTTGGTCGCCTTCAAAGACTCTCACTGTTGCAAGATGTTTATACTACCCTTTATTTTGTATGAATTTTGAATGTTGGGGTCCACCAAATTCGATTTCCCGAATCTTTACAGCTAGGCTATGATAGGATTTATCTGATTTAATGTTTTAAATAAGTGCAGAGATGAGAATAACCTGTGTATTATTATTATTATTATTTTATTTGAAAAAATAATAATTTTAGATTGATTTACACATATTTCAAGATATATCGCTAAATTTTATTAACCTCAAACATCAGTACTTATTTGACTTACTAGAATATACTGAATTGGTTATTAATTAAAAATATTCAGATATGTGCTAGAGAGAACTGTGCCATGTATTCTATACAGCCCACTCAACATTTAATTATACAAACAATTTTGTTTAAAGACTTTTACTATAATCTAATATACAATTTCTTACTTGCATAATATAACATAATGAAACATTTCCATATACTATTATATTATTTATTTGCATCATATATGGCATACATAGTGCAGCAGTGCTGCGGTATACATTTGAGTTGTCATACCTTAAATACATATACAACCATCACTCATAACACACAATACAAATACACAATATACAGTTCAACAAATACACAAGATAGAAATTTTATAAAATACAAACAAATTAAGACAATGAACCATGTATACATGTTTTCTCATATTAATCAATTATCTGAGTCGTCATCTTGAATACAAAGTGTATCCCAAGCTCCCAGAGGTTATGAGCTGAGGTACTTCTCCACTGAGTAAAAAGCATGTCTCAATAGGTATTCTCTGAGAGATCCATGAAAATTCTTGAAACAATGTTGTTTTTTTTATATTTTCCGGAAGTTTATTAAATAATTTCAAACCAGAGTAACAAACGCTATGTTCTAAAAATTCAAATCTGTGCACAGGATATTGCAACACTTTTTTCCTCATGAGATATTTATGGTTATGTTGTTTTCCTTCGAACATACTCTGGTTTGCCTTAAAAAACACCAACATTTCATATATAGATGGAAAAGTCAAAATTCTATTTTTCAAAAAAAAAGTCTACATGATTGATTAAATTTGAAATTAAACATTACTCTAATTATTCGTTTCTGAATATGGAAAATTTTAAAAGCATCGACAGAGTTCCCCCAGAAGACTACCCCATAACTCAGCCGAGAACATACATATGCAGAGTAAACTGATTTTATGGTTTTTACGCTGGTAATCCTTGAAACCATTCGGAAACCAAAGCAAGCCGATGCCAGGAAATCCGCAATTTTTGAAATGTGACATCTCCAATTTAAATTCTCGTCCACAATAACTCCAAGAAAATTTATATTAACTGTGTTTTGGATTTCTTCCTGACCTCTAATAATAATTATATTTGGAGTTGATTTTGTTTTAAATTGTATTAATTTAGTTTTTGCTGCATTTAATTTCAAATTATTTGCTATAAACCAATCACTGGCCTTTGACATTGCCAAAGTTGCTGATATAGCTAAGTCTACACTACTTTGCCCAAACACCCTCAAAGTAGTGTCATCAGCAAATAATACTGAATTTGCAGTACCAACGTTTTCAGGTAAATCGTTCAGATAAATTAAAAAGAGTAAAGGCCCCAAGATTGAACCTTGAGGTATAGGCTCCCATGTAGACGCATAGAAATTGAGAGAGCTGTCAGAATAAACTACCTTCTGCTTCCTGTTAATTAAATATTAAAGCTATGAATTTTTAATTTCTATATGATATTTACATACATTTTGATTCGCTTTAAGAGTTTTGTAACTCCTTTAAAATTGCTTGGAAGGTATCGTAAGATACTTATTTCAGCTAATTTTTACCAAAGGAGTTTCTAATATTTAAAACCTAGTGTTAGTTCCAACTAGTAGATTTAAGTATTAATTCAATTATAGTGAATCTAATCTGTTGAAATTGACTTTAATTTAATTTTAAGTTTATTTTTAGTTTTAATATTAACAAAGTGATTTTAGTTATGAGATCTCCCTTACATGAATGTTTTGAATTAATGACTACTAACATAATTACATGTGTTTCGGTTCGTAGCACTTTCAAGTTTGAATTACCACCTTTCATATTTCTTTATTGGTAATTATTATTGATTTAATTTCCGAACTTTCACTTAACACTTGTTTAACATATTTCATAAAGCTTTTTATGGGTTATCTTGCCTTTGAAATACACTAATTATTTATTATTATTATATTGAACTTGTTTAAATTTTTGTTTTTAACATATTTATTATGGAAGAGCCTTTTTTTATTACATCTGATTGGTTTGATTATTATTGAAAGACTGAGTAGAAAACTCAAGCGTCTCGCCCCCTTTATTTTTACACTGATAATAATTTTAAATTAGCTTTGGATTTCATACGTTGATATACGCCGGCTTTTTTCTGATTGGACACTCTTTTTTTGCAATTGTGTATTTCTCCTTGAAATTCTTTGAGTTCACAAAGGCCAGTTCTCAGTGTTTTCTGTATACTTTGCTAATTTACTTGGGAACTTCAAGTTGAATAACCATAGTGTCCTACAAGTGTGCTTATTGAATTTGAAACTGTCTGCATTACTGTATCTTAGTTTGTATTAATGTTAATTTTATTTCTTTAATATAATAGATATTCATTTATGAATATACCTCTGACAACAGATATTGACAGCTCATAAGGAACAACTGTCATATCTCTAATTTGCATGGATTTTTATTAAATCTTCATAAAAAAGACTCATATTCCTCATAATATAGATAATCAAAAAAATTATGAATTTTTACAAAGAATGGCTATCCTTAATAATATAAAGGCAAAAAACTGTTTATAAAACACGATAAAATGAATTAAAACTAAATTACTGATTCATTGTCTTCAAAGTCTAAATGTTAATTTTTGTACTTATTAGGTAAAAATACAAAACAAAACACAACAACTGAAAAACTGGAAGGAATGGATTATTGGAAGTTCATTTTTAAAAGCAAACTTTCAATAATGTTCAGTCTAACAGACTTATCAATTGAAATAATAATCATATGAAAATAAAGTTTATAAAAAAATTAATTTAGTTAAGAACAGAAAGAAAAAAATACTAATGTTAGACCATGAAAATCAGTAAAATTATATCATAAAACAAACTTCCTGTTTTTTTTTTTAGGAAAAGTTGGTAAAATGTTATGATGGGTACAATATACAGTGTGAATCACACATGGCTTAATTTCTTAATTTGTTCACAATATACACTTAAGTTGTTTAATTATAAAATAATAATGGGAGTATTTCAAATACCTTCACCCGATTATTGTAGCTTGAAGATGGATAACACTTTTGTTGAACTGTAGACGCAACTTTTCAGGCAAATGATGTAAATATTAGGACATGACACTCACATTAATATTGCTGTTATTCGCTGGCCTGGAACACCAAAAAGATGATCACCCCATGCCCCAAAGCATTACGGAAATGTCTGAGTCCTACCCCAATTGGTAACAATTCTAAACGGCTGTAACTGATACACCCGAATCCTGCAGAGTGCATTTTAGATCTGCGATATTTTTTATCTTATTATTTATTCTCATAATGCTTTTCTGTTCAAATTCCTGGTTCCCTACTAAAATTTATGACTGATTCCCGGTTGGGTGGGCACCCTGTGGTTATCATAAAGAACAAATATACATTGATTAATACAAATTAACTTACATGAGTGTTCAGACGGTAAGACATCAACTCAAATTCACCATCTGGTGGAATAAAAGAAATAGTACGGTCATTCTCAAATCTGAAATGGAGTGATATTTGATTAATAATTTAAGATATAATTTAATGTTTGAATTGTATATAAAATCTTTACCACAATTAATTTTTATTTTATTCATAGGAATATTCAAAATTAAAACAGACCTTAATACATAACCAAACATTTTATGTATGACATGTACATTAACACAAAAATATAGAAATTTAGCAATTACAGTAAAAATAACCGTTTTGTGTATAGAAAAGTTTTCAATGTCAGTGGTTTTAATTCGTTTTATATTTTTGTCAATTTATATGCAGTCTGGTACTTCACTTCAGCGAATAATGTTTAAAGATAACAAAATCTTGGAAATAAATACTGAGATCAGATCTTTCTCTAAAGTTTTCAAAAAATGTCTTTTTTATCAGACTACATTCAAAACTTTAATAGGGAAGTAACCAATATATTTTGTTAGTCAGATTAGCACTTACAGTTAAGCTAACAACAAAATTTAATAAAAATTATTAAAGCTGTTTTGATAAAAATCAGAATTTATTCCCTCGAGGACGGCACTTCAAATTTTGAGTAGTCAACAAAATTTTAACTGGCACTACAAACTATATACAACATTTCTTAATTTTTTTTTAAAGTAATCTCCATGGAAATCCAAGCACTTGTTAAGGTGTGGCAGAAGTTTGTTGATCTCATCATCATCATAGAAATCTAATTCCTGATCATTTATCCAATCTATAACTGATTTTAACGTTTTTCATAAGTTTCTTTGTAAGAAATCTTGAAATCTACCTTCTACAAATCTTCCTGTACTGGAGCCTAACATAAACAATATATAAATTATAGATTGTGAAATATGAGGGAGTTTCACTCAGTTCATCAATAGTGAAGCTCCTATTTTCACGAAAATCTTTATCCATTTTGCTTCTCAAGTCCTCAGTGAAGACAGTTGGTCGTCAGGTTTGTAACTCATCATGAAGATCAAATTTACTCCTTCATTAAATAACCTACATTTACTTACTTTTCCTTTGTTAATAACTCCGTCTCCATACACTGACACAAGTTGTTGATGAATTTCACCAGAACAAATATGTTTTGTTTTCAAAAATTACACAGAGCTCACCACACAATTGGCAGAATTGATGATAACCTTGAAACTGCTCTAGTCTGTGGTAATTGATTATTACTTTTAAAAAAACCCTCACACTATGTTATTCCATAAAACAATTTCACGTTATCACCTATAGACAAACACATAGATGTTTCCCGAAAAAAATTCTTGATTTTTTTTTTATTTACTTTTGTTGTGCTACATAAATGTAAGAATATAAAGAAGAAAAAAAATCACTTGTTTCGTAATTTATGACTATGTAAAAACAATTTCTCTGAATATCCTATTCAGCTAAATCCACTTTCCACTCATGGCAAAACACACACAAAATTAAATGCTTAAAGTACTAATTTTAGGAAAACAAATTTACTTTAGGTTTTTAAATTGGACAATCAAAGACGATAGTCAGGGTTAAATAATTGTTCTTGTATTAATAAAGTCAAGTGGTAAGAAACACAATCAGAACAGATTACACATTTTTCTACAGAATTCTATTAAATATTGATTGTACTGGAATTGTTGATATAGTTTATTTGAATATTTGCCATAATTATTGTATATAAAACTAATACACAACATTTGAAGAGTTACAACTTGCCATTTTCTGATCATGTTTGTATATTATAGTCTTAGTTTTTGACCGTCCAGGTTCCTTCGTCAAGTTACTAGTTTTAGTTTCCAATGTGACCTTAGCTACCAGAAAAGCTCCTGGTTGGCTTGCTTCATTTTTCTCATGTTCTACAGTCCTAGTTATTTTGACCACTCAGGCCTAGCTTTAGCCCCAGGTTCCATTTTTAGACTAGTAGTTTTCATTTCCAACTTAGCCCTGATACAATATTATGATGGCTTTTTATATAATTTGCATGATAAGTTCTACTTTTATCACTTGATAACAGGAGTTTATCCATATTCTCAAAATGTTGTGTATTAGTTTTTATATAGACAAAAAATGTTGGAAAATATCTGAATAAACTATATCAATAACACGAATAATCCAACATTATTCAATAACTTTATAACTTACCGTAATATTACACAACAAATTTAATAGAATCCAATTTTATTAAAACATTGGAAGACGGTTTATTTTTTATAGTTGTGTGATCTCAGACCAACTCTTAAAAACAGATCAAAGGTGCAAAAAATATTGTGCTGCACCTTTAGATTTACATGAAAACCATTGATTGTACAAGATATATGAACTTTAAAAAAATGAAATTCAACACTGTTTATTATTGGACATTAGTGATTACTATAGGATCACTATTCAAATAGATATCTATGGAAGAAAGAAATAAATACTATTTTAGCAGTCATTATAAAAAAAACAACGAAAAATGTAATACAGTCCAAACCACTAAAGACAAAAATTTATTTTAAAAATCATGAAATATTTCTTGTCAATTTTGATTTAATATTCCTGAAATATATGTTATCTATGGCATATTAGATAGATCAGATATAGGCTGAATTCTGTCCCCCCAGAGGAAAATTTGTTTAAAATCTTTTTAATAATTTTCCTTAATTAAATACATTAAAAACTATTTATGCAAAACATACTTAACCAAGGGTAAGATAAATAAACTGCATAATTTGCCAACCTGGAAAGTCGAACGCACTGATGAAATTTAACATCCTCCAGTTCGACAGATTTAGACTTCCCACGACCAGTACTTTCAAAAAGAACCTTATCGTTTAGTCCCAAACGTAACTCCGGCATCCCAGAAAGATAAACACGCATTTTTATTGCTCCAACTATTTCACTGCGTAAAACGTTACCATTTGCATTTGCCTATAAAAAAAAGTAAAAATGTATAACAGCTTCTTATGAAGCACTGCATATATCATTGTCATTTGCAATGTCTATAACAAAACTAAAAGACATTATAAATCCTTTATATGAAGCAGTGAGTAAATTTCTGCCATTTGCATTTTCCTATAACAAAATCAACAAACTTATACAACCTTCCAATGAAGCACTAAGTACTGCATAAATCATTGCCATTTGCAATTGTCTATATCAAAACCAAGAAACTTATAAAACATATAAAGCACTGTATAAATCACTCTCATTTGCATTTTCCTATAAAAAAAATCAACAGACTTAGACCATATTCTAATGAATCACTGCATAAGTTATTGCCATTTGTATTGGTCTATAATTCAGTTTGCTGATGATACAAAACACTAAGTCTTCAAGCAGATTCTGTTCAACAATTGAAGCAGAAGGCTTTTATGTAAGTCAATGCTACTGGGCAGTATTTTGCTGTAAACAATTTAGTAATCAATTCATGTAAAACAAAATACATACACTTGAGTAGAAAGCATTACTTAAATAAGACACTAAGTGTCATGCTAGGTGATAGTATACTTGAAGAAGTGCAATCAATAAAATTTTTGAGCCTTCAAATTGATGACAAGTTCAACTGGTATGACCACATTAGCAGTATCAGTGCTAAAATTAGCTCAGGTATATTTGTACTGAAAAATTTGAAGCTATAGGCTACTGTGGTACATCGATACTTTTAACAGCCTATTATGGGCTAGTGTATCATTATTTGAGCTATGGAATTCTTCTTTGGGGAAATTCTTCGGGTCAGAATTGCAAAAAAAAGGGCCATAAGGCTTATTGCGGGGCTAAAAAAAAAACAAAGTTGTAAAAACTATTTCAAGAAATTTGAAGTACTTACACTTTCGTGTATTTATATACTTGAAGTGTTGCTTTTCTTTTAAATTCAAGTGTGATCATGTCCAAAATATGGATATACACAACTACAGCACCAGGGTAGCTTATGAATATTGTGCCTAACAGCACAGGTTAAATTTATACAGTAAACTTCCCTCACAAGCTGGTGCAAAGTTCATGAATAAGCTTCGTAAAAGCATTCAAAATATACCATACTGCAGGATTTTTAAAAACAATCTTAGACAATTTCTATTGTTGGATCCTTTTACTCTGTGGATGAGTTTATGCATCATGATCGTACTATTTCATGATGGATGTGATCTCTTTTTCTTTTGTAATATGTTTTATTTTGACTATACTATAACTTATTTATGTGTAATGTGTCAATTATTATATATTTTTCTCTATTTTTTAAGCTGCTTGCTGTTAAATTGTATGTTGTGATTTTTATGTGTATCGTCTCAATGTGTTGTAATGTGTATTATGGCTTGTTTTATACAAATACTATTTGTCAAAAAACTAATATTGAATAAATAAATAAATAACAAAATCAACAGACTTATACAACTTATGACTTATTAGATGCTAAGTCATTACCAAACATTAAAAAGAGAAGGGAGGCTGATCCAGTACAGATCCCTGAGGTACTCGCTCCTTAAATAATTTAAATCAAAATCATCAATCTGCACCACATGTATCTGTGGAGAGAGAAAAGATTTACATATATTATTCTAGCTCAAATCCTTGAATGGCATAGTATTTTGTTAACTATGCAATCGATCTTGCCCTGAAATTTAATTAAGAAAATCAATGAAATTGTTTACTAACTGCCTTATTCTGAAAAAATGAGATCATATTAGGTGTCGCAAGACACTTTTGAAGTACCAAAATACAATGGTTTAATACAACATTAGAAATATAAAAGTACGAAATCCAGGTTTGGTTAGTTATTACGAATTTAAATCCAGTCGATTTTATTAGCTAAATTTCAGGGTAAGATTGATGCATAATTACCAGTATTTTAATTTATCTAACAAAGTATGGTGGAATACTGTATCAAAAGCCTTTACTTAGGTCACATAGTGTGGCCCAAGCAAAGCTCTAAAAATACAGACCTCTCCTCTATTGTAATCTGCTCTACAAAATAGAGTGGCCAGCACATAGCTACATAAGGTTACACTCTGAATTACATCACCGCTTAACCAGTTTTCATTAATACACACTACACATTTTTCTTATTTATATGTTCATCAAGTTAATTCAGTTAATTACCAATTACCTTTATCTGTATATGTAAAACTGGTAACTTAGCACGGTTTATATATAAATATATTGTAACGAAATACAGGGCTCCCAAAAGGTCAGTGCTCGGCAGGCTATAAATTGTGAAGAGTTGAAAGGGTTGACAGCTAGAAAAAATGATTATAAAGTCAGTCAGTGACCCCAAGGAGTCAAATAAAGCATTCAAAACTTCAATGCCTTCAACCGAAATTATTTGAAAAGGACCAATGAAAGGAATTGCATCATTTCTAAAGTAACGTAAAAGATTTAAAATAAGCCAATGAAGGCAGAGGATCGGAATAAAGCAGTTTGAAAATAAAAATTATAAATAAGGGTAGAAGAGAAGCGCAAGGGGTCTTTTTGGTAACGAACTTATTGAAGAAGGTTGTTTCAGAGAAAGTAGCAAAAAGAAAAATGTTGTGAAAGATTTAGCCGAAATCAACCGTCAAAATTAAATAGTAACTGTGTCGTTTTGTACAAGTGTTTAATAATAATCTTTGAAGTATAATTAAAAGATAATCGTCGTTTATAAGTTAAAAAGAGTCATCGTCATAAAAGTGTGTGAATAATAGCATCGTTCTACAAGTGTATGAACAAGAATAATCATCGAATAAATTAAAAAGTAATCGTCGTCACAAAAGTGTGTGAAAATAAAAGTGTATGAAGAAAAGAAGATTCGTCGAAAAGATTAAGGCAAATCAATCCATCTACTGGCTGTCTACGCAGAACCACGTTCAAGGAACTGGGAACATTGGAGCTGTAATAGAACTTCAGAGTCGATAAGTACAAATTAATGGACAATTTCAATTAAACAAACTATCACCAAATTTTATTTTATATTTTAAGTAAATTATAGTCACCAAAGAACCTAACGAACCCGTAAAGAGAAAGTAAATTAAATTAATAAACAATAATAAATTTCAGTTAGCCGGAGCATTTTATCAAAATAATTAAAAATTAAAATTCTGATGCACTTTTATTTCTTTATTTTAGATTAAGGTATTTATCTATGTACTTAGAATAAGTAGTAGATTAAGATGTTAATTGTATAATTATTAAGTGCATCAAGTTTGAAAGATAATTGTTTTTTTATTGTAAATAACTTTTTTAATTTAATTTTGCAATTAAAGAAAGAGTTAAAATCTACATGATTCAAAGTTATTTATTTTGTTAACATTGGCACGAATAACGTGTGTATAATAAGTCATATATTGTTTGCACTTACTAACATATCACAGTTATCTTTTTGACTTGACATGAGATCAGATCTAATTCGCTATCACTGTTAAGTTATTCACATCAATAAAATCTCGATTATTTACATCTAATCTACATTTTTTAGAACTAGAATCACCTAAATCTTTACCACTTATTTTCTCACTATTTTAAACACTAATTGAAAAAAGAAAATGCACCATTCGATAACACAGTATGCTATACAGAATTAGACTAAGCTATTTGTGTCTACCACAACAATACGTGACACTATAGTTTTCCGCCAAATCAACATTACCGCTGAGTTGTTCGTCTATAGGACATATCGCAGACAACCTTGGGTGCGCAAATGTGTCCATAGCAACAAACGTGTTAACAAAGGATTTGAAAAGTTTAGCAATGATGGGTATAGATGAAATAGGCTGATAGCTATCTTGAATGGATATATTACCTTTTTTATAAATAGGCACAACTTTGGAAATTTGTAAAATTCAAGAGAAAACTCCAGCATGAAGACAAATATTAATACAATAAGTAAGAAGTTTTACAATACATACTACTTATTTTTACTACTTTCATTCAATAATTTTCTGTTACTCTGTTCAGCTAAAACTAACATTAGGCATATTACATTTTTATAATAATTGCAAAGAAGTAACATTGGTTGGTTCAATGTCCTCAGTCGTTTCACCTGCTACGTCTATAAAATAATCATTAAATTTATTAGAATCAATAGCTATCACAATCGTACTAGTATTGGCATTAATATAGTTATTAAAATTGATCAAGCAGCTCTATATTTATTGCCAGACTTTTTTATATAATTAGTATTAACTACATGTTTTGTTTCTAAAATAGCTTTTTTATAGATTTTTCTATAGCTACTGTATGACCTTTTATGTATATCAGATTTTGTGTTCCAATAAATTGTGTATATACCCATTAATCTACTTTTTTTATCATTGAGAAATATTTTAGTAAACCAGTTCAGTTTATGCCTTCTGACAAGATAATTCAACTTGGACAGATCAACCATTCTCATTGGACAGCAATCATTAAAAATGCTTAAGTCAGTAAAAAAAGGCACAAAACCGTTCAATCTCATAAGTACCTTACATTAGGAAATAATTCAAGTCCATATTTCTTAAAATTAATTTCATCTCATCCATTCCCTTTATAGTTATATTTTGCCTATATACAATTCCATAATTTGTGTTATTTATTAGTCATATGCTCAAAAGAATGTAATATTTTCATATTAACTGGATTATAATTGATAAAGCAGATTCAGTAACTCCTATAATATAACTGTTTTGAGAAAGATTAGTTATTTATATTATCAACACAAAAAATTATATGTGAAAGGAATAACTTCAAAGGGATAATCTCTTAAAGTTATTGATATTAATATCAAATCTTACATCTAAATTTATGTCACCACATATCACAGAGTTAAATTTACTAAACCTGAATCATATAAAAACTTGTTGATATTAGTATCAAATCTTACATATAAATTTATATCGCCACATATCACAGGCTTTAATTTACTAAATCTGAATGATATCAAAACTAATTGATATTAGTATCAAATCTTACATATAAATTTGTCACCACATATTTATAAATTTACTAAACCTGACTTAAATTTATAACTTAAATTTACTAAACCTGAATGATATGAATAGTAATTTGTCAATTTGTTCCAAAAAAATTAAATTTTTACCTGTTGGCATATGATATACAGTAATTAATATAATTGCAAGTTCATCTAGTTTTATAACGGTATACTCAAAACCATGTTCTTTGAGCTCAATATTCAACTCAAATTTTTCAAATTTAAAATTTTTACGGATAAAAATACAGACCTCTCCTCTATTGTAATCTGCTCTACAAAATAGAGTGGCCAGCACATAGCTACATAAGGTTACACTCTGAATTACATCACCGCTTAACCAGTTTTCATTAATACACACTACACATTTTTCTTATTTATATGTTCATCAAGTTAATTCAGTTAATTACCAATTACCTTTATCTGTATATGTAAAACTGGTAACTTAGCACGGTTTATATATAAATATATTGTAACGAAATACAGGGCTCCCAAAAGGTCAGTGCTCGGCAGGCTATAAATTGTGAAGAGTTGAAAGGGTTGACAGCTAGAAAAAATGATTATAAAGTCAGTCAGTGACCCCAAGGAGTCAAATAAAGCATTCAAAACTTCAATGCCTTCAACCGAAATTATTTGAAAAGGACCAATGAAAGGAATTGCATCATTTCTAAAGTAACGTAAAAGATTTAAAATAAGCCAATGAAGGCAGAGGATCGGAATAAAGCAGTTTGAAAATAAAAATTATAAATAAGGGTAGAAGAGAAGCGCAAGGGGTCTTTTTGGTAACGAACTTATTGAAGAAGGTTGTTTCAGAGAAAGTAGCAAAAAGAAAAATGTTGTGAAAGATTTAGCCGAAATCAACCGTCAAAATTAAATAGTAACTGTGTCGTTTTGTACAAGTGTTTAATAATAATCTTTGAAGTATAATTAAAAGATAATCGTCGTTTATAAGTTAAAAAGAGTCATCGTCATAAAAGTGTGTGAATAATAGCATCGTTCTAAAAGTGTATGAACAAGAATAATCATCGAATAAATTAAAAAGTAATCGTCGTCACAAAAGTGTGTGAAAATAAAAGTGTATGAAGAAAAGAAGATTCGTCGAAAAGATTAAGGCAAATCAATCCATCTACTGGCTGTCTACGCAGAACCACGTTCAAGGAACTGGGAACATTGGAGCTGTAATAGAACTTCAGAGTCGATAAGTACAAATTAATGGACAATTTCAATTAAACAAACTATCACCAAATTTTATTTTATATTTTAAGTAAATTATAGTCACCAAAGAACCTAACGAACCCGTAAAGAGAAAGTAAATTAAATTAATAAACAATAATAAATTTCAGTTAGCCGGAGCATTTTATCAAAATAATTAAAAATTAAAATTCTGATGCACTTTTATTTCTTTATTTTAGATTAAGGTATTTATCTATGTACTTAGAATAAGTAGTAGATTAAGATGTTAATTGTATAATTATTAAGTGCATCAAGTTTGAAAGATAATTGTTTTTTTATTGTAAATAACTTTTTAATTTAATTTTGCAATTAAAGAAAGAGTTAAAATCTACATGATTCAAAGTTATTTATTTTGTTAACATTGGCACGAATAACGTGTGTATAATAAGTCATATATTGTTTGCACTTACTAACATATCACAGTTATCTTTTTGACTTGACATGAGATCAGTTTTTAATGGTACTCATATATTATTAACCTTTTCACTGAGAGATTGAATGTTATAGGTTATATATTTAGCGATGTTTCTTTGATTTTTTTTTTTAACTGGCCAAAGAAAATATGTGGTTATATCAAATTGTTCAGAAAAATTACATTTCCCAACTGAACCGAGTTTATTTTGACTCTTCATAACAAAATCACACCTGAGAGATTGGTTCACATGACTCAAAATAGCAATATTACAAATTGTTTTCTTTCCAGCACAATTCAGATGAAGGCCATAAGTTGTAAAGCTACTCCTATGTAAAAAAAAAAAGTTATATTTAATAATTTTACATGTTTAAAAGTTGATACTAGTAAATGAAATTTGAAATTGTAATTGTAAATAGCATTATTTTTTTTATAAATCATCAAAACGGTAAGGAACTGTAGACAGGATAACATTAGTGAATCTTGTACTCCCTAATGCCTGAGCTATACACCTCACAGCTGTCAGAATTGTTAGTACTTAAATCATTAGACTGAAACCCTAAATATGACTGTGTCACCAAGATATTAATTTTGTGCCACATCACATTAGGTTTTTGTGATTGTGCGAGCTGAATAATGTTTTGTCAAGAAAATTGCACATGATAAATGAAAACGAAGCTCTTGTAAACAAACTGTGGATAATTAAGTCTACTTTTGACCTTGCCGGTTGCATAAACAAACTAAATTTCCATTACTGGTCTGATACAAACCCTCAAACAATCCATTAAATGGCTTAAAATTCTAGGAGGACAGTGTGGTGTGTGATTTCATTTTTAAGAATAGGGCTATATATATTTTTTTATGGAAAGAAACAGAAATGGTGTAACTGTGACATCCTAACAGTATGTAAACATGGAAAACTATTTAATTCCCGAATATGACCATTACCCATTAAATGAAGACATATTTTTTTCAGCAAGAGCTACATTAGTAGAGTTTCGATGAACGTTCTAAAGGATTTGTTTTCAAATCATATATTCTCTTTATACAGGAATATTCCCTGATCATCCAGATCACCTGACCTGAGTGCATGTGATTTCTTTCTTTGAGGGGTTCTTAACGATAAAACCTTCCAAGTATCTCAACCATGGACAATTGAGGAACTAAAACAACAAACTAGTTGCTAAAATCTCACTGAATGTACTTTAAAGCATGATATGAATAGTTTCTACAAAAGGCGTATCAAGTGCTTGCAACTAAATAGAGATCATTTGACTAATGTAATTTTTAAGAAACAAAGCTATGAACTCTTTAAAACAAAATACTATTTTCATGTAATTTGTTTGGTACCAATTGTTAAATTTTTTGGGAAAAATTCATTGTTAATACAGTACCTTTAAAATCAGCCATTTCAATGAATTACCCTGTATATACATTTTATGGCTGCACATATCAGTGTGGCCGTACTAATGTGATATTGAAATTTTTGGGAATTACCTGATGCAACACTGCTGAATGATGGTATTCCACCTCCAATTGTCGTGAGCAAGTAACTCAATGAGCAGTAGCTCGTGAGTATGTTTATGTCAATACTGGCAGGTCTGTTAGATTGTTGTGCTAATTTGTATGATAAATGACAACATAACAAGCTACTATGCAAATTACATGAATTAATGAATCAATAATTAACAAAAATCTATATTTCTTGTTTACAAAATATAATATACAAAACATTTTTTGATGTAAATATACTTCTGACAACAAGCAACAAAAATAGTAACTTAAAAATTTATATTTGCGGGGAAAACTCTACATTGATTTTTTAATTCATCACAAAACATTCTTTGTATGTAAAAAATTTAAATAAAGACAAAAAATATCAGACTACTAGATGTTCAATCCTATATGGATTAATACAAATAAAATAAGTGCAACTTGTGTGTACTTACTAGTAGATTGACAGATTCAATAACATCCAAGAATACTTCATTCTTTCTATATTTGATTCCTTCAGACCTCCAAGATACTGCATTCGTTACAGCCATAGGAATTCGAGGTTGGATTTCCAACTTATGTCCTTCTTGAGTAATATATCTATAATATACAAACAGCTTGGATCTAATATTAGTTTTAATTGAAGAACAAAATTTATGTTAATTTTAATGTAACTTATTTAATAATTATACTGTGTATCCCAAAAATATGCCATAATATCTACTGACCAGATTTTTGAGTAGAGGTAGACTGGGTGATAATTATGGTCTATTAGGTAAAATCTTACGTGTAACCAAAACTTCGATTGGAGCTTTAGTTAAAGAATAAAATATTATTTTTAATCATTTTTATTTGTTTTAATAGGATTTTAAACTCAGTTGTCATTTAATACCGTTTCTGCTTACAAATTCAACCTTCTGTTATAGAAAATGTCTTTTAAGAAAATTTTTGGAGAGATCTTATGTGATAAATTCATTCAGTATCTTACTTCAAATATATATATATATATATATATATATATATATATATATATATAAATGCATTCCTTTTGTTCTATAAAGTATAAGCTTTTCATATTTCTAATGTTAATTGGTATATTAAGTCGGTCTGGTGCTATTCAATTTGCTAGAGAAAGGAATACAAGATTCAGGAATATAAAATGACAGGATTGATACGCAATAAATAAGTTTAATTACTGGGTTATGCTAATATACTCACCCGGTCATCATTCAGTTCATTAGAGAGAACTGATCTGAATCTTAGGGACACAGCATTGAAAATGGGGTTTATAGTAAATTAAGAAAAAAATTAAGTCACGCTAATAGGGAAGACAGACAATATACATTCAGTAGAGGAATTTGTAGAAATTAGTTAATGCAAATTTGAGAAAGTAGAATATTACACACATATAGGATCAAATGTGACTTCAAGCAATAAGATATCAGTTAAAGTAAATAAAAGAATATGAATGCAAATATATGTTGCTCTGCATTGCCTAAACATCTTAACATTAGCAGCAGAGTTATATCTAGGCAGACTAAAGCTATACCTTACTGTTCAGATCAGTCCTCACATACGTTTAGAAAACCTGGGCCCTCTTCAAGTCTGAAGAGAATGAGGTTATAGTTCTTGAAAAGAGAATATTGCGGTAGATTTTTGTCCCCATTAAAGTGAATACACAATGGAAAAAGAAGAAAAGTCATGAATTATATGGTATATTTAAGAAACCTATTGTGATTCACTAAAAAAATTGAGAAGACTTCTTTGGGTATGTCACACGGTTAGAATAAATTGAAGAAGAAATTCCTAGGGAACTCTTTGAAGGAAACTTGGAAAAGACAAAAGGTATAATTCGGAATGCGAAGGCCTTACTCAAAATCAGGAATTGGAAATCAACTGCAGTAGATGGAGCCACCTCTCCAATTCCGACTAAAGATTGTAATGGTATGGAAAGTAAAGCCAGTATTAATCAATGGTAATGTATACTAACATACAAAATAATTACAGACATTCAGGCAGGATAAAATAAAAATTGTAATATTCCAACCTGAAATTAAAATATGTTGTTCGCACAACACCCCGTTCTGTCAGATGATTTTTATCAGGTGATGAGTGGTCATTACATAGAGGTCCTGTCACAGTGATTCTAGCTTTAGCATGATTTGTAGCCATAGTAGCCCCCACCCCACATTTTTAAACTCATGCTGTTGGGTTAACACTGTACCTTTTTTGAGCCACACAATGGTCGAACCCTGAATCGCTAACTGTGATAGCACTAGCCTCTGGACTAACTGAGGGCTGAGAGTAACTGAACTATAATCTCCAGAAATAATGCCAAGTATTTAATATATTTCCACTTATTCTTGAGTATTTTATTACCTATCAGTTGTTAGTGGATAACGAAAATCAATCAGCTTACCCATGAGTCCATAGATAGGACTAGCCACTGGACTAACTGAGGATCAAAGTAACTGAACTACCATCTCCAAAAATAATGCAAAGTATTTAATACATTTCTACTTACTCTTGAAGTATTTTACTATCAGTTGTTTGTGGATAACCAAAATCAATTAACTCATCCATGAGTTCATAGATTACAACAAAGTTGTCTCTAATACTTTCTTCTTCAATTTCTTTAAAATACTCTGTCATCACCTATAAGAATAGTAAGATAAGATCTCAGCATTTTGTTTATACAAAACGTACATAAAAATGAACAGTACAGAATCTCTCAAAAAGATCACATACACACTTCTGTATGAGTCTATACACAAGTCACTCATATGCACACAAAATGGCTATAGACAATATATACTTATTTAACCCTCAAAACCCGCTTATGGATCAAGTCTGGGTCCAAATATGATGCGTAGCGTTGGATATCGACACAAAAACATGTTTTTGCAATTCAACATTTCGCCCACTTAGAATCATCCTACTGCAATAAATAAAATACTGTTGGAAAGCTAATGTTCCATAGATGTATAATCATGAAAAAAAAATACCATAAAACGTTATAAATAATATTTAATTAATAAGTAAAGTTTGTGTATTTACCTGCGAAAGAGTAAAAAAAAAAAATTATGCGGTTGCGAAACAAATATTACGTCATTCTTTCTCTAATTTTCACAAATCCATATTTCTGTCTAACAAATCTACCATAACACTGTTCTATAGATCAAATCTTCTTGTTTCGATCTGTGTTTTCAAAATCTTTCTATCTTTTATAGTTTTTAATATATAAAAATTAAACAAAATTAAGTATTTTAACATGTTTTTATACACTAAAAATCACATATTTTTTTTCCATTTCAACTTTGACCCTAGTAAATATTATTTTATCAAAATGTGTAATATATCATTGTAAAGGTAATGTTTCAATCTTTCATAATCATGTATCTTCATGAAAGATTTTTAAAATTCAAGAAATAAAGTTTTGTATTTTTCTGCGAGAGTGATGCACCTGACAGAATGGAGTGATTATATAATTTTTGTAAATGGTCATTCTTGTCCAAATACCACAAGTTCAACATACCTTATAGTATTTTTCTTTCTCTTTCGAAATACATATTCGAAATGATCATAAGTTTTATAGTTTACGAGATATATACATTCTACGAAGTGCTATAAAAATTTATTCCTCTCTGGTTTGCTCTTGGGAGTGCCTAACGATCATTGAATATTTTTATCTTTATTTTTATATATCCTTCCATTCTTTGTACTACTGCGAAAAAGAAATTTAGAACTACAACTTGGTATAAAAATCTAGTTCAAAGGCATAATATTTATTTAGCAGTGAATATTAGAAGTTGTCATTTCTAACTAAGCGTAAACTGTCTCGATCTGCCTTGCTTCATGTTTATTGCCATCTTGTATGTATGTTAGCGTGGTTTGCTCAATGTATTTCTATTATGTAAAGTTATTTTCTTATTTAGAGTGATTTATTTATTATAATTTCTTTATACAAGTTATTAGGTGTGTTAGTGTTTCCAGGGTGTATTTTTTTGAGTGAATTTTAATATTTTCAGTGTATTTATTACATTACAGGCCTAAGGTGCAAAAGTTTTTGATGGTTAGTATAAAAAAACTAATTTATTTACTTATTTATTTAATTTTGTTTTTACCAACTTTTATCCACAACTATATTACAAATCTCTTGTATATCTGGAAGAAAAATTTATTTTTTTAAATTTCTTTAGGAAATATACACTTTTATGTGGAATTTTGGCATTGGTTTTAGTAAGAATTTTTGATTCCTGACATAATACAGTAGACTCTCATAAATCTGGACTATTGTGGCGGACGGCCGGTCCGAATTCCGAAAAATCCGGATTTCCCGGAGTCGGAGATAAGTCGGCCGCGGGGCCGATACGAGCGGTGATAAGTCGCACATGCAATCGCTATCGGCCCATGCCGATACCCAAAGACACTTGTTACACTCTGACACATTAACTAATATTGATACTGTTACTGTAATGTAAATAATACAGTACTGGACTGCAATTAAGTAAAACACAGGGTAGGGTGTGTTAATTACTTCAGCCGCGCGGAAACTTCCACTGCTCGTGAATCATTACAAAATACGTCATTCATGCAATGCGGAAGATCGCATGAAAATTGAAGGTGCAGAAGCGGCAAATTGTTATTAAAAAAATTTTACCCTCCGGTCTGGATTTTCGTGATCCGAATTTATGAGAGTCTACTGTAACTCCAAATTGTTTACATATAATAATAATAATAATTACATTTATTAACATTAATATAAAATAGAACCAAAATAGGAAATTATATATTTTACAAATAAAAACAACAAAATGCAAAATATGGCATGACCGTAGTCGTCTGCCAGAGTAGCGATTGTCTTATCTCCAGTCCAATACACCATGCTTATTTACAATGTTAACTTACATGCTAGACTTAACCTATAAAATAAAATTAAATATCCATATCTTATTTGAACAAACTCACAAAAGCTCTTATCCGAATTAAGATAAATATTTTATTTCAAACACAAAATGTTAACCTATTACCTACTGGCTATTTATATTTATACCTGTGTGCAATAAAGTATTTACTTTGTTTATAATTGTTCTAATTATATATTCTATTCCTTAGGAATAAGTAAATTTACAAACATAGCACATACAAATAAGTTTTATACAAAATTTAACATATAAACTGTATTTCTTCTTATTCTAACCAAACAAATAAACTAAAAATAACTTTCCAGCAAATTAAATCTATTTTATAATCGCCAAGTAAGCACGCCCGTGTTCTCCCCTACCTACAAAGTCCTAATAAAAAAAATAATAATAATAATAATTAAAAATCGCCACCAAACCATACATCATGTTAAAAAATACACGAAAAACTAGGTAAACAAAACATACATAATTATATTTATTGTAATTGTATATGTAATTACTATACAGCAGCAATATATATTAAAAACTAATAATTAAATTCAGTGATTAACTTATCTCTTATTTGTTTACCCTCCCAAATGTAATTAACCAACCAGTTTTTTCCTGTTTAAATACTCTATTACTTATCGCCGTGACAACAAAACGTTACCCAGCCACCTATGCCTAACCTATGCATGGATAGCGCTTTTTCCTATAAAATGCTGTATTTTTTCATCAATTTTCCTATAAATTTTCATCTTCTCCCGAGTTACACAACGAGCACGTAAAAGTCGTTCTTTGGGGTCTAAAGTGTAACATTAGCTGAACAGCTCTAGCTCTCATAATTGTACTTATAAATCCTCGGCAATGATTGTCATCTATATATGATTTATCCGCTAAATTATATGACAGATCTTTATACAGTATGTTAAACTCCGCCATGTTTGCTCTTTCAATCCACTTATGGCGCTCTTCCTCCCTAATATTTGTTGAAATCATTTCCAGCTTAACACGCCATGTGCCTCTTTCCCCGTTATCATGCTGAAATTCATAATTAATTTGCTCCCCTAATTTTTTCCAAACACAGAACCACCCAGCCTTAACCTTTATTGCTTGTAATGCTAAATGATTTGTCAGCCTACCATCTGGCAATTCAAGAATGTTTAATATATACATAAAATGTAGATTTTTAAAAAAATGTCAGCAGAGATCAAAACCCGTTTCCAAGTATATCGCGTAAGTTGGTGTAGATGCAGGTAGTCCCAATATTCTCCTTATAGCTAACCTTTGAAACACTTCTAGCCGTATGAAGTCCCAAACCTGAGCCTTGTACCCTATTAATGCTCTACAAATCGCATTGTAAACTGTACACTTTGCAGAAACAGGTACGTTTAACAAAAAATCACTAAAGAGGTTATTGTAGGTGTCAATATAATTCCTAAATACTAGTTTACTACTACTAAACGGTCTCCCTCCCAAAACCATTTCTCCCTCCTCGTCTAAAAATCATTATTTTTGTTTTATCTTTATTTACCATAAGACCCCATTGTTTACAATAATTATTTAAATTAAAAATCATTTCTTGCAAAGAGCTTGGTCTATCAGCAAATAAAACTATATCATCAGCAAATAAAAGTGACTTAACTACATTATTTCCCACATTCACGCCCCCTCCTAAAATGCCATCCAAATCATTTAGGTACAATGAAAATAACATTGGGGAGAAAAGACACTCTTGTTTTAGACCTGCATTAGTTTTGAATTCTTGCGACATACCACCTTTACACTACACATATGATACGTTATATGCATATAACGCTTTTAAGAGTATCATAAACATGTAAGATACACCCGCATTGTGCAGCCAACTCTGTCCAGAATCCCGTATTATGTCCAGTGAGCTGCATCAGTTTCTGCATGCCATCTTCCTTTCCAGCAACCAGCCGCACACAGTCCACCGTGAAAGCACACTCGTCCATAATCATTCGATCTACAATCACTGTTACTCTTTTATCCGGAACAATTTTTCTTATTTCTTTTTTTATTAAAAAAAGTTATGTTCTTTCCTCTGTTGTATCCTTACAAAAATCGCGATGGGCAAAATAATTGGTGCCTCTGAGTTTTCTCGCGTTAAACAGAATCAAATTAAGATCGTAATCGTCCGCGGTATATGCCCGATGATGGGTCCGTCCCTACGTCGCGGGCCCAATGTATGAGCTCAGTTTACCCAAATGTCATTTCGTGCTCCTAA
The DNA here is from genome assembly GCA_963513935.1 of Aphrophora alni. Taxonomy (NCBI): domain Eukaryota; kingdom Metazoa; phylum Arthropoda; class Insecta; order Hemiptera; family Aphrophoridae; genus Aphrophora; species Aphrophora alni. Next base: position 109,273,820 of record OY740765.1, read on the forward strand.
TACCCTCACACAAAAGTCTTGAATGACCTTAACACAATCTTCTTTTTTATCATACTTCAATCCACGAAAAACCAATTATTCCTACGATTTCTATTTTCTAAATCATTTAAGTTGTTTAGTAACTACATTTATATTCATTTCAGTTTCTAAAAGTTCGACACATTTTAAGAACTTAGCTATTGATGATTCCGTCAGATCTGGCGATGATTGGTTTCGGTTTCTCTTCCCAGTGAGGTGTACAAAACTTTCTTATATTTTGCGACATAAGCACTCTATCTAAACCAAATATTATCCCATAAACAATTTAACTATTGATTAACTAATAATTTTTAAATAAATATTGAGCTTGACTTGTGAGATAATATTGTGTTCGAGTTTTTGATCTATACAACTAATAATTTACTTATATAAATCAACATATAATAACTTGTGTTTTCTACTTTTTACGAACTTTATACACAAAAACATAAACTGCTGTCATACAAGCATGAACAAATCACTACCATACTGTCCGACTGCCTAATCGCTACCTCTATATATATATATTATAATTTATTTATAAGTTATTAGGTATGTTAGTGTTTCTAGGGTGTATTTTTTGAGTCATTTTTAATATTTTTAGTGTATTTATTACACTAGCCTGGTGCAAAATTTTTTTATGGTTAGTACAAAGAAACTAATTTGCATATGCACAGTCTACGCCCTGTGCTGGGAAGCGACTAGGATAGCTCATTTGGTAGAGCATTGGCGAGTAAAGGGTTCAATTCCCAGTCTAGGTTGTATATTTTTCACTTGAAATATTATTGTATATTCAATACTTGCTAGTAAAAACGTATAAGCGGAAAAATCAAATAATTAAAAAATCAATAAATACATGCGTAAGGGCTGAAAAATAAGTAAAAATTAATTTCAATGTCGCATATGCAAGGTAATTAATTTGGAAACTCAAAATTGCAGCAATTAAACGTAAAGTCAAGTGAGAAGTCTACGCCCTGTGCTAGGAAGGGTAGGATAGCTCAGTTGGTAGAGCATTGTCGTGTAAAGCCAATGGTCCTGGGTTTGATTCCCAGTCTAGGTCGTATATTTTTCACTTGAAATATTATTGTAAAATCATTTAGCTCAAACATTCACATATTTAAAAAGACTTCCTAAGTTTTTCAAGGAATTTTCGCAGTGCAAATATTCAACAAAAAACTTATTTACGTTTGATAAAGAAAATCGTACAAGTAATAAACAAAAATTATTTATTATAATCACTAAGTAATAAGTATACAATTAAAAAATAAATACTCAGTGCTAAAAAGATAATTCTGTCATACCCGCACAATACCCGCAGAATATGGAAGACCCCACACTTGAATGAACAAACTAAGCAAAGATGCATGGAGTGAGAAAAGGTAAAAGTGGGAAAACAACGCACGCACACTGTTATCTGTCACCAGCTGTTGACTTCTAACTTCCTTCACAAAAGCATAAACAAAATCTATCGTAAGTTAAATGGCCTTTTACCGTGTCATGAAAAAATAACATACTTGTTATTATACTGCATTATCATGCTTTCAATAAGCTTTTGATTTTACAGTCGAATCTTATTTAATTTTTTTTTTTTTTTTTAAGTTTTTAAAAACAGTGGTCTGGTTTCTATTTCATATTTTCATTCGTAATTCCTGAACCATAATTTTTCTGAACATGTGATTTGATCGTTCATTTGAACCATCAATTTTAGAACTACAGTAATTATGTTTATAATATTATATTAATGATCTGCAATTGAATCTGTCTTGGAGTAAAGCTCTCATATATGCAAGTGATAAAACTCTAATTTTGTCAGATCAAGATCATAACACTTTGGAAATTAAATCTTTTATAGCCCTTAATCAAGCTATAGAGTATTTTGAAAATACAACGTAACCCTATTTAGAAAATAACAAATTATATTTTGTTCTCAGCAAAGAATAGAACAAATTGCAGTGCTTCTATTGCAGTTATATTGATGTCTTTGAAAATAATCATCAATTGAGTAAAGTAGATAGTACCAAATTTCTTAGTTAAAATTGTTTTAAAATTTAAATCATTATTTTGTTCTTCATTAAATAATCCCTAAATGTTTTAAGTTTTGGCATTATTCAGAATAAATCTATGATGATGTTTATTCATAATAAAAAATACAGCGTATTTATTAGATGAGGAAAAACACCTTTTATCTTGTAAAGTTAAATAAAAATGCTACATTCAAAGATATGTTATAAAATAATACCTGTACAATTTTGTGAAGAAACACAAATACTAAAGCAATGTTAGCATTCTTCTTTGTTGTTGAAACAATGTACAAGTTATTATATTTTATGTAAGCAAATGTACACTCAGTAGTTTGCAGCATAGGAGTTAACATGCCTTCTTCTTCTTTCTCCATAAGCAAAGGCATGAACTTTTCTATCACTCCTAAATCAATATCACCTCTATAGTTTCGAGAGATGAGCACCTGAAACATCAATATACAATATTATAATTGAACATATAATTGACGAAAATTAATTTAATTCATAGTATTATTATACTGAAAACTATATATTACAATAAAGTACAATCAAATTAGCTTAAACAATGAAAACAAATAAAGGAATATATAGGCATATATATATATATATATATATATATATATATATATATGCAAAAATAATTACTTTAAAGAAACTAATGAGTTACTAGCAACAAGGGCCATAATTTTGTTTTAAATGGTGTGGTAAAGGGGTAAAAAATGGTTATTTGTTTATAACTTATATAATTTTATTTCAAAAGAAGTATTTATAATCTACCATTTATTTATATCTTTTGTGCAGTGTGCGTATGGGTATGCTGTGCGTGTGTGTGTATGTGTGTGTATGTGTGTGTGTTCATGTTTTTACTAAATAGTGGATACCTCGACATGCACACCACCATAAAGTGGATACAACATAAATTGTGGAAAAATAACATACGTTTCCATAATTTGTGTTGTGTTCCATAATTTCCGAAACAGCAGATGTGTTAAAACACCTGAACTTCTTGCCTTAGACTAGTGAAAAACATTTTCTTGTTGCTTAAAGGCAAAAAAAAAATCTCATATTCATTCCCTTTAAAAAAGAAGAGAAGTGAGCATATGTCTTGTGATTACCACACCTGTACTCACTATATGTGAACTCCAGAACAAGACTGCACTAGTGTGTAAGTATGAATGGGGGTTATATTGAAGGTGAACAGCATTATAATTGTAATACTTTTAATTGTTATACCTTTGTTATTATATATTGTTATTTAACAGACAAACCTCATATTTTAGTAATACCCATGAGAATTTATAAACATCTGGTTTGTTGTAAGTTTATTTCATTTGATTTCCGTACTATGGACATTATAGACACTTTTGGAGAGACTTAGAATGTCATAATTTTCATTTATTTATATATATAAATTAAGTCAATTTTATGAAAATTAATATACATGCACAAACAATAACTAAAATTGCAAAAAAGCCTTTAATAGGCTTGTCTGCAGCTTAAAAAATACTTACTTTTCCTTTGACATCAAGGATGTAAATGGCTGAAGCAGACATAATGGTGAAGAAATATTTTTAGATTTCAGTAAACATACAAAATCTGAAAATGACAAATATATAATTGTTTAGTAATAATAATAAATAATAAACAACTTTAAAAGATTAAAATGTATATTTCAATAAAATTGTATTTTTTCTAAATGCTTTTTTAGAATTTAGTTGGACCTGTCCCTATAGAGAAAAATTGTAGATGGACTGTTTGTTTTATAAACAAAATAAAATTAATTAAGGTAATATTTTAATGTAAATTAATAACATAATTTATATTGGACAAAAAAAAATTGAAGTTAAGGATAAAAGTCTAAATTTTAGCTAATTGCTAAACCCTTTATATTGATACAAAAAATTACATAAATATTAGTCACTTATGTTTTGAAGGCGGGTTATAAAGGTGACCTCTTTTAATTTATTCTAAATACATTCTTGGAACCAGTATACTCTGTGAAAAGTAAAATTTATTTCATTAGACAGACTCAAAATGTCTGTATCTCAAAGTTATTTTATTCAATAAAATAATTACACTATACAATTTTTTTATTAGAAATTTTAATAATTGTGAAAAACATAAGTAAATATTCAAGGAATAAATTTTGAAAAGGATAAAATTTTAATAAGAATATGAAAAATATAAGTTGAATAAAATTCTGAATGAATTGACACGAGACAACATATAGAATTCAGGATTAAACAGATATAGAAAGATTTAGACAAAGTATTGATGAGCGCATGTTTTAAATTAGTTAACAATGTTTAACAAACTTATTGAAATAATCATTAACTTCTAACATCATTTAGCATATCAAATTTGATAGTAACTTATATGTATTATGTTGTTTTTTTTAACCAGATTTTGTTTAAATGACCAACTAGGCGACAGAAATTTTTTAAGTACCACAATTCATTTCAACAGTAAAAGATTAAAGTTAAGACTTTTTTAAATTTAATTAACTCCTTTTAAGTCGTTCAATGTTAAATTTTACACCCCATTTAAAAAATAAAAATAAAAAATTTAATATTGATCTCACGTGCATTAATAGTCTGGGATATTACAGCCAAACTAAAATCAAGAAGGGTTTTTCATTCTAAGATAGTCTGCCACAGAGATAGAAGTGAGAGAGACAGAGACATATAACTTTTAAGACTATTACAGATAGGAAACAGTTTTACAATAATGCTTTACTAAGGGAGAAAATTATGTTCTTACTTGTGCTACATGAACACAGCAAAACAAATGTTTTCAAAGTATAGCCTAGCATAGGGGTGCAAGGGGTAGTGATGCGCAATATATAGCCTCTCCTATCCAAGTGTCAACCTCGCCTTCTCGCTGGTGCACCCTGTTTTAACTGACGAGGCTCTGACGACCGAGTACTGGCGGTATAACCATAACCCAATCCAAGGTGAACAGCATATGCCGATGGATGGATGGCTGATGGGTAATCAGTCGCTAATATGTGAACTCTGGATACCAGGTGACCTCCAGAAGTACATAACCTTATCCAGTAAGAGGCTCTGTTGGATGGACTGTTTAATTCCTCATTTACTCGTGGGAACAAAATGGACCCTAAAAACAAAACAAAAACAAAAAATACGGAGATGAAGAAGCAATCATACCAAACACCCAAACCTGTGGCAGTGGAGGCGGGCAAAAGCAGCGCCTCAAAGCCAGAAGGTGGGGTTGAGAAATTGGTATGGAGTGCGTGCAGGTGAACCTCCACCATGCGAAGGCTGCTTCTGCCACCTTATGCAAAGGTTTGCCCAAGGCACAAAAATGGTGGGACTAGTTCAGGAGCCCTGGATCAATGGGGGACGAATTTTTGGACTAAACACAAAAAACTGTAAGTTGATTTATGATAGATCTACCCTGGTACCGAGGGCGGCGATTCTGATCAACAAAACCATTAATATAATGATTCTCTCAGAATTTACTGATGCTGATACAGTCACTGTAATGCAGAGCTGAGTGTCCCTGGAGGAAAGAAGGAGGTAGTTTTGACCACGGCATACTTTCCTGGAGAGGAGAAGGAGGCGCCACCAGAAACGGTGAAACGACTCATCAGCTACTGCGAAGCCAACAGGAAACACCTAATCCTGGGTGTCGATGCCAATGCCCACAATACCATCTGGGGGAGCACCGACACCAATGATCGAGGTGAGTTATTCTATGAATACTTACTTACTACTAACATGGCGGTGGCTAATAAGGGCAATCGCCCAACATTTATAAACTCTATTAGGCAGGAGGTACTCAACTTAACCTTAGTGTCTAGAGGGGTTTCAAAATTAATATGTGATTGGGAAGTGTCTGGGGAGGCTTCTTACTCTGATCACTTCATGATCATGTTCAAAGTGGGGGCTTGTAGCGTGATTAACCAAACATATAGGGTTCCTAGCAAGACCGATAGGGGGGGGATACAAAAGTTCCCTACAAAATGGCGTGAAGGATATACAACAAAAAATAAGATCTATAAACGACCTGGAGAGTACAGCTAACCTCACAACGGAGGCAATAATGAGGGCCTTTGAGGATAGCTGTCCTCTCAAAACCAATAAAACTAACAGTAAAGTACCCTGGTGGAACAATGAGCTTAGCAAACTACGAAGCAAGGCCAGAAGGGAATTTAATAATTTACTTGTAACCGATCAGCCGCCACCTTTATCTCTAGCTCTTGTCATAGATTGTAAATTTCATGTGTATCACCCCAAACAGGTTTTTTTTTATAAACCTCGGGGTCAGACTTTATTAGTCTTAAGTTTGTTAAGTGTGTAATCTGAACATGTATATGTATATAGTGACTAATAAAGATATTTCATTTTATTTCATAATAAAGCGAAGAGAACAAATAACTGGGAAGAGTACCGTAAGGCTCTTACTGAGTTTAATGTAACACTTCGTAAATCGAAGCGTAGCTCATGGACGACCTTCTGTGAGAGTCTTAATGAAGCACCTGAAATTAGCAGGGTGCAGAAGGCTCTTTCAAAGGGTACTCAAGTAATCATTGGTGCACTTAAATGTGAAGATGGCACCATAACATCAACCTTCCAGGAAACTGTGGAAGCTTTATTAACAAAACATTTTCCAGGTTGTATAGCACCTGGAGAAACAAGGGTGTTCAATGGTTCCATAAGGAGTAGAGCAGAACTCAAGATGGACTGTCCCCTTGTCAACAAGATTGTATCGCCTGAAAGGATTAAGTGGGCCACAGGGTCCTTTAAGCCTTTTAAGGCTCCAGGCCCTGGTGGAGTGTTCCCGGCACTCATTCAGAGAGGGCAGGACATCTTAATCTCAATACTGATCAAAATGTTTAGATCCAGTTTGTTATATGGCCACGTTCCTCAAGTATGGAGGAAAGTAAAGGTCATATTTCTATACAAGGGGGGTGCAAAACCCCTAGACGACCAAAAGCCTTACCGTCCAATTAGTCTCTCGTCGTTTTGCTAAAAACAATGGAGAAACTAGTGGACCAATACATTAGACTGGAGGTTTTAACAATTGAACCTCTTCATAAATACCAATTTGCCTACCAAAAAGGCAAATCAACAATATCGGCATTGCATCAACTTGTCAAGGCCATAGAGGAAGCACATGAGTCAAAGGGGATAGCCCTATCAGTCTTTATGGATATAGAGGGCGCTTTTGACAATGCTGCCTATGACTCAATGACACAGTCTCTCAGTAAAAGAAGGATTCACAACTTTATCATTCAATGGATAAATAACATACTGATGGGTAGACAGGTATCCACCAGCATTGGTAGCGCTACACATGAGGTAGGTACCACAAGAGGCTGCCCACAAGGGGGAGTTATCTCCCCACTGCTGTAGTCGCTGGTAGTGGATGAACTACTAAACGACCTGAGCAGGGCTGGGTTTGACGTTCTTGGTTATGCTGATGACATAACCATAACTGTGAGGGGCAAGCATGACTCCGTTATAGGTGAGAGAATGCAGAAAGCCATTAACATAACAAAAAACTGGTGTCTCAAAGAGGGCATGAATATAAACCCGTTAAAGACCACTATTGTTCCATTTACTAAACGAAGGAAATTAAATTTACCTAGCTTTCACCTAAGTGGAACCACCATTCCCCTCTCTAAGAAGGTAAAATACCTTGGGGTGACACGGGACCAAACGTTAACGTGGGAGAGTCACCTATCTAAGACGACCAACAAGGCCATTAAAACACTATGGTCATGCCGCCAAATGGTTGGCAAAACGTGGGGTCTGAATCCCAGAGCTAATAACTGGATCTACAAGCAGGTCGTTAGACCCGCTATCCTCTATGCGTCAGCAGTTTGGTGGAGGAAGGTAGACCAAAGTACCGCACAAGCAAAGTTGGCTAAGGTGCAAAGACTAGCATGTCTAAGCATCATAGGTGCCATGAAAACAACATCCACTGCCGCGATGGAGATCCTTCTAGGCTTGGATCCCCTACCGGTTGCAATTAAGGAGGAAGTGAAGCAGGTCCTCAAACTACATGAGGAATACCATTTCAAAGTAGGAAACCTCAAAGGACATCTGGAAATTCTCAGAGCCACTCCTTTATTGGATATGGCTGCTGCAAGTCACCAGATGAAAGTAAAAATGATCTTTGATCACAAATACAAAGTTCGCTTCCCTATTAGGGAAAATCTGGACGGGAGGCACGGAATGTGTGCAGGCGGACTCCCAAAAATGGTTCACAGACGGATCCAAAATGGAAGTTGGTGTGGGGGCAGGAGTGGTGGGACCAAGGTTCAAAAGACATGTGTCCCTCAGTGCTGACGCCACCATCTTTCAAGCAGAGGTACATGCCATCCATTTGGTGGCAAATCATCTGATCACTAAAAACCAATGCAAACAGAAAATTAGCATTATGTCGGATAGTCAAGCGGCATTAAAAGCACTTCAAAGTAACAACTTGAGATCAAAGATGCTTCACGAGTACCATCAGGCCCTAAACCAGCTGGCGGACAAGAATAAAGTTGAACTTGTCTGGGTGCCAGGGCATGAGGGAATAGCAGGCAACGAGGAAGCAGATCAGCAAGCTAAACTTGGTGCATCTAAACCCTTTACAGGGCTATTTCCTATGTATGGATTTGGCCCTAGGGATTACCAGGAGGTTATTACCAACTGGGCCAACAAGCGAGCACTCTTGAAGTTGTCATAGGAAGTACAACAGTCCACTGATTAGGCCCCCATACAAGGTGATGGCCCAAATACTGATGTCATGGGTGAGATCAATTTGCCGAACAATCTCGGAGACAAAGGTTGATTTTGTCGAGATCCAGTTTCTTTGTGTTGACTGAAAATTCTGGGTTTTGATCCACTCGCAAGTTCAGGTTAGAACCGTCCAGGAATCTTGGATGTCCTCTAGTAGCTCTGGATGACTGAACAAGTCTCTTGATTATTATACAGAATGGTGTCATTGTTAGGATTTATCAAGAATATACCTTGGAGGGTGATTGTAGTTGTTTATTTTTTATTAACAATATTCAAGGTCTCTTTGGTGAGAAATGTTGCCAGATATTGGTTTATTTCTGGGATCCAGTTGATTACATTGTCTGTGATCTCCAGAGCGTGTATTTACAGATCTCTGCTTTGTTGTCCTGGATGACTGCTGCCTTGCAGTCAATTTTTTGGTGAGATATTAGGTTGAATGAGCGTAAGTATTTTGAATTAGATCTTTTGTTACAGTTATTGTCTAAACCTAATATTACAGAGCTAGAAACTAACATATATTTTATCTTAGGTATAATGATATGTATCCTGAATAGTATTCAGTAGGTACAGAGTGTAATTTATAAATGTTAAAATCAGTTTATTCCACAATAGATAAATTTAGAAAATATATAATATTTTTTAAATTTAATTTACAGTTGACTTCGATTAGACTTTCTAACTTCCACATGGTCTCTAATTTGGGTTCTATAGGTAATATTTCATCATAATACTCATTATCTCACTGTACAATTCTCTGGTTGAGACAATGCAAGGATGAAGTATACCTGTTTTACAAAATGTTAGTGAGTTTTCTAAATCAATTATTACTTGTAACAGCAAAACATACAAGATATTCAATTGACTCAAAATATTACTAATTCTACAAAATTGTTTATTCTATTGTTCACAAATCCTTATTTTTTAGTTCATTAAAATTATTTCCGAAAATTTTTAATTTGGGTTAAAATAATGAATAAACGTGAGATAAGAGGACTTCAGTTTGGCTGGTCCTAAATCAATCAGTATTATGTCAATGTTTTTAGAAATCTCTTTAACTTCTGCTGTTGGCATTGGCTTTTGTAAGGAACATAAAGAACCTGGAACAGGATTCATCATGTTAATGTAAATAAAAATTATATGAACACAGTAGCATATGAGTCATGTATTAAAGTCCGATTGGAGGTGTGGTCTATTCCTTTAGAACCAATGTTAAGAGAATATATTTTAAGTGCTACAGTTTCTTTGAAAAACAGTAAATCCTCATGTATTGAAATTAGTTAAAGCTGTATACAATAAATTTTTAGACATATTATTATAAATATTTAATTTTAGTTTCAGAAATGGTATTTTTCCTGTTAAGTTTAACGAAGCAGTTGTTAATCCTTCACACAAAAGTGGCTATAATAACAACTCCAGTAATTTTAGACCTATTTCTCTTGTCGCTACATTTATGAAAAAATTAGAAAAATGATGAAAAAAAAAAACTATTAAGTTATTTATGCAAAATTTCATTTTTCAATATAAATCAATATGGTTTTAGACATGGTTTGAGTAGGTACTGAACACAAATTGTCAAACTTTATGAAAAATATAAAATGATGGTTTAAATTACGGTTAAAAAAATAAGTGGCTGGTTTCTTGACATGAAAAAGCTTTGGATAATGTTGGAGTTAATATTTTAATGGAGGACTTTTTAATTATGGTATTAGATATATCATGTTAAATTTTGTTTGATCTTTTAGGGAGAAAATGTGTGTGAAAATCAGGAAAGTTTTAAAGTAAAATCAAAGAAATAAAATTAGGAATACCTCATGAGCCTGTTTTAGGTCCAATTTTAACTTTTATTTATGTTAACAATCTTTTTATATATTAGCTACAGATAGATTTACTTCTTTTGCAAACAACGCTGCTCTTTGTTATAATGGAAGATTCTTCTAACATTGTGTTTTTGGTCATAAAAAATTACTTACGAGTTATCAAATATTGGTTTTTGAAAAATAGGTTGATTTAATATCCAAGATAAAATACCCTTGCACAAGTTGTATGTTTAATAAAGCGTTGTATAATAAGGTGTGTGCGGTTTATTAAGGGTAGTGAAGTTTTTAAGTATTTAGGGCTTATTATCGACAAGAAAATAAACTCGAAAAACATTTATTAAATTTAATAACTAAGTTAAAGGGAATATTAAGGAAATTGTCCTTTAGATATTTTGAAATCTTTATCATTTTCATTGGTTCATTGGTTTGTATCGCATACACAATTGGAATGGGTCCTCTAGAAGTAGTTTTGATTCTATAATGAAAATTCATAAACAACTTAGAATAATTTTGAAAGAAAAAAAAAATACAAATTAAAATAGAATTAAACACACAAAACCAATAATCGTGATATTTAAAATGTTACCTCATAAAAAATATATATATATATGTGTGTGTGGGGGGGGGGGTACAGTTAACTAATTTTTTTGCTGTTTGTATTTTTATATTATATTTTATATAAATTGTTTTTGTAATCAGATTTTCTACTACAGACTATGCCTACAGGAGTAACATGTTTCATATCCATGTATGTGTGAGTGAGTGTGGTTGTTTTCTGTAGCCCCTTTTTTAGGTCTGTCAGACTATTAAAATAAATAGTTCTAAGTTATAGATATTCTTTAGTTTTGGTACTTTTTTCTATTTTTAGTGTAGTGACAATTTCTTCTTCTTCTTCTTCTTCTTCTTCTTCTTCTTCTTGTATTGTTTATTTTAAAATCAACTTTGAAGAAAAAAACAAAACAATTTACTTTCACCACATAACATAACATAATAGACTATACTATAAAATTAGACTGCAGATAAGAAAGTATAAGGTGAAAATCTCTTTTTCTGATACTAGAATAATTGAGGAAACAACATTTTTTGTTCCGTAAAAAATACGAGCAGGTTTACATTTATTATTCTGAACCCACACATTAGTAGTCCTTTCACTTTCCTTTAGCTATTACTGCATGTTTGATATGAACATACAGCTGAACTCATTTTAACTCTTGACACACATGAGAGAATATCATCTGGTAAACTAACAGTTTTTCTTGTCCTTACTATCATATTCATCCAATTTTACATGTTATAACTGCTTCACAATAACTCACAATGTCAAACACAACACACAAAATATGTTTTAAAACCCAAAAATATGAAACACATTATATCATCTTCATAACTAATAATGGCATTATAATAAATAAGAAACACAAAAATGTATAAACCTTGAGATACACCATAATACCAAAAGGGTCACGACCAGCGGCAGTGTTTAAATAACTAAAACCACTTATAACTTTGAAATTCCAAGCAATTTTAATAGGTTATATTTTTATTTTTTCGAACTTTATCATTGACAAAATGTATATTGTCTCTGAAATTTCAAAAAATTCAGATTTTTTTTTTGTAATAGCTAGCAAAAATTGTTACACCTTAAAATCTACTGTGCACAGGCTTTAAAATCATTTTCAGTTCCTAATAATGCTTAACAATTTTATCACTGAAAAATATATGTTGCCATTTAAAATTTTAAGAAAATGAGTTAAATGTGTAGAAAAATCTGTAATTCCTACTTTTCAGCAACAAAAAATGGTTATAACTTGGAAACTACTGCACAGACTACTAAAAACGTGGTAGTTCTAATTAGCATTCAAATCATACATCATCTTAACCACCGACAAAATATATGTTGTTGCTGAAAACTTCTGGAAAATTCTGATTTTCATATTACTCAGGCAAACAAAAATCATAACTTTGGAATTAATGAATTAATTTGAAACAGATAGAAAGTCAGATCACCAGTTCTGAGTTAAAAATTTAAAACGAAAAAATAACAAAGAAATATAATAATGTGTATTACTATAAGTAAAATAACATGGAATAAATCTGTCGGTTTCTGTCTCTGCTCCAGATGTGTGAAATTATAGCACAACTTGCCATCACCGGTTAGCAGTAACGCTACCTACGATCAGTTGAACATTAATCAAAACAATTAACATCTAATATCATGGTAGTTGTCCATCTGAGTATACTCTCTTGTCTGTGCATGATGGATTCCATTTTTTTTAACCAGCAATAATCCTAATAGCTTTTTTTTGCAAGCGTAATACTCTTTGTATATATCTCCCGATCTGAAAATACATTCTTTAGCAACTCTTACAATATTGACAGAGAATGTTAGGTTTTTACTCACATATTAAAACTTCCATAAAACCAGACACTCCTATCATTATAGAGTAACTAGAGTCTTAAAATTCAATAGACTATTGCAGGCAATACTAACCAAATGAATTTATAGTTTTAAACGAAATAGGACTATTTCAACACATATTAAAATGTTTTCATATAAATACAATAGTTCAATAAATATACCTTTTTGAGTTATGTTGCTCACAGTAGTTATTTCTTTTTGATTATTCAGTCATTGTCAAACCAGATTCTATTATATTAGTCTTTAATTGATTTATGCACATTATATTTAACATTTAACAACTTACATGTTTTACCCACACTAACAAACGTATAAATTTTAAAATCTGTGATAGTCACATGTGTTTGCGTTCTAGATATTACAATGCCTAAATAGCAGGAGAAATGTATGTCACCAAAAATAAAAAGGAAAAGCTGGATGATGAGGTTAAATCACTTCATGTATATTCAAAACCCAAATTTGACAGCTAAATATCAGTAGAATTTCATAATATATTTAAACTATTGTTTATAGACTTTGAACAAAGAATTAATCTTAATTTGACCTAATTATAAAAGTATAATTAAATAAGCCGATGACAATATTTATAAAATCTTAACATTTATTTAACCTTTTCCTCTCAACAGCTGGGCTCCTACAGCTGGCAAATCCCTGGCAAAACCGTTGTTTTTCTATCTCTTTGCCAACTTTCTGATATTCATTGGAAGATAATAAAACCTAGGCAATATTATTTGTACTCTGTAGTATCCAGAAACATCAGTTTCCTTTAGAAAAAAATAATTTTACTGAAACAGCTGTATGCCACCCTAGTTTTGTTCCCACATCGCCATAATTAACCTTTTTGCTTTGTTGTTCTGATAGAATTTGTATTTTTACTCCTTTTACTTGTTTAATGCCATTCACAGATATCAATAAATCATTCCTCCATAATAAATGTAATAATTAGTAATGAATTAGTGTCCATAATAGATGTGTATGGTGCCATAAATTAGCACCATACTATTATGTATCAATTATTATTTGATTTTGCAAAAACCTATGACAGGTTTGGCCAAGAGGCTATATATTTATTGATTTTAATTTTTAATTTTAATGCTTATACATTTTTTATACCAGGTAGTATTATAATTAATTGGTGTGTAAAGCCAAAGGTCCTGGGTTCGATTCCCAGTGTAGGTCATATATTTTTCATATATATATATATATGGAAAAAAATGACATCCGCATTTGTAAAAAGGGGTTATCCTGGGAAACTGGTTAGGAATCAGATTCATTTGGCACAAAACACAGATATCACACCCAAGAAGAAAAAAGATAACCTGTCCATATCTCTGGTTACCGATTATCACCCAGGCCTACAGAGATTAAACAATATACTGAAGAAAGGCTTCAAAATTCTACAAGCTTCCAACCATACCAAGAATCTTCTCACAGAACCTCCCAGAGTCTTGTTTAGGCAGCCCACAAATCTGAAACGCATGTTAGTTCACCCCAAGCTCCCCGATCCCAACACACCTAAACAACCTAACCTTCCCCACGGTTCTTTTCCATGCAATAGGCCATGATGCAAAACATGCAAAATACATCTCCCGTCCAACAACTTCAATAGTTCCTCTAGTAAAAAAGAATTTTAAATTAAAGGTCATCACACATGTACAACGAAAAATGTTATCTACCAACTACAGTGCAGGTTTTGCCCAGCTCAATATATTGGCCTAACCACGGACAACTTAAGCACCAGGATGAATGGCCACAGACATGACGTGAAAATCATGGATATGGAGAAACCAACTGCACAACATGCAGCAATCCACAACGTTGTCACTTTTGATGAATGCTTAACAACAAAAATCATAAAATCACTCCTTTCAGAATGTAACCCCTCAGAACTAAGAAGACAGGAACTGTCTCATCAATGGGTCACAAAATCAAGAGAACCCCCTAATCTTAACCTTAGATGAATCATCCTTTATTCTTTTCCCTTTCCCAACAGGCTTTACAAAAAAAATAATAAAAAATATAATAAATAAAATAAAAAATAATCTGTGGTTCAACACTCGGTCTTCAGTCTTCTTCTTAACTCTACTGATTGAGAAAGTGAACAGTGTTTACGAAATATTTCAAAACTTTAGTGTTTTTTGTGTGTTTTCTTACTTATGTACTATTAGGTAAACCAAGGACCATTTTCCAAGGTAAGCCTGTCTCCTGTCCATACAAAATCTAACCAATCTTTATATATGTGTAAAGAGAGAGAGAGAGAGATCTGGCCAAACCCCGTTTTTATATTGTATTATTTGAGATAGTAATGATGTAATGCGCATGCGTCAAACCATATGAGATTCCCATTTCCCAATACGAAACATGAATGTGAAGAATTGCCATTATGTCTAACCTATACATAGGTAGGCTAGATTTCGTAATTTTAAACTGTGATTTTTCTGTGAAAAAGTGAATTCCACATTGAAGAAAAAATAAATTATTCTTAAAAAAATAAGGGTAAATATGCATTGTATTGTATGTGTTAAATATTTGCTTCTATTTGTGATATCGTCAAATACGTACCTTATTATGTACAATTCACATCCTACTGATTATGGCATTTGTGCCAACATCATTTTCAATACACCAAATGGGCGATTCTCTACGTGACTCACGGGACATTCAGACACTTTAAACAGCTGTAAAAGGTTATGAAATTGTATATTTTTTAATTTGCCACTTAGGTCTAATGTATTTCAGTATATAGATTCCATTGATATAAATAAAATTTTAATTTTGTGATGCACAGGACATGGTGGAACAGCTGCTTTCCTAGGCGGTGTATTAACAATTTTATTTCTGTGATTTATGTAGTAAATCTAAAATTTAAAAATATTAATTTTATTATTCAAAATTTCTTCTGCTAAAAAAGTATTTTTTCTTGTTTAAAATAATTATATTTTGACATTAAATAAATCTTTAAAAATTCAAATGCATCGTGATTAACGGGACGCGATGCATGGGACAAAAGGTTCCACTTGATTTATTTGTCAGTTCTACAAATTATTACACAATAGTGACCAATATTTTGTAAATATACATTAAAATAAACATATTTAAGTATGTTTAAATATATTTTATTAATACCGGTACATTGAGATAAAATTTAGGGTTGAAACTTAACAATTATACTGATATGTATTTGAGTTGTGTATTTTTTTAATTCATCAAAAAGCATGTTGTTTGGAAATTGTAATACCCAGTATAATCTATAATAAAGCAATATTTCCCTCCATTTTAGTTTAATTAAAAATCGTTTTAAGCTTCAGGTTGTTAAGGAATTAAGCGCAGAGTTTAAGAAGAGTTTCACATAGAAAAACTTTGCTACTTCGCATGGCAAGGGCATTGTAGATGGAATAGGTGGAAGAGTGAAGTCTATTGTAAGAACTACAGTAATGACCTAGAAGTCTAATGCCCCGATAGTGCAAAATGCCACACAGTTTGTTGAACTAGCCAAAAAACTTATGACATCAACAATAATATTGTTCTTGAAAAAGATATTCCCAGAGACGATGAAGTCTGGAAGGATGCTGATAAGATCCCGGGTATACAGCGGAAACATGTAGTGCAATGTAGTTTAGAACAAGTAACATACTTTAATAATGCTCTGAATAGTGTTCAAAGAAACAAACAAACAAATGCAAGAACAAAACCAAATATAAATATCTGTGTATTGCGGAAGGTGAAGTGGAGGAAGATGGAGAGGTTCAAGTGATGTGGTTAAAGTGTATGGATGATTCTCGGAGAAGGTTTATCCCTGATGAAAATGACATATCTTATGTAGATTTTAGCCAAATTAAAAACCAGAAGTCCAATTTAAGGCCAAAGTGTTATGAATTTTCAAGTCCAATTGATGTTTATGAAAAGACAATTGATATTTTATAAAAAATTGTTAAATCAACAAAAAAGGTCTTGGGTTATATGTTAAATTTTTCCTAAGGCCTATGTTATGTTTGCATTGCATTAATAAAATATTTTAACATAAAGCAATGAAAAATGTCTATGCAATTTATATACGTTAAAACCCTTATTTTTCATTAAAATTTATTATTTTAAGTTAATCTTATAAAATGTAGGCCTTAAATATAGGCCTACCCTTATGTATTAAATATACCCTAATGTATCAATAAATATGATTTAAGTCAATATAAACTTTGTAAAACCCCATTTATTTACATTTTTACTTATGTCCCATGCATCACGTTATGCACGGTATATAACTTATTTTAAAAATACAACCATAATTTTTTTTTTTTTTTTTTAGTTAAAACTTAATAAAATAGACTAGGCCCCCTACCTTTGCAACATAAGTTTAAATAAGATAATACTATTTTTTAAGTCAGCAGAAAGAAAACTTGACGCTTTTTTGTGATGCATGGGATACAGTAAGGTGTGTTAGGAAATAGTACTGTAAAACGACTTAAAGGAAAAACTATCATTTTATGTTATAGGTTTTTATGTTATAGGTATGTTGCTCTAGAAGAGAGTATTAAGATCTATTGCACAATTTCATGAAAATATTGTAATATGACCAAATAATTACATATAAATTGAAGTAATTTTTCTGGGTAAGTGATGGTTCTATGATTGGTTAAGTTTGTAGACATAGTTTACATAACACAGAAGAAAAGTCAATTTTAATTTACCATTATCATAAAATATGTGTAGGCTATAATAGTATTAAAATATACTCATTATATATTATACTTAAACATTATTTCTAAAAACACATGCCAGTTTCACATTCTGGAGAATCGCCCAAAAACATTATTTATGTAAGAAAAAACAATTTAAAACAAGGGAATCCTCATTTGAAAACAAGGGAATCCTGCTTTGGTTATGTTAGTACAAGGGGCGACATCAAAAAAACTATTAGGTACCTCTGTATGACCTGAATCTGTGAGCCCTACATCTTGATGTTGTAATTACAGTAGAACTCCAATATCCAGATTAACTGGGACCGGACCTGATCTGGATAATCAAAAATCCGGATACAGTAATTGGATTTTTCTCAAACAAAGGCCGTTTTTAGGAAAAAAAGTAAACAAAACAAATTTTTTTTTTTTTAATGTCGGATATTGTTGATGTTCCCACTTTGTACACCTCGGTTAAATTTTTACGTGAGACACCATTGTCCAACTTTTCGATAATTTTAATTTTATTGGCCAACGATAACACCACACGTTTCCTCTTGGAACTCATCGTAGTACTGCACTCGATAATCAAAACACGATAATCAAAACACTAAGGAACACGAAAAAGTCAACATATCAATTCACCCGGCAGGTTGAAGAAGCACTGGCCGCCTGACTATTAATATACTGTAGTGAGTGACAGTAGCAGGGTGGCAAGGCAGTGTGAGTCATCGCTCCCCCTCCCCCCCACACCCTCCGCTATCGCTACACTATGTTAGAAGGGTCAACTACTACGCACAAATCCTACATATTATTGCTCGCAGGACGATGTGCCTTTAAAAACCCGATTTTAAAATTTTTCTCAATCTGATCCGAATAATTGGCGATCTGGATAATTGGAGTTCTACTGTATATCTCTCTATATATTTATTGTTTTATTAGGTCAGGTAAAGTAAGGATTACAAATATACCTTACCTGACCTGACCTTTATATAAATAACTTTCCTAAGCCTAAAATTCCTTTAAACCTAATTATATTTTGTTTAACCAAATCTACCGAATATTATTGGACTAATATATATGTCTAACAACATAATATATAGGAGGCATGTCATACTAAACTTCATTCTCGATGTATTTAGCAATGTAAATACTGACACAGACCTACCTTAACGACAATCCATAAGAGCATATTTGTTATTTTTTTACATAAATTTGTATTTGGTGCATTAAAAATGGTGTAGGCAAAAATGTCATAATCACTAAAGATGTGAATTGTACATTATAAGGTACGTATTTAACGATTTCACAAAATAGAAGCAGATATTAAACATGTATGGTACAATGCATATTTACTGAAATAAGGTATGTAATAAAGGATTTACAAAAAAATAACCAAAATTAGCTGTACTAGCTTATGTATATAATTACCAAGGCTAGTTATAATACTAGAACTAAATGATAACATGAATATTGCTTGTGGATTAGTGTTGAATTTCTCTATAATAAACATCACAAATTTGTTACCACCGTTTCGTCCATAATCTGAGCCAAGACCAACATCATAAAATAAAAATTCCATATGATGGTCTGCTATTGTATAGTTTTTTTTGTTGTTGCTAATTTTCATGTAATATAAATTTTGTTGGCTAACCTTTGTAGAAGGAAGCTTATTATGAGAAAAGCATGAGCCTAAAACCTACTAGGCCTACAATGCTCAAATGGCAATGTAGAATCCTAAAGTAAAACTATTTTCAATTAACATACTAGGAAAACGTTTTTCAATGGTAATTTTAAACAAATTAAATATCCCTTAATAATTACACAAATAATTAATTTGCCAACGTCATATAATTTGGATTGATAATTTTGTATTACTCACCTATTAAAAAAATAGTTATAAGACCTCCACAACTTAACCTAAACAGTAGACGCCTAAAAGTTAGTGTAATGTAAATTCATTAAAATTCTCCTACATATTTCTGTTTCCAAGGCGAATGAAAGAAGTTCATACTTTTTTTAAATATAAAGTAAAAGAAGATTTAATCATTAAAACAATTACAATGTTGACACCTGTCAATTTTTAACCACACGACTAAGTAGAAAATAACTTGCGTCTAGCCAGCACAAACAGTTACGGTATTACAGTTACCCATGATCTACGCATGCGTTCAAAGTTGAATATTTTAGCTCACCTTAGGTTTTTGGTTCTAAATAAATGATAATTTCACGCCATATAATTGTGGTAGTTTAAATTAAAATCGACAGATCTTAAATGCCAAATATTCACTGCGTAGATTATAAACTTCAATCATCAATAATTTTTGAAATTTTGTGTCGACTAGACAAATAATACACTTGAAATAATAAGAATAAACCAAATTTACATCCCTCACGTTTCAATTTTTTCCATATAAATTGAATCACATAGAGGTTGAAGACGTGACATTTATAAAGTTCTGAATTATTTGTAATGCTATAAATCTGTAACAATTATTGAGTGAGGCTAGATTCCCCAGAATTGAGCAGTATGTAGAAGATAAGTGGTGAGTTTTTCCATGTAAAACACAAAACTGATATTATATATAAATTATCTGTCATACTTCCTATTTGATTTTATTGTGTTTTTATTCTATATTTATTAGCTGTGTCGTGTCAAAACTTGCACAAAAATAATGTATAGATTGGTTGAAAAACAGAAATGACACATGATGAATACATATCAGAAACAGACCTATTTCCGATCCTTATGATTAGCACAAAAAGTAATCTGTAGGTATAAATATAGCAATAGAACGTAACCTACTATAGCACTATAGATTAATAATTGTTACATTATTTTTTAAACTGCAACAAATTAATTTGGTTATAAAATATTAAATTAGGTTCTATTGCTACTTTATATCCTATTAAAACATTAACTTAGAGTAAAGAAATAAAGCTATTATGTAGATTTTATTATTTGAAAATTGCTAATATTTTCCAGCAATTACATAAATTATTTTAGGTTAAGCTGTGTTTAAATTATTTTAAAACTCATAGGCAGCCTTTTAAAATTTTAACACGTCTTTGTTGAAGAACAGACTACACTAAGATAATATTAGTTTAAAATAAAATAAGAACACAATTTCTCACAAATATGTTTATTAAATCAAACGCGTTTCAACGACAATGTCGCCATCTTTTTGATGCATTGAGCTACAATAATAATAAGAGTTAAGTTTGATTATTGTAGTTTATATATCACTGAATATGGCGACATTTTCGTTCAAACGCGTTTGATTTAATTAATGTATTTGTGAGATATTGTGTTTATACTTTACATAGTAGGCTACACATTTTTCATTCCCAAGCATCAAAGTTTTATTTTTATGTTAAAACATCTCACAAGTCAAGCTCAATGTTTATTTATTAATACTAGTTGTCTGTTGTGAAGCAGAAAGATATTTAACATTTCTTTGTTGAAAATGTTCGCAGGAGGTAAGACAGAGGACTGGTGAAAACTAGATAACTTGAAGTTGTGTAGGTAACACTTGCGGACGGTCTAAAGCGTATAGTCAACTCTGTGATATTACATCTGGAATATTTTTGGTATCTACAGCTCTTAATCCTGAAAAATTAGTAACGAGGAAAAAGTAAAATGTCTCCTACAATTACTTTGATAACTATTAAATGTATACCTAAATAATTTATGAAGCATAATCATTATCATTAGTTAGGTCTTTTTGGAATATGGATAATACAATAAGTATTGCTAAATGTTACAGTGTCAGAAATTACTCCATGAGGATCTGGAAGCCATTACAAATATTTTTCCATAATTGTGCTTTACCATAAGAGTTCCTAATTGTATTTGCAAGTGAGAAGATCTACAGCTCGATTTTCTCCTATTAAGCCAAACCATTCTTTAAAAATATGCCCCTAGTGACTTTTGTATGTACCCTTCAAACAATTTTGTATTGCCTTGTGTAAAAGCACATTTCCAAAAAACAGTTCAATTAATATATCAAAGGCTCTTTGAATATTGCTATTTTTATTCTTTAAATATTGCATCTCCGAATTAAGTCTTTTATAGAACATCTTGTCGGTCATACATATTATTATTTTTAAGATTAGAAGAAATGAGATGTAAGAACAATGAAACTTTAAATTTTCTAGTATTACATCTATGATACATAATGCCAAGATAAATCAATCTCTTTTCCCGCATTGGAGTATTTGTCATTCTTTATATTGTAAAGATACAAACTACCTAGAAAATGGGAAGAGCCTTCCCCTGGCTTTGGTGCCCGATATGTTGAAATTTACTGGTAATACGACATCGCTGTTCTGAAATTATATCGGACACTCAAGGCTACGTTCTGCTCCCTCTCGTTTACAGTTATCATAGTAGCTGAAGCTCAACAATTATCTCTATCTATGTAGTGAAATTAAAAAGGTCGCCATAAAATTATTAGAAGTTAATAACAACAATTAAATAATGTTATAAAAGCATTTTAAAATGTATAAAACTAAAACGACACATACTTACATTACGATTTTTCGTCTTGAACGCTATAAAAATGGTTGAAGATGGAATAAATTTCACATAGATAATTTTGTAAAGAATTAAATTTTCTACAAACGAGCCTTATTTTTATATAATTAATTAATTAATCTCAAACTGCTACAATGAGACGACAAAAGTGTTGGTATTTTTTATTTTATTTATTTTTTTTCATAACCTTAATTTTACGTTAAGAATATGCTAAATATTGTGTAAATATATCTTGTAAATAAATGAATAATTACAGGAATAAAATAACTTATATAACTATTTTAACTATGAATTTCTAACTGATTAGTTGTATTAAAAACCAAATTATAATGACAATAATGAATATTAATATAAATAAATAATACAATATAAGGTAATAATAAAAAATATTAATATACATAAATAATACAATATAAATATAATAACCATAAAGTCCATACAGCTCGCGCTAAATAAATTATCTTATTGTTCTTGACGATTACAAATTTTAATTAAAAAAGTAATAGGTTAATTACGTCATATGTATAGATAGTGCAAGCTAGGAATGTGCCTGGGTGTGCAACTGTGCATACACAAACGATGTACTTCCGCCGCAGTAAATTACCTTGTCAATGTGAAATCGTGCAACCACCATTAAAAAAACTGCCACTGAAAAACTAGATTATTTTGTCTCCATTATGTTGTTGTTCATTTCAGACAATGCCTTAATACTTCTCGTAATCAATGAATTAGTTTCAATATAAGTAAATTATTACGGAACGTTTTGAAACGTCAAAGTCTTGAAGTTATGGTAGATTCTTATAAAATTTCTTAACAATTTTCCAAGTGTAACTAGTAGTATTATTTTTATTATATAATTTTTGACAGAGTTCTACCCACCTCTGTTTCTTTGCTTCACTTATTGTTTCAGTGATTTGCGTCATCACTAATTCATAATATATTCTAAGGTTTAGTGCACTCGTTTCTTCACTGAATTTTTAAAAGTTAAACGTCAATTCGCCTTTGAACATTTTTCTTAACTAAGGTGAATATAGGAATATACCATCATTTCAAAAATAAACCAATGTGGTGCGCTCTGGTATCGAAAAGTGTAAACCAATAAATGGTACTCTATAATATTAACCCTCCCAACAGCAGTAACTATCGTCGTCGGTAACAAAATGTAATTAATAAACTACGATTGTCGACAACAAAAACATATCGGGAACTCTACTAGGATGGATTCACATAGACAAACGTCATGCAGGCGACTAGCGGACCGTCACTGACCTTGACTGACATCTTTAGAAAGGTACTAGAAGTGGGATAGTACTAGCTCTCCTCACTACTACACTTTACACCGATCGACTGTTTTGTGTAGGCTGCGTCGTGACTTTTACGAATGATTAGTAATATAAGAGTTTTAATATTGATGATTTGACATACTTTTGAGAGAAAGAATTTAAACACAACTTGTTAAATGTAAAATTATGCCAAATCAATTTCTGGAAAAAAAATATCCATATAATTTATTTGTAGTCCACAAAACATATTTATAACTCTTGATGTACCTAGTGTATTCTTCTTTGCGCGACACTAATCCGAGTTTAAAAATTGAGAAGTTAAGGTACTAGGAAGTTAATTTAGTGGAGAAATGATAAAGATTTCGGTGCCTTGTAAAAAAAATGCGTCCCACCTTCATAATAATGGATTCTATGATGTCAAGAAATACTGTTTTTAGTTTACTGTTGAGGAAGTTAAAAATAAAGATATTTATTTCTACAGTTGGCTATAGTGATGAGCAGTAGATCATCCATTTTCGCCTTGGTTCCTTCTTACCTAGCTATAGAGTTTAGCTACTGAAAAAAAACACGTGTTTGTTCGCAGGTTGTGGTGATTTTTCGTGGGAGTTAAATGAGGTGGTTATTTGAAAATTATAGTTTTTAATCTTACTGTTGTTAATTTGTTTTTAATTGGTGTTTTTATTCGTTACTTTTTAAAATGAACCAAGAAAAACTACGAAAACTCCAAGCCCAGGTAAGGATTGGTGGAAAAGGAACACCAAGAAGAAAGAAGAAGGTTGTTCATGCCACAGCAGCTACAGATGATAAAAAGTTACAGAGCTCTCTAAAAAAATTGTCTGTGAATACAATACCAGGCATAGAGGAAGTTAATATGATAAAAGACGATGGCTCTGTTATTCATTTCAATAACCCTAAAGCCCAAGCTTCATTAGCTGCCAATACATTTGCTATTACAGGTCATGGTGAGAATAAACAAATAACAGAAATGTTACCTGGTATTCTCAGTCAACTTGGACCAGAAGGCTTAAATCAATTAAAACGGTTAGCTACAAGCGTTGCCAGCAGTGCTGGGGGTGGGAAGGCAACAATCGAAGAAGATGACGAAGTTCCAGAACTGGTTGAAAACTTTGATGAAGCAAGTAAAGAAGAAGTTTCTGTTAATGTCAGTGTGGATGAAGTAGCAGGCGAGGGGAAAGAAAATAAGGCACCGCCAACTGAACCAGAACCTAAGGAAAAGGGTTCAAACTAATGATGGAAAGAAATGCGAGTCACCTACATAAATTTATAAATTTTAGAGGTATGACTATAATAAAGTGTTTTAAAGTATTAGTTTATGTTATATATATTTTATTTTAGTATTATTCTGCAAGTATTATTTGGTAAATATGCAAGAGACATGTCCAATCGATTTTAAGTGCGAAGTATCGGCATTTTGTCTTCAAAATTGCATTTTTTCCCCTGATACTTTTGATCATTCTGATCAAAACTAGTTACTTTTTATGTTTCCCAATTCATTATTTCTATCAAAAATTTGTGATTTTAAATGACTGTTTTATGGAATGTTAAGGTTATTTTGACATATATTTCATCATTTTCAACAAAATCTATCGATGTTTTTTTATTTCGTGCAGAAAATAGTTCTGTTTTAAGAACTGTCGAACTATGTATCATTTAGTATCAATCATGTCGTGTAACAAGGTCAAGGAAGGTAACTATAGTAAATATCGGTTGTACATCGTCCTTCGATTTTTCTATAAAAAATGATGAAAACAAAGTATTTACCTTGTATTCAAAGGATCAGATCAATTAGGCCTATGTGTCGCAATAAACATTTCAAGCCCCAAAATGCATTTATTCACTGTTGACACATTCAAAACAAGGGAATACAGCTGTTAAGTTAAAGTCTAGTGACGGAAAGTAGATGTTAATGTTTGACTATCTTAGTGAAGTTAGTGTAGGCTGTGTGTTCATGACTACCTTATTTTAAAACAATCAGATAATTTTTAATTTCGTAAGATACCGGTACTTAAAGTCAGAAAATGTATTAGTTTATTAGTAAATAGGAATATTGAAATTGATTTCATAATTAGTAGCAACTAAGTTGGGTAAGTTACAAAATGGGACGTAAATTACATAGGCGAGGTCAAGTCACTATATCTAAGATCACTTGTTCTCAAGTCAGTTAGCAAAACATAAATTACATTGGCGAGGTAAAGTCAGGTGGCTATATATATTTATATAGAGCACCTGACGACCTAATAAAAATGTAAATTACATATGCGAGATCAATATAAGTGGCTATATATTATATATAGCTACCTGACGAGAACAAGTATCATAGATGCAGTGACTTGATGAACGTAGTTATTAGTATTAACGTTGGTATTCCTAATCTACATAGGTGGATTTCATACTTTTATAAATCTCATTTTCTATTAAACTAATGCATTTTGGGTCTTGAAATTTTTATTGCGACACATAATATGATTTGATCCTTTAATTATAAGACAAATACTTTGTTTTCATATTTTTTTTATAGAATAATTGAAGAATGATGTACGACAGATATTTACCATAACTATATATAGGCCTACATGATATATGGTTACCTAACTAGACCTAGTTAAAGAACTACAGATAAAGGAAGTTTGTTATATATATATATATATATATATACAAACATCAGAGTCATTTTTATGTGTTCTGTAATGTTTTTATGAAAAAAAAATACTGACGAAGCCGTAGCGAATCAACCCTGAAGATGCTGACATATTGATGCGGCGAAACCGATTGGAGAGAACAATCCGTGTATGGGATAACATAAGTTGAAATATTTGTAATTATATATATATATATATATGGTCATCTAAACCAGACCTAGTAAAGGAACTACAGGTCTGGGAAGGTAATATATATAGTTACCTAACCAAAACTTCAGTTCATTTACTAGGTCTTGTTAGGTCTATATGTACCTAATGGCCTGCCGAGACCTAGTTCACGTGATTCTGAATTCATATAGCGTAGTGATATTATCAAAAGACATGTAATGCGCATGTGTCCAACGATATGCTATTATCTTCCCTCTGAGTAATGTATGAAACCTAGATGCAAAGGCTCATTGCGTTTTTAAAACAGAAATCAAATGCATACTGGCATATTGCTATTTCTGACATTCTTTCAAATCAGGTAGGTAGTAACCGATTTTATGATTTTTTTTGCCATTAAATTCAACACTTAATTACCATATATATATATATAGTCATCTGGCCAGACCTGTATTTCCATGATAATGATCGAACCTGTATTTGCACAATACTAGGCTAAGTGTTTCCAAGCAGTCACCCATCCTAATATTAACCACACCCAATGTTGCTTGACTTCAGTGATTCGATGAGAACCGGTATATTCAATATGGTATGGCCATTTGCAAGAGTAAGAGCATATCTAAATGTAAAAGCATATCTGAAAATTAGCTCCGCATTGAAAACGTATTAATAAGAAATAACCTAGAACATGATTACAAAAAAAAAATCGCAAAAAATACCTGTAGCTATCTTTGTAAATATTACCCAAATGTTGCGTAGGTTATTAGGTAATATTAAGGTAATATAAATGTGACCACTCAATTTCCTCATTTAAACTAAGTATTATTATTTTTTTAAATGATTGTTTTTATACTAGTATATATATCTTACATGTTGAGAAAAACATGTTTAATTATTAGGCCTATATCTCGTGTAGCACTGAAGATAGCAACTTTGTTGTTGAAATGCGTTAGAATAAATAAACATATTATTTGTGTTATTTAATATTTAACAATCTGTGAAATTGACAAATTTTAACATATTCAATCGGGTAGCCATATTGAATTCACTCGTGGGGCACAATGTGTACTTCATTCACTTTTACACGTTGATATTATTACGCTTCTATGATATAAGATTCCGGATACTAGGTCTTTGAAACCAAAACCTAGTAAAAGAATTATAGGTCAAGTAAGGTAAAAAAATATATATATATATATATATATAATGACCTTCCTTGACCTGTAGATCTTTAACTAGGTCTGGTTAAGTAACTATATATTTTATGTATAATTACCTTCCCTGACCTTATTATACGACATGATTGAAACTAAATGATACATAATTTACAGTTCTTCATAGTGACAGTTCTTAAAACAATTATTTTCACCACAGAATAAAAAACATCGATAGATTTTACTTAAAATGACGAAATATGTGTCGAAATAACCTCTAAATGCTATTCAGTCATTTTTAATAGCTGATTTAGGATAGAAATAATGAATTGTGAAAGATAAAAAGTGGTAAGTGTATTTAATAAATATTGAAATGGTAGAAAAACGCTATTTTAAAGAGGAATATCCGACACTTAAATCGATCGGACAATTTCTCTCCATATTTACTGGTTATATATTCTATATGCAAAAACTGTAGCCTAATTAATCTCACTTTCTCAACTTTGTTCTTGTGTATTTCCTATTTATAGGCTTGTGCATGTTTTATTTTTATGTTTTCTTAAGACTATGTAAAACAAATTGGGTGTTATCTTGGTCACGCTGTTCTTAACAATTATCGCTTATAAAATAGGGAACGTTTCTAGATCTTTATAAATTGCAAACCGGTAACATTGTCTAAAGGCACACTAGTTAAAATATGTGTCCATTTAGTTTATATTCTACACCTACCTATGTTGGGTCTTCCATATGTAGTTAATCTCTTTTTAGGAATTTTTAAAAACTAAAAGGACCTCACCTGTCATAGACAGCAAATATTTGTTGTGTATCCATATTTTTATTTTGTTACAGCCCTACTTAGAATAGAATTAGAAAAAAAAACTGGTATATATTGGGCTAGTAATAATCAGTATGACTCCATAGGATCCAGCTACTGTCTATTAATGTGAGGATTCTAACAGTGTGAATTAAAATAGCTACTTAATAACATGATTCGTGTAAGTCTACATTCAGGTTTATTGGTTTTTGTAGGGGATAATGATTGTTATTGTTTTTTCCTAATAAGTTTAAACAAAAAATAGTAATTATGTATTGAAACTTACCCTAGGTTTTAGTTGCTAAAAATCATGCAAACTTAAACTATTTACCTCGATTGTCATTAATTTGGATTTTTTTTTAACAACACGAAACAATTTTCAAGTCTAAAAATCCATTAATATTGAAGAGACTGACACTAAGACACAAGGAGATATATGTTTTAGAAAAAGGTTTATAAAAAACAATTCCAAAGATTAAAAATATGTGAAGCAAAATATGTAGGAAAAAACAGACTTTAAATAGTTGTGGTTAACAAACTAGGTTTAGTAAGAATCATTCTAAATATGTTAGGTTAGATGGTTTTATATATGTAACCATTAATGTGTGCGGATAAGAGATAACATAGATCAATATGCAGATAGTGTGAATATATAATATAACCACCTAACCTAACAATAATGGTGATTATTGTTAAACCCAACATATTTTTAGTGATTCTTGCTAAACTAAGTAAGTTAATCATACACTATTTGTGGTGATTCTTGCAACCAATAATTTAATATACATTTTTGTTTACCACCTTATTCCTATTTCACGGCAAAGTAAAATATTGTCAACAGTTGTATTACGTGTATGCGCAATTAGTCTGATTGATAATAATCGATACTAGTTGATACTCGCTATTTTGTATAATATCTAGTACCTGTTATCTCTGATCTAGCTCGGTGTCTGTGATTACTTCAGTGATAACAATTTACTATACTTTACATAATAACCTGCTTTTATATGAACTTGGTACTTTTCAATTTTTTCAGTGAAAACTTGAATTCCACTTTGAAATATTATTTTACATTTTTTAAATAATGTTTGTACTTGCTAATCTTTACTAAATTTTCTTATATGTTAGTAAGAAT
The DNA here is from genome assembly GCA_963513935.1 of Aphrophora alni. Classification (NCBI taxonomy): domain Eukaryota; kingdom Metazoa; phylum Arthropoda; class Insecta; order Hemiptera; family Aphrophoridae; genus Aphrophora; species Aphrophora alni. The sequence continues at coordinate 109,303,271 of OY740765.1, forward strand.
GTATTTATAATCAAAGTTAATATTTAACATATTTATTAAAAATAATTTATCAGATTTCAATTAAACTAAACTACTTGTGCTAGCTGTTTATTCTCGATTTTTGGTAACTAACTTCCGTTCTAGTACATGTCCTGGGATTGTTATTATTCTGATCTTGTTATTTTGAACAAAGTCATGTAGGCTAATTTGTTTTTTCCAAAGTTGGCCTTTTAACAATAAATACTAGTTTTCGGTAAATACCTATTGTACATTGTCATCGGATTTTGCTATATTTTCTATAACATTATAATAAGCAAAACAGTATGTAAAGAAGGTGGTTTTTTCATAGACATTACCATCGCCTTTCACAGTTATTTCTAGTTCAAGTTCTGGTGTTGTTGGACATGTGAAAATATTTGATGAAACTACATTATTTATGAAAGTTCTACTTTAACATACACAGTGACAAGTTTATTAATACAGTATAGGTTAAGTTTATTTCACAGAAGACATTACATAATTTAAATTAAATCTCCAACACAAATAAATGTAAAAACAAAACAAAGAACAGCTTAAAAATAATTCATTAATAATAATAACGATAAAAACATAAAATAACAATTGCATTACACATTTATAATTTAAAGCTTAATGGTATAAATACATTAATTTATAAAGGCAACTACATCATTGACATTCCTCGCGAATGACCTCTGTGAAATTAAGTCACTCTTTAACTTTTAAGTTAGGATATGGCTATAGGCTTCCAATTACATAATAGGTCATTTTATATTTGTTAGTAATATCTAAAAGTATGCACATAATTAAGCTTGTTAAACCTAGAATGGTGATCTATAGGTCTACAGAATGATAATATTGGGTCAGATTAAAAATGTTTGTTAAAAAAAGTGTATTTTTTTCCTTCAAGTAATATAACTATTTTTGTAATCGATTTTAAACTAATTTCCTGATGGTTTAGAGCAGAGGTCTCCAAACTACGTCCCGAGGGCTGGGTCCGACCCATGAGCAGGTTTTGTCCGGTGCGCTGCCTATCTGACTAACTTGAGTATAACAGCCGATTCATATTACAGTAGATCCGAGCTTCTGTATTAACCGATGTGAATCCAAGATTTATGAAATTACAGAATAAATCACATTTTAACTTTCATTTTCATGCATAAAACTTCATTGATTTATTTATAGACTACGTGAAATAAAATTGTATCGAGTAAAACAGTTTTAAGACTCTATAAAGATTTAAAATATCACACACACACACACACACACACACACACACACACACATACACACACACACACACACACTTAAGATGCTGATGCGGGGAGAATGCTGCAGTTGTGAAGGTTGTTTCATCAGGTAGTGTACACAGTAGTTTTGTTCATAGGAAACTGTTTCAATTCTTGAAAATAGGGTTGTGTTTCCTTACTGAGAATGTTTTATTTACACAAATTCAGCCCCCTCTGCTCATATAAAAATACTGTACAGACCAATGAGAAACATGTACGATTTATATTTCATTCTGATTTGTATAAAAACCATATTTTGTAATTAAGACATCTGTCAATCAACTCCACGTGTTTATCCTAATGTGTTATTTGCCTGCTAATATTTTTAGTCTGTGTTAAACTTTGCAAGCCAGATTATCATTATAAGTGGAAAGCGAAAGAATTTTGTTTTATCTTTAAATGAAAAATGGAAACGATAATAAAACACAAATTGTGTTTTATTATCTTTAAACATGGAATTCCACCAAGAACCATCGGTCTCAACAGTAATGGGAAAAGGGGGGGGGGAAATGGAAACCATTATCAAATATTTTTGTTAATTAAAATTTTTTAATATTGTACAGTAGATATTTAAAGCTAAATCAAATAGATTTTCATGTAAACATAACTCCAAATTAGTTTATACAGTACATTATAGACGTAAATGCTGCGGGAAATTTCACCTCAGTGATTTTCTCATGCCCTACTCTATTATCCCAGTTTTAGATTATCTGAGGTGTGGCCGGTTCCAATTACCTCGGGTAATCAAGGTTCTACTTTATATGATAGATTAAAGCAGTATGAGTTGTTCTACATCAGATCACCCAAGGGAAAAATGAAATGTCACCTACCATTTCAGATTTTTGATAATTTTTTTTCTATGTGTTGCTATTACCAAATTATAAAAGCATGCTAAATTTTTTGGCCCAAGTCAAATACTTTCAGAGATATAGGAAGTCAAGTTACAGTAAAATAAGCGGTTTTAGTGTTCCCGCAGCTCTGCAATGACCATGTCACTTATAATAGAAAAATTCATAACTCTGTAAAAATTGAAGATATCAATACCAAATTTTGTTTACTGTTTTGTTTAAGACATGCCGATTTCAGAAAAAATAGCTTGTTCTTCTATTTTTACATGTATAATTATAAAAAAATTAAAACAGTGTTTTTCAATTTTTTTAATCACTGAACATGTTTTTTTTTTTTTTTTCAAAATTCGATTCCAAGGAGAGGCAGTATTCAAGTTAAAGATTTTGCAAGTGGAATGTTTTCAGTGTTTTGTTTGGGTCAACCTACATATATGAAAAAACCTTATTAAGAATGAAGCATATGAAATCTAAATATAGAGCTAATTGGTCAGCTAACTTCTCACATCGTTAATGTTCCATTGTATCATACTATTCAAGTTTAAGTTCCTAGCCATAATTTATGATGAAAATATAAATAATACCAATGGATTCATTAACAAAAAGGGTTTGGACTTGTATCATTCTTACCACCTGCCTGACTTGAAAAACCATCAGGTGTTTTAATTTTAGTTTTAGTTTTTGAAGTCTCAGGGTCAAGCTCCATAGCAACTTCAACGACTGGAATGTCAGGTGTTGAAGGCTTCGGAGATGCCTCAGGTGATTTTTGAAAGGGTTTAGAAGAACCAGCTCCTCCCTCATTTTTGGTATCTGTAAACTTGGTTGTTACACCCAGTGGTCTACTGGGCTTGCCTATAGTATGAAACATTTAAACACCATACACAATTTAAAATTCTCCAAATATTGTTACTTTAGTTATACTCAATGTAGATTTTGTTCCCATGTATATCCTTCTATCTTGCGAACTATAATCAGTTGATTATGACTAAAATGACAATTTTTGTGAATTTTAAATTGTGTATTGTGTTTAAATGTGCGTTTATTTATTTGGTGTAATTTTATATTTGTGACAAGTGCGAAGCCTGATGATGTCTTTTTGTAGACGAAACGTACGTAGCTAAATAACATTCCACTAAGGATTATTTTAGACAGAACAATTAAAGTAAATACAAAATATATTTAATATAAACAAGCCAGAGGCTTGAAACAAAATAAATTATAGATACATATTGCTATAATTAGGGAACTGCTGAATCAAAATTATAGTATCTCTTTTACTTTTTTGATTTGATATTTTGGTATTATTATTTTTGTTTGTTAATTTTCCTTAAAATACTTTATATAATTTCTTAAGTTTAATATGGTTTTAAATTTCCATTATTCTGTATGACATATTCAATATTTTTCAATTCCTCAGAAGAAGAATGTTTTAAAGCAGAATATGCCTTAAAATAAGTCTTTGTTTTTATTATTGTAAATCTCAAAAAGTTTTATTTGGATAAAAATATTTAATATAATTGTTCATCACAAATAGCAAATAGATAAAACAACCAATGGTTATGAGTATACATATCTGATGCTTTAGCATCATTTTATGTAGTATACTAAATGTATATAGTATGCTTCTAAACTTGGGATTAAAACAATAGTATATGATAAAGCAAGGAAAGGTGGATCTATATATATATTTATAATTATTGGAATATTACTAGTACGAACAAAGATAATTATTCTTGTGAAATCTGTTGTATTAATTATTAAATATATGATGCAAATAATCGAGTCTTTTAAATAATTAACTAAATGAAATGTTTCAATGTGCCGAAACTAAATATTTGATATGCCTTTGGTTATTATTTGTGTTACTAACATACATGTTTTTTACATATATGTCTTATATACATTTAAAAAATGTTTAATTTTTTTGTTTCAGTGTTCAAGACATGGTAATTGAAACAGAGTGGTGATTGAAAAATTAAATAAGTGGTCAGATATATTTTAGAGATTCTTATTCAGTTGCACCATGAATATGTGTGGGTTCAATATTGTAAACAGTAATAATAAAAGTGTAAAAAAAAAAATCTAATATATTATGTCTTTTTGTCAAGTCCTGAGTTTTATTGACATCAATGAAGACACTCTAATCTGTTAGAAATTTAACACAAAACTGTTATTGTTACCACCAGTTGAAAATGGTATGGTACTATATGTTTAATAGTAACATTATTTTGTGTAAATTTGATAATGCTCTAAAAAAGTAAAGTACTTATTATTTTTAATATATTGTAATACCAGTATACAGGGTGGTTTTAAAGTCCCTTCCCCCCTGTTTTTTTAACAAAGTTCCCCCCTGTAATATAAGTACTCAAGTTGCAGTAATATACACTTCTCAGTTTTTAAGTACATACAGAATAGTAGGTAGGTTATTCAGACTTTCACTAAAGGATTTATATTAATTTAAGACTTCGAAAATAGACATTTTCTTAATATTAGGTGTTTACATTTTTAATCTCTGAACTATCAAGGTTCTGTCAGTTGAATTTTTTTTTTTTTTGCATTTATCGATTAAAACTTAAATTTTTTCATAACAAAGTCTATGTATATTTGCCTTACTTCAATATATGAAACAAAATGAATATTATCAATTGACCGTATTTGTATACCAGTAAAAGAAACTGTAACGCAGCTTAAATACTATTTTCAATTTGACAACTGAGAAAGAAATTATGGTATGATCAGGTTAATTAAAAAAAATCAAGAATTGTGACAAAGCATTATGTTGGAAAGGGGCGGGGTTGAACCTTCTGAAATATGTGTGGTGAGACGGTCGGCTTATTAATGCCCGGGCTGAAATTTCTTCCCAGTCCAACCCTGATGGGCGGTATTTGTTATAAAATAATTTGATATAAAATATGCAACAATATGTGGGGGGGGGGGCTTACTGTATAGTAATTCAAATGCTCCTTTGGATAAATATATTAAACATGTAGGGAATGGAGTTGATGTTTTGGTTGAACAAAATTTATTTCTTGTTATGTCTCTGGTAGGTATATCGGGCGGTGAATAAAAAACGAAAGGCTTGTGTTGTATAATATTTAATTTAATTTTTATCAAAACCGCAGGGATATATACATTTCATTTTGAAGAGGATAATTTGATTTCTTTGAACACCGTCATTTCATTTCATAAGGGGTGGTGATATCTACCCGTTAAATTTTAAATGGTGAGAGTAAAGAAGTATATAATTTTAAAGCTTGTTACATAACATCTCATTGAAATGGTATTTTAATTTTTGGATCAATAGTTGAGAAATTGTAATAATTTTTTACATCTGCTAGTTTATTTACATGTCAGTTTGTTCAAAATGATGACCTCCAGCTTCTATTATGCAACAAATTTTGCTTAAAACCTTAACATACATTCTGGAGTTACTTGACTACATTCATTTTTGATATGTTGCTATAAATCTTCTAATGAAATGATCTGGGTCGAGTAAATTTTATATTTTATAATAAAACAGTTGTTAAAAAAGGAGAACAGTTTTTGTTAAATTCCTATCTAGTTAAGTTGGGCGCCATTTTGTAATGTATTTATTACAAAAAATAAATAAATAAAGATTTAAAAATAAATTTAACACTAATAGTAAATATTAATATCTCTTGGGTCGTGAATTCTTTAGAACAAGTGTACTGAACAGAACACTGGATAAAAATATAGAAGTCCTTTTTATTCTGAAATGCACATACATTTTATTTAAACAAATTATTAAAACATATATGAAGACAAATTCCTATAAACATGTATTACTTGTTAATACATCATATATATATATATATATATATATATATATATATATATTAACAAGTATTTAAATATTTAAATATATTATTTAAAAAATCCTTAAGAAGAAAATTTAATTTTATTAAATTTATTGAATTTAAAATTTGGTTGCAACCGAATTATTGAAATTGAATTTAATAATATATTATAGAAAAGAATTTAATATTTTATAGAAAATTAATATAGGTCTACTTTATTCTTGAATTGATATGCAGGAATATTCAACAAAAAAATTTAATAAAAAAGAAAATCTCACAAGTTTTAAGATCTTAACATTACTTTCAAAACAACATATTATGTTTTTTATAATAAGTCATCAAACAAAATTACAAATACAAGATTAAAATATTCATCAAATTTGCAAGTCATTGAACAATCACATTTTATCTTATATAAATAGTAGTTTATACGTGCTTTACCAAACACGTGTATTAGTTTGTAACAAACTCTTTATTTAAAATCACCACTTTTCCTTGTTGTAACTGCATGGCGTCGTTTCATCACAATCACTTTAATCGTTATTCAGGGTTAATCTTATAAGTTCACACTTTTCTCTGGTAAGAACACATCAATTGTTCACGTAATAAAAGGTATAAATTAAATGTTTAAATTGTTTTATTTTACATAAAACATCAAAAAAAACTTAGTCTTTGTGTTTGTACCTTCAGGGTTACGTCATACCTTTGCTGATTATACAAAATTATTAGGTTGAAAACTTTTTACTTCAAAATGTTCGTTTTTTTTTTATTCAAACATTACTGAATCATAACAACAAATAACATTATATGTTAAAACAGTTCATTTTTGTTAATACACTCTATTAATACTTTGCCTTTGTCCAAACTGGACACGAATGTCCGAGAGACGTGCTCTCGCCTTGGAAGTTCTATCCAGACTAAACTATATATCAGTTGGCGGTTATTCCCAAGTCTTTCGTCTTTGTATTCAAAATGTTTGCATTGCACTTTTTTAATTATAAAACTTATAATCATTCTAATTATTATAATATAGAAAAAAATTCTCTGATCATTTGCCATTATTTATTTCATTTATTTATTTAAACTTTATTGAATTTAATGGAAAAAACAAAATACGTTTCCTGCTTGAATCATCAAGTTTAGACGTACACCCCATTTTATCTAAGATCAAAGTGTATATCCTATTTTGTTTAAAATCAAAGAACTAAAAATGTACACTATTACAATAAGTGACTCCACAAAAGGAATCTTACGAGAGCAAATATAGTAACAAATATGTCAGAAATTCTACAGAACCCCTCTTATTAATCAATTGAACTGGAAATCATTGATCAAGATACTGTTAAACAGCAGAGCATAGTGCTTACTGTTGGAATACTGTTTATGAAGGGGGAAAAACAAATACATTCATTCGAAAAGCAAATATTAAAATAAAAACTTGGATTATTAATTGCATTTATTTTTGAAAATTCCAGAGGCAGTTTCAAAATAATATTCAATCATTTCTTGTATTTTGTATGAACGAAAAATTGTGATGTTAAAAATTACCCCCTGGCTGCTGCAAAAAGTCTTTTTTTATACAATGCCTATTTCATACTGGCAAAAATAGTGATGATGTAGAAATCTTTTGCCTGAGGAACAAAGAAGACTGAATAAACGTATATAATCAGTTGTGTGGCTAAGCAAGCCAATTGCTAAAAGTAATCATAAAATAATGGTTGACAGTTAGTTTCCAGTTTAGAGGTAAATGACGAGCTCCAAAAAATGGGCCTCACCTGTGTTGGAACGATCAAGAGGGATATAAAAGAAGCTCCTCATGAGTTTCTTCCAAGCCAAAAACTCAGCTTGTTATGCATTCAATGGAGCAAGTACTTTAGTTTCTTTCGTCCCAGAAAAGAATAAATCAGTTATTTTACTTTCAACATTGCACCATAACACAGTGAATCAAGAAAAGAAAACACCAGTAGTTCTATGCTTCTACAACATTATGGAATGTGGCATAGACTTATTGTACATGTAATGCTTCCAATAGGAGGACCAGGTGTTAGTCAATGACATTGTTTTTCAGATTAACAAACATCACCCATCATAAATGCATTTATAATATACATGTAATATATAAGGACACTAAATGACTCATTTACAGTTAACTAAAGAACTTTCTAAAACTTTGGTTAAGCACCATCTCGGAAGAAAAATTGCAGTGCCAAACCTTTACCAAGTTATTGGAGTGATAATAATCCCACATAAATGTTGGATGGTCATACACAACATCCTCAGAAAGTAAACATTTGGAGAGGAATTATAAGACTTTTTATTTTATATGGCAATCTAATAGGAACGTAACTGAAACTTGTTAGCCATTAGGATTTTACCAAATATCTGGGAAAATGTGAAATGTTTCAATACGAATACAATAAAAAAGCTAAACTACTTTATCAACTAATTGCCCCACATTGGGCGCCAATTTAAATTATTCAATAAAAACAAATAGGGTAAACTACTTTTTTTTAACTAATACTAAAAAAAATATATGAATTGAAATAAATTGCTCAGCTTTATGGGCGCCAGGAAGCTTAAAGCTTACCAATTTTGAAAAAATAGAAAAATTGAATTTACAGTCTCTCGAGGTCAAAGGTTCTTTTTAAGAGGTACTTTGCACTAGGTAATAATTAAGAGAAACATAGTCTTGTTCTGCTGAAATTGTACACAAAATATTTATTAACATGATATTCAATGTTACATATAAAATCAGAAATATAAATGATAATATATGTTCTATTATTAAACATTTGTTCAAAAAATCTTTTATCTGAGTCGACCTCTTTATATTAAAATCAAAAAGTTATGTTTTATGTATTTCTTACTTTGCATTTTAATGTTGCAACAAAAAGAATTTCAATTATTTAAAGAGTGATATTTTATGTCTCAAAAGGAGACTTAATTATATATAAAAAAATTAATTATTTTGAATTTATCCTGACAAATATAAAAACACAAATACATCTAGCAAAATCATACTCTATTCATAATACACATAAATGATAATGAATGGTTTATGATGTCTATACCACAACATCTGTAAATATATAAAAAAAAAAAAAAATAGAATATTCGTAGAGATGAATCCTGATGTCCTTTGATTCCAATGATTCCATGGATGTCTCCAAATCGCAGTTCCTCCAGTGCTCAGTGCTTGTGCAGTCTCCAACTTCTGATACACCATGACATGAAATCCCTTATAAGGATTTGAAAAAATGTTCATTACATATTAACGCAGTTCTGCATTGTTCATATAGAGAATCATAAAAAAACTGGGACATAACACTTCTCTAAATTATTCTGAAGAAAATATTTTTTTATTTTGACTCACACTATTGTCTTAGTTATTTCAAAAGTTCTCTGTCCACACTGATTAATGTCCAAAAGCAAAACTTATATATATTTATTATGTTTATACATTTAGTTCCACCATCAAACTTACCATCATCTCACCTACATCCTATCAGGTTGAACATTCCTGACCCACTGTTTTTTAACACGTGTTTAAAGTTTTTCTCACATCACATACGTCTCACTCCCTTGAACGTTCTTGCCCAACTCATTCTAACACATCTGATTACTTCAGATGTTCCCTTCCAACTGTTTTTAAACATATCTACTCACTTCAAAGGTTCCCTTCGAACTGAACTCCTGCATAGCATCTCAAACTAAGCGTCTATATACAGATCTACTAACACAGCATTTTTTAATTAATTATGTTCACACACACACTTATATAATAATATACCAAAACATTAATTATAAATTCATTCTAAACCTATTTATTTTACAATATTATCTTCTTGGATGTTTTTAGTTAAAAATTTACAGCTTTTAAATTAATTTACAGCTTTTCCCCCATGCTCCAACAACCGATCAAAATCTTTGATCTATTTGTGCTTGGTCCCATCACATGTCTTCCTTTTAAAACTATACAATACTCAAATATTCCACATATTACAAATGTTAGATGAGAATGAAATAATAACATATGGTTTCAGCCATCTCACTATTGTTTAAGAACACAGCAAATTTTAAATGAACCATTTCCAAATCGTTGAATAGGTCGTAGAGAAGCCATAGACTGGCTTGCCAGGTCACCAGGTCTGTCTCCTTTGGATTATTATTTTTGGAAGTACCTGAAACATAATGGATACAAAACAAAATCTGAAAACATTGTCGAATTGAAAAGACATATAATTCTGCTCATATACCACCACATATGTTATAATATAAATGGATATTACTTAAGGTTAGCGTACTGCCAATCTGTAGAGGGGGATATCTTTGAACATTTATTGTAGAATACTATCCTTTCAAAATTTATTGTATTAGTAATGTATGATTAAAACATTTATTTAAATTTAAAAATTAAATATAATATTTAAAGTAAATTATATCAGTTGACATAGCCATTAAATTTATAGTTGTGTTGTTAATTATTAGTTTTGTTTATTATTATCATCAGTGTTGTTTTTGTAAAAATATAGCTTCCGGTACAACAAAGAGAGGTCTGGGGGTTATGCCCCAGCAAAGCGTTAATTTAAAAAATAAAGGTCATAAAATGATGTTTTAGAGGTGTTTTATGTCTTAAAATTCACCGAAAAATTTTACGAAATGTAATGTTTTAAAAATTAATTAATTTTCTAAATGAAGACTTAATTTGAAATCTTTAACTAAGAGTTTAAAATATTGTCCAAAGCTTAGAAAGGTTTTCATTGTACATCTCTCCCCTTCTCTTTCCTTGCAGTTAATGTCAAAATCCAGAGTGCCATCCCCGAAGCATCTAAGATTCCACATATTTTGAAGGGTCAAAATGAGTCAGTGGTTGGCCACCTAACTTCAGAAAAAGTAGTGAAGAGACAGTTTTTTTTAACAGAGACACTTTACCATCAGTAATGATTAGATTCATTTGGGGAAAACCCTTTCACATTCACTAGAATTGTCTTGATAGCAGTTGTCAATGGAAGCAATTTTTCAGGATACTTTGTTTTTATTTTCACAATTTCCACCAAAGCTCTCACAATTATCAAAAACATATTTACGAAATGCTTTATGTGTGTCTCGTTTGTTCAACTGATGGCAAACTGCAAGCGATTAAACATCTTATTCACGAAAAGTCTATAATGTTTTTGGGGCAAGTGCTAGTGTCAACCATACGGGCTGAATTGGCGAAAGCTCCATCTTCCCTTCAAGTACCTCTCAGTTATGCAATATAAAGAGTTTCCATACTTAAAAATCACCCTGTATATTCCTGTCTTATAATTTTTAAACATGGGTGTCATTTTACTTGCTAGGTGAAAAATAAAGTGAGAAAATATAATTTTTAACTGAAAAATCACAATCCTAAAAAACAGGGCAAAATTAATATCTTAGAAACGAAGTGAAATAGGATGGGGCTTACTATGGTCAATTTTGTTGTTGTAAATGAAATACACTATCACCCAGATTTTTTGGCACATTGATCACCATTCATCCTTTTTGGATCACACACAAAGCAGTAAGCAAAACGGGTTTAAAAAAATACAAGGCTTTAGTTTGGCTTTAAGAATCTGAAGTTTTAGGAGATCATAAACTGATTTTAAAAGTATCAAAGGAATTGGCCACCCTGCTCATAAGTGTAATGGTAAAATCAAAAAGATGTCTTTTGTTAAACTAGATTACCAAAATACCTTATAATTTTTCCAGTCACCATGAGAATAGGGCAAAATTTCATTCAGCACATTTTTTATTTTTAAGAAAATTTTATGTCAGATATAAGGAAAAAATATTTTCTCCAAAATAATTGATTCTGTTCAGGGGAGGTAAGTTATAAATGACCTTATGGAATAGACTTCTATTTTTTCTTTGAATATAACATATAATAGTAATAGAATATTGGGTCTAAAAATTATTGAATTAAATTCCTCATCAATGCCTCATAAGTTTACAAACAATATAAGTAAACATAGAACAAAGTCCTCGACTGCTGAGTGATAACCTTCAAACAACAAAAATTGTCATAGCCAACCTCCTGGATATGCTACAAGACGGCTCAGGTCCCATAAGTTTCGCTGCTGGAGCTTTATTAGCCAGTACATCTGGAGATTCATTTCCACTAATCCCAGCATATCCAGGAAATCTAGTATAACATTTTAGGGTTTAGGAATCTTAAAATATTTAGACTTAGATTTTTTAAACACTTGCGTAAGAAGAATATCTGAAAAATAATAATAAATTTTAAAAGTGTGAAAAAATTGTACATCTGCAAAGAAATATAATTAAATATAATATTACTTACTAACACTAATAAGTTTCATTTCTAAATATTGACACTACAGTGCTGCTGTCATGATATTCAGCAACATGACAAGTCAGTTGTTTCATTGGCAAGGCACTGATGCCATTTTCAATCATTTGAGCACTTTGTGTGAGTTTATAATATTAAAGAAAATCAAGATGCCATTCAATGTTCAAGATGCGAAATGTCATCTGTGATCTTTTTTGAATGTGAGGAACATTAAACCAATGGAAATTCACTGTCAAATTTGTGACATTTTGAAGAACATGCAATGGTACGATATGGGAACGAATTTTTAATGAAAGATGGGAAAATGCATCATGATGAACAGAGTGGGTAACCAACCGTCTTCTGAATGAAGATTTGGTGCATGCAGTTGAAGAGAGGATTAGAGAGAACAGATGATTCACCATTAAGTCACTTTCCCCACATTTTCCAAATTTCTAGTTCACTTCTTCATGAAATTGTGTTTCAGAAATATGAGAAAAATACAAAAGGAAACAGCATAGCAGTACATTGGTCTTTCTGACATGATACAGTGAGTAAGATGATAACTTCTTTAGCCATATAATCAGGATGAGACATGTTATGTACACAACACCTGAATTGAAGCAATAGTCTATGAAGTGGAAGCACACTTCATTGCATCAAGGACAAAATTCAACCAGATGTTTCCACTCAGAAGATCATGTGTACAGTGTTTTGGAACAGACAAGCAGTTTTGCTTGTAGACTTCTTGCCTGAAGTATTCACAATTACTGTAATGAAAGTGCCTATTACAAAAATCATAACAAATTTCATTATGGATCAAGAATACGTGACTTGGCATGCTTACATGGGGTGATATGCTGTGATTCATAACAATGCCCGACAACTGTCAGAGGAAAATGTAACATCTCTTCAAAACCTTTGGGTGGGAACATTTCTATCATCCCCTCTATAGCCAAATGATTTTCATATGTTCGCCATCTGAAATGTTTCCTTGAAAACAACAAAGTAAAACAAGCCATTAACATGGGGTTTCCATCGTAGGTTTAATTTTTTTTACAATGAAGTAATATACTCGTACTTTGTGCTCTACCATGAGAAGTGCTTCTACAAAGACAGAAACTATATCATACAGTAGTATAAGGTGGACATATTAAATAGCAATGTAAAATGGTTTGGCTTTATATTCTTGTTTTTCCTGAACTTACTTTCTGGGTAAAAAATATAAACACTGATGGAGTAAACATTATTATTCACTTCTTTTTTTCTTTTTTTTTTGTATTGCAGACTGTATATTATGACAATGATTTAATACAAAAAATACTAGACTTAAGCAGAAAACAGTACCATTTTGTACCAGCTCTAGATTATTCTATCGCCTCCAGATTCCTCCAACTCACATTAGCACCTATGAACAATAAATAAATAAATAAATATATATATATATATATATATAAGTAGTATAGAGAATAGTTTTTCAGCTCACTTTTACTTTCTACCTATCCTCAGATTGAGTTAAATAAAATAGAGGATTGATTTTATCTACATGCGGACTCATTTTTATACTAAGTGATGACTAAGTGATGTTTATATAAGACTGATGACTCATCACTCTCTTACTTCTCCTTCTGAGGATGATCCATAATAACACTGATATGACAGTGAACAAGAAATTACGTTTCTGTGAAATATGCAATATTAAAGTGTACCGTAAAATTGGCTAAGGCACATTCAACGAAAACACCCTAAAAAAATTCAAAATATAATAAGAGTGAAGTTTCCCATAATCATTCTACTTTAGAAAAGGTATCATTAGGTATTAAATATAATATTGATAAAAATATTGCTGTCAAAGATGAAACACCTCAAAGTCCCTGCAAATACAGCAAGGAATATTTAACTAATTTAGTGAGTAGATAGAAAAATCAATCAAGCACCTTTTCAAAAACCTGCTAAAGTTTTGGATGATGATGATGTATCTGAATTTATAACTAGGAAACCTCATGATCAACAATAGTTTTTATACTTCCTCATAAACCTTACCATTCAAAGTTACTCCTGAAACAAAAACTAATTTACCAACTCCTCATCATCATTTGAATCTTCCTATTTCCTCTAAAAATCACAATACTAACAAATGTTACAATTCAGAAAAATTAAATATAATTCTAAATTCTAACAATGAGCAAAGAAAATAATATATTTCCACCTTTAAGAAAAGAGCACCTTGATTCGGAAAGGATAATCAACATACTTGGTCCTCCACTATTTAACAATGAGATTTACAACAATATAAATGTTCATTCACACAATCCATTGAATGTAGTGAAAATCATCCAATTAAAAATAGTTAAAAACAAAACTACAATGAAAACAATGTTTCTATTATTCCTACACATGATGAGCGGTTAAATTAGTTGAGAGACTGAGCTAGGAAACAAAACATTAAAAACTCGAACAAATCCAGAAATGATTAGTAATTTATGTATACTAGATTGGAATTCTCTCTATAGAAATGGGCTGATTAATTGTATCCAATTAGTTTACAAAAACTCCAAAACACTCAACTATTGATCATCTGTGTATATAAATGCGGAAGCCCTCACTGACTGACAGACTCATTACTAATTTGCGTACTTTCAGATTATGGAGTGGGCAAAATTTGGCACATTTGTTCCTTAGATGATTTGACCAAAAGTGCCAGCAAAATAAGAAGAACACTTAGAGTATTTAGAATTCCATAACCTACAAAAGCCAAACTTAGTTATCCCAATTTTTTAGTTTTAGGCATGACTTACCCTGAATATTAAAGTTTTCAGTATATGTTACAATTTATATTTGGACACGAACTACGAGAATTTGAGTCTGGTCGGGGCATTTATACCCTTTGCTTTAGCAAAAAAATTTTTTGAGAAATTTTCAATTAATACATCATTCATTTGATTAATTTATTATTATTGAGTTTTAATCATACAATTTGTTTTTGTTTTTTAAAATTCAGGCACCCTTTATTTCAATTATTAAAAAATAACTGGCCAACAATAATTTTTGTGCAGGCTTGGGAAAAAATTATAACTTTAATATGTTTTTTTGTTTACTTCTAATTAGCTTTAAAAACGTTTAATTATTGAATATTGATAATGATTAACACAGACTTAACCACTTTTCTTGGGACTGGAATGCTGCAATCCTCCCTACTCTTATTGCATAAATTAATTTATCAGCTGAACCTTAAATCTTCCCCTCTGACCCTTGGCCCCCACTTCCACTACTTCCCCTCACCATTTCACTGAACACATGGTGCTCCACATGATCTCATATCATATTTCAGTTCTGCTCTCTGTCCATTCAGGTTGCCCATGTGACTGAAATTATTAGTATACTGCTACTACATATTATGTTTTTAACCAATTACACACATATGCATTCATTTTTCTGCTTACTTTACTATAGCAGTTTATTTATTTTTTACACATTAACTCAGTTCTACTCTTTGTTCATACCACGTATGGTCGAAACTATTTGGTACCTACTACTGATCCTATTATTTTTCTAAGTCTAACATATTGCTATCTAAATTTCATAGACCTATCCATCTTTCTTGATTAATTTACACATTTTATTATTTTCTCACAACAAATGTACCATTTTCTCAGTTGTGTTCTGATCGTAGAAATATTCAATTCTGTTGATTTTTTGTAACTTCCTTAAACACACGTTTTTTAGCCTTACTTACAGTACATAAATATATTTTACCTGCCTCTGGTACCATTAATATGTTTATGTTATTTATTTATTTATTTTAAGTATCCACATACAACAAAAAATAATAATCAAAACAGGAACTTAATACTAACAACATACTGAAATATTAATACAAATATTACAGCACATCTCCAAAATAAGTAAAATTTTAAAATGGTATACCAAAATTAAAAAATATATACAATTCTAATCTGTCACAAGTTAACTAACTAATTTGACACATAAATTCATTAACTGAATAGAAACAATTTCCCAAAAGAAATGTAACTAATGTCTTCTAAAATTTGTTTGGGTTTTTAATCTACCTCATATTACTTGGAACTTTATTATACATTTCAATACACATATAATGTGTTGCATTCTCAAACATTACAGTCTTGTGAATGAGGTAATTGAATAAATGTTTTCCCCTAGTCAAGTTCACTTTAATACTTTTGAAACCTAAAATAGTTTGTTTTAACAAAACACAATATATATAGGGTAGATGCAATATACCATGTCTTTTAAAGTGTGGTTTACGCAAATCATATCGTTTTAAATTAAAATAAGTCGAACAATTTTCTTTTGTATTTGGAATACCTTTTTATTAATAGAATCTCCCCAAAAAATAATCCCATAAGAAAGCAGGGATAAAACATAGACATTATAAACCATCATAGTTGTAGCATTATTGGTTGCTCTCTTAATAGTCAGAATCACAAAATAAGCTTTAGTTAGCTTGGCAGTTAAGTCCAATATATGGTGTTTCCATGAGAGCAAACTATCAACCACTAACTCCAAGAACTTTACACTGTCTGTTGGTACTTGAATAGTGTGCAAATAAGAGTCATCAATACAAAAAGATCTAAGAT
The DNA here is from genome assembly GCA_963513935.1 of Aphrophora alni. Lineage (NCBI taxonomy): Eukaryota > Metazoa > Arthropoda > Insecta > Hemiptera > Aphrophoridae > Aphrophora > Aphrophora alni. Next base: position 109,320,146 of record OY740765.1, read on the forward strand.
TATTAGAATGAAAGTTAATTAAATGAATTTTTTTAATATTTAAAAGAAGACTATTTGCTTTAAACCAGCTATTCATTATGCTCAAGTAATTTTCTCCAAGTCTAATATTAATTGGATATTGTTAGAATTTGTTATTGCTACAGTTATCAGCAAACAAAGTCAATTCAGAATGTAAAATACTCTTTGTAATATCATTGATATATATAAACAAAGGACCCGATATTAGACCCTGAGAAACACCATTATTAATTTTTAAGTATTTATTACTTGTGTTACTTTGCCCAATAGTTACCAGTTGAAAACGATCAGTAAGAAATGATGCCAATTAATCAAAAGTCTTTTCCCTTAATTCCATAGATAAAAAGCAAATCATGGTTTACACAGTCAAATGCCTTTGACAGATCCAGAAATGCACCAACTGCAAAAATAGCCTTATCCATTCCACTGGTTATATGTTCAATAAAACCAAATACAGCTTCTACAGTATTTTTACCCTTTCTAAATCCATATTTATTTGAGTTCAGTATCTCATTTTCCTCAAAATATGTAACACATAACACTTTCATAATTCTTTGAAAAAACACTCAACAATGAAATTGGTCTATAATTATTTATTAAATAAGCATCATGACTCTTGTATATTGGAACCAAATTGCTGTATTTCAAGTTTGAAGGAAATTCTCCCATTTTCAGAGACATATTAATTAAATATACTAGAGGCCCTGCAATATATTTAGCACCTTTTCAATAAAAACTGTGGAAACTCATCTAACCCACTAGCTCTAGAAGAGCATAATCCCCTGATTATCTTTAAGACCTCCATTTCTGATGTTGGTTCTACCATTCCCAAACTATCAATTGACATTGGTTGCTTATGAAGAAAATTTAATGCTACTTTGTAATCAGCAGACACCCCCAGGTATTCTACTGTATGGCAAAAAAAACATTGAAAATATTTGAAATAACACTTTGTGATCTACAAACTGTATCTGATATACTTAGCTCTTTACAACCCCTTTCTTTCCCTTTACAACTCCCCATTTCAAAGTCCCAAGCTACTTTAGTTTTATTGGAGGCTCTCATCATAATATTTTTATTGAACATAATTTTTGCAGTAACTATACATTTTATAAAGATTAAAAAAAATTGTTTACATAATCAAGAAATGTCTGATCCCTTAAGATGTTTACCCTATCATGTAATTCTTGCTTTTTTATACTAGACAGCACAATACCAGGAGTTACCCTACATTTGTTATCAAATTTTCTATTGTGATTAGTAGTGGCCAAAGACAACCTAGGAAAAACTACATTAGAGTAACCAAGTATAATATTTAAAAAAGTATTATACTTACATTTATACTAGTATGTCTATCTGTTATATTAAACAACTCATTCCAATCTTCCACTTTTAACATGTTCAAAAACATATCGATACTGCTATCACTGAAACATCTAATAAACATTTTTTTAAAAACTTTTTTAAGTTTGATCAAATAATTCAGTTACACTTTACACTTTTCAGATTCAAAACGAGTTATTATATTATTAATACATGTTTCTGAGTTGCCCTGTGTTCTAGTTCATTCCTCAATATGAATATTTAACAAATAAGAATTCACAGTATTTTTTAAATTCACAGCTAACTCTACTTTGTGTGAGGGCGTCAATATTAAAATCGTCTGTCAGAGCAATATACGATTTTGGCTCCCTTACACTGTATATATTTTAAAAGGGCATGTAATTTATTTTAAAATATTCTCAAACTAAATTTATAAATTATTGGTGTTCTATACATAGCAATTACATTTACACAAACATCTGAAAACATTTTTATGCCACAACATTCAAAAAGTCCCTCAACAGTAAAACCCATAATAACTGGTCTTAACTTAAACTTTATATGGACACCAACCAAGATAGCACATCCTCCTCTAATCTTGTCAGGTTTTGTATATGCAGCTGCCAATTTATAATTATTAACACTATTTAATAGAAATAAAAAAAAAAATTTTAACCAATATTCAGTAATATACAGAATGGCAAGTTTAAAAGCTAAATTTTCTAAAAACAAATTTGTTTTTCCTATTAAGACCTTGTACATTACAATACAAAATAATTAGTTCTCATTCTGAGTCTTGTGGGATGAATCTTAAAAACAATTTTTCTCATTTAAGTTGTGTAATAACATTTTTAGTTCTTTGATCTTAAACAGAATGGAATATATACTTTAATCTTAGATGAAAGTGGGGTATACGTCTAGACTTGATGAATCAAGCAGAAAAAGGTTTTTTTTTTTAAAAAGTAAATAGAATAATTGATACTAATGATCAGAGAAATTTATTGTATGTATTTAAATAATTAAAATGATTATAAACTTTGTAATTAAAAAAGTGCAGTACAAACATTTTGCATACAAAGAGAAAGATTGGGGATTTTTGCCACCAACTGCTGTTAATTTAGTCTGGATAGAACTCTGAAGGAAGGAGCACGTTGTTCTTTCAGTCATGTTCACTCCTGTGAAATGAAAGTACAAAGAAAAAGTGTTTTCTTAAATAATTATAATTTGTTTTACATATATTATTATGAACTACTATGATTCAAGCTCTTTTGAGTGAAAAAACGAACTTTTAGAAGTGAAAAGTATTCTAATTGATAATATTGTAGAGTAGACATTGTATATGATGCAACCCGTAAAACATATATAAAAAGACTAAGTTTGTGGTTTTCAAAGTAAAATAAAGTAATTCGAACTGACAGTGATGTGAACAATTGATGTGTTTCGTAGGGAAAAAAAACAAGAATTTGAATGATTACCTTTTAAAAACAATAGAAGTGATTGTGGTGAACCGACATCATGCAGCTCCAACAAGGAAAAGTTGTGTTTTTTTTTAGTGAAAAGTTTATTTCAATCAAATACACGTGTCTGGTAAAGCACGCATAAACTATTATTTATGTAAAATAAAATATAATTGTTTAATGGCTTATAATTTTGTTGAATTTTGATTTTGCATTTGTAATTTTGTCAGATATCTCTTTATAAAAGACATGATATGTTATTTTAAATGTAATATTAAAATCTTTAAACATAAAAGATTTTTCTTGATAAAAGTTTTTAGTTGAAAATTTTTAATATGAATTCATAAATAAATGATATTTTTATAAAATTTAAAAGTATATTAATTTTTCAAAACATTATTTAATTTTATTTCAAGAACTAGGTTGCAACCAAAATTTAATAAATTTAATAAAATTAAATTCTTTAAAAAAAAGATTTTTTAGATAAAAAATATATATGTGGGATGTTTTACATGTAATAATTCTTTACAGATATTCATGTTTCATATATGTTCTCTTGCTATATTAAGTGTTTAAATAAAAAATGTGCATTTCAGAATAAAAAGACTTCTATATTTTTATCCAATATTCTATTCAGTACACTTTTTCTAAAGAATTCACGACCCATGAGATATTAGTATTCACTTTTAGAGTTTTAAATTTTTATTTATTTATTTAGTAAACAAATGGTGCTCAACTTAACTAGATAAAAACATTACAAAACTAGAGTCCGTTTTATTAAATTGTTTCAATTATCGCACAACGTGTGGCATTTTTATAAAGTCATCCCTTTTTACTATTGTTACAGTTATTGTCTTTCCATTCTGCTACTATAGGTGGTCTATTTTCTGTAACAGACTTAAGAGAGCTAAGACTCCGTATCTTAGTCGCAATATTGTCCTTCCTTGTGTGATTTAAATGCATACCATGATTCGTATAACAACCACAATCCAGATCAGTATCCATAAAAAAAACATGATCCATATAAGATACTATTTTCTTAATCTTTCTATTTGTTTTATTAATTTCATTATTTATACAAGATGTTGAGATTAGATCATATCTTGTAGATCATATCTAGGGATCATTAGATCATATCTTGTAGATCATTTCTAGGGATCATTAGATCATATCTTGTAGATCATATCTAGGGATCATTAGATCATATCTTGCTATTATCCCTAGTATAATAACATTTGTGTTTTTTAATCCTTCAGTTTTTCACGGATATGTTTTAAACAAGATACCTCCATTACAAGCAACATCATTTGCTCCAGTCCACAACACTACTCAGTCTCTTTACCGAATTTTGAAAACTTATGTTGAGCATTTTCAAGGATGTGAAATCATTTTGCACCTGGCTTGATGATACCACTAATGTCAGTATCATTGATTTTCTCCTTTAAATATGTTGCACAGTGTTTACCATGACTGTCTCCTAATATAGTTACCTTTTTTTCAGTATTTTTCCCCCTTTGTTGTAGAAAAAGTGTTCGTATCTAGCACATGTCCCCCTTCCCAATTATTAAAACTTTCATTATCTGCTTAGCGTTGAAAACGATTATTTATTACCCTTAACAATTAGTTCTGTTTTGTTCATTTTATTCTTCATAGATACCTGTTGCCATTTACACTGTGGACTTTTTTCCAATCCATATAAATTCAGATCTCCTTCTATAGTTTTTTGAGTAATTCTAATTTATTTTTAAATTCCTGTATTGTATTCTTTAGATCTTCCATGGTCCAAATGAAGCATCTCAGCTGTCTTTTTCCAACAATCAATCGCCGTGTATCATTGTTAACAATTTGATCATTATGTTCCTTGTTACATTGATTATGAATAGAATTTTTTACAACTCTTATGTACCCAATTTCTCATTTTATCATTGAGTACATGAGAAGTGAAATTTGATTTTGCACTTATCACAACTAATGCCTCACACTACTTTTTTTTTGCACATTCAATTTTTGTGTGGCATATTTCTTTTTTTCACATTCCTAATTATTATCTTTCAAAAAATTTTTATTATCTGACTAACTTTTTTAATATATACCCTATTCTTTCATTCAAAACTCAAGTTTGATTCTCATTTTGCTCCTTCTTTAATAGTACATCTGTAATCAAGTGCTGACTTCTATTCTTTTCAGATATTAGACCACGGTTAATTCTTTAGTTTCCTCAATGTACCTCAAAAGTCTACACTCCTTTTCATCCAAACAATTATATGAATCATTGAATTATTCACTATTTAAATCTAAAAAAGAAGTTTCCTTTAGATTCCGGTACCAATAATATGTTTGGGCTGTTACTCTTTAAATCTAATAAAGAAGCTTCCATTAGATTGTATTTACACAGCAAATTTATTGTCTCAGAAAATGTCAATCAAATACATTACAGTTGAAGGACAATCTGACCCACATCAAGTTAGAGGCATGCCTATGGATGGTTTCTGACTCTTCCATAGTTTATCATATTTACTTCATAGGAATCTCTGTTAATACACAAAGTTTGCTCACCCTGTTTGCAATTCTTGTGGATGCTCATCCAACGTCTCAATTCTCCTAGAAAGCTCTTACTTCCTAAGTTGTCTGACTATCTTCAAGAATTCTGGCAGCACCTCCACTTGATCTATTTTAGCCCACTGACCACGTTTCCTCCCACCCAAAGGTTTATATATCATTGTAGCATCAATGACATCTGCCTTGCTTCCAAGGTAAGCAATTTCATTAGTTTTCCAGATATGTCACAATATTTGTTGTCAATATGGCTTCTTAAAAAGAACTCGGGTTATATTCTTAGCTAAAACTATCCTAATTCCTAACAGCTTACACTGCAGATCCTAATATAAAACTCATTGATAATTTTGTACCTTTTATGTCTCCAGGAAATATAAAGAGTAAGACAGAGTAACTAATTCTGAAGAAGATACTTTGAACTTTTTAAGTATAATTAAAGAAAAATACATTCTCACACACCAGCCTAACAAAGACTACTCGTGCAATTTATTCTCTGACTCCCCATAGATGTACCCCTGTTTATAGATACTTACATCTATAACATAGACATAATTAACATAGATGTACTTAAAATAGGTAAACTTAACCTAGATAAACATAACACTATCTTCCCCACACTAGAGGATTACAAGGTATAAGACAAACTAAAAATGTGAAAAAGTAAATTGCTTTGGTTCCCTAATGACTCTTCCGGATCTAGTATGATAAGTATGATTTGTGAAGGATTTCATTACCCAATTCGGTTTCTGGGCTACCAATATTTGAAGATGATCTAATACTACTTGGAGACTCTTCCAAATTACCCAAATTGACTTTGGTATGACTATTCATTTTGTATAAAATAGGTGGATGTGTTACCTTAGAAAGCTTATTAGGACAAACAGTGTAAGGATAGAACTGATTGTGTTGATTGATATGAACTTTCAATACAATATTCTCCATTGTCTTAACTAGATATATTACATTTCTCAAACCTATACCCTTTTCAAATTTTACTCCCAATTTAGAATTTTTATTAGTATTCACCCACACTAACTTTATTATGTTGAAAACTTTAGATTTGTTAAGGCTCCAAGTTTTCTTCCTCGACTTACTTATATAATTAGTTTTTACCAAGTTATTCAAAGCTTTAGGTAACTTACTTACATTACTATCAACATTAAAAGTAACTTTTTCTTAAGATTAGACAAAGTTATATTTGGTTCAAAAGTCAGTAATGTAGATATGGGTGAGTTTCCAGTTACAGAAGAAATAATACTTCTATAAGCAAATAGACAATCCAATAAGACATTCTCAACACACAAAAATCTTATAATCTATATAAAATTTAGACAGTAACTTTTTAAAATATTGGACTGAACGTTCTGCTGACAATTTGATTGTGGTGAATAAGGTGGGGAAAAAAGTAATCTTATATTTTTATTCTTACAAAAGTCTTTCATCTCTTGAGAACTAAATGGTGGACCATTGTCACAAACGATTGTTTTAGGAAAGAAAACCTTGAAAACACTTTGCCCAATTTTGACATGATAGCCTTAAAATCACTTTTAGAATTTAACCAAAAACATTCAACCGATTTAGAACATTTCACCTTCTGTTATGTCTGTGTGTAGGTATGTGTAAGTTATAAGCCAAGATTGTTATAAACGTATATTAATTATTACTAAACTTATTCATTTACACATACCTACACACAGACTGAGAAGAAGGGATTCTTGATACCAGCCACGCCCCTTGTTATCTTCAGATATGGTTTAATCGTGAGATAATTAGACAACCTTGAGATTAATCATGGTTAAAATTTAAGATAAACAGTAAATTTGATGGTGCTATGACATTTTTGCAATATATAGTTTTTGAGATTAAAACGTGACTAAAATTGTACAGTTTTGGCTACTTATATGAGCTGTTTATACCGTAATATATTGATTTACTAAGTTCTATTAGCCTTACGGTTTTTGATACTTATATGAGCTGCATAGTTTACTCACAAAGTGGATTATAAAAAAACCTGATGATGTTTTAGTGCTGAAACTTTCTCATTTTTTGTCAAACTTCCACCAAAAATTTGATAGGAAATTAGAAAAATTTGATGATAATAAAATTGTAGTTTGGACTACTTAAATGATGTGTTTATACCTTAATATATTAAATTCTAAAAAATGAAAAATTTAAATTTATATTTTTTTACAATTGGTTTTTGTTCAATACAGAGAGATAAGCATGACCAAATTTCAATTAAGTTGGAAAACCAGAACTTAGATATTATGTCATTCACTAAATTACCGTTTTAAAGCATTTAACCTTTAGGTTAAACGTGACTGGCTCTTAAGATATACTATTAAACTATTACATTTTGTAAACCTGGATAATTACAAAACTAAATAAGACCAAATTTTAATTTTATCAAGGAATATTGATGTTATTAAGAACAAGAGGAAGGTTTCGACTGTATATGTCTTGTTTTTGGTGTCATTTTTAAAACAATGTTGTTTTTGAATGCTCTAGATTAACTCAAAATGGAGTACTTAGGTATTTTGAGAACCAAGACACACTCAAAACCGGACAAAAGATTTCCTCTAAAAGTCATTAGACTAAATTAAATTGCAATAATATAGTTGTCAACATCTAATTAAAATATCTGCTGATCAAGTAGATCTGCTAGTCTAGAATAAATCTATCAATAGTCAAGTACTGTTTTGTTTTATAACTTGAATTATAAAAGTCTGATTATTAGCTGAATTTGGCATAAAAGCAATTTTTCCAAACAACGTTAATTTTGTGTTCAAGATTTCATATAAGATACATCGAAAAAAATCTAAATTTATAATTTTAAAAATTCATTGAAAATCTTGAAATTTCAGCCCAAAATATGGGTTTTTTAAAAAAATTCTCAGGACTCATAAAATGTTGAACTAGGTATTTATGTTAGAATAGGACATTATAAAATGCAAATTAAATTTTTTTTTAAATGTCTTTAAAAAAACCGACATTCCATAATAAGTTCGGAAATTTATTCTCGTTATGTCCTTTTAAAACATGTAATATGTGTTTAATAAATATTAACTATTTAAAAATACATAAAACTATTAATAAACTCAAAATCTTGAATATTAACATAGTAAGAGTAACATGCTGAGTATGCATATTTTCCATTTTATACTAGAACTACATTTTTTTCTTTTCTTATATGTTTAAATAACACAAAACATTGATCTTGATAATAAATGTCCTTTGCAAATATTCTGTAAACCCGCTATTTTGGCCACAATTGTATTTAATAGTGCAGAAACCTGTAAAAACCAAAATGTTAGATGTGGACACTCACAGATTGATAGGTTGTCTGTATATTATAGTTAATACACTCACCAAATTACACCACTGTTATATTCCCAAATTTTACTTTTTACAAAGTCTATAGTGAACGTTTAACATGCCTAATAGTGGGACAGTTTAGTTGTAAACATTGTTTGGAATGGTCATATGAAATATTATTAAAACTTTTAAATAACTTAATATATGTTTACCTTGTTTAATGGATTGGAAAATGTAACAATAAATAGGAAGCGCTTTGAAGTTATAAAAGTTTTTATACAATATATTAGAAAATCTCAACAATAATTAAACTACTGTAAGCAGAGAAGCCTTGTCTAATTATTTCATAATTAAACTATATCGCTATAACAGAAATCACATTTTGATTAACCCAAATCTGGAGATATCAAGGGGCGTGGCAGGTATCAAGAATTTTTAATCCATTCTTCTCTGTCTGTGTGTAAGTGAATAATTTTAGTATTAATATAAGTTTATAACAATCTTGGATTATAACTTACACATACCTACACACAGACTATACATAATCACAAACAATAATATATATATATATATATATATATATATATATATATATATATATATATATATATATATTATTTTTTAAGTCAAACAAATGGAGATGTACTCTCTCACATGTATTTTTCGCTAATGGTCAAAACAGATGATTTTGTTTATTAGCTTAGTTTTTTGTAGACTGACAAACTCCACAAGTCACCTTATGATACAAATCACTATCCAATCTTGGCCACCAGACATAGGATTGGGCAAACAGTTTAGATCTCACAATGCCAACATGACTTATATGTATCGTTTGTACTACAACTGTGTAAATTCATTTGTACTACAACTCTATTTCCAAAAAATAAACATTCTTTATAAATATTTTAAAACGGCTTATTCTTTGCATACACAGTATATACATTATTGACAACTCTAGGAAATCCATTTCCTACATAATTCATAACTTTACTTACTTCATCATTTCTACAGTGTTCCCTTAGTTCATCTAAAGTTACTGAGGGTGTCGATAAATATGTAAACAACACTTCACTATCATTTATTAAATCTTTACATGATAATCTAGACAAAGCATCTGCATGAGGAATTAAAGACCTTTTTTTATGTATTATCTTATACTGATAAGATATAAGACCATCTAACTAATTTAGAAGTCGCTAAGTTTGGTATTTAAAATTTTTTTTGTTTCTCCGAAAAGAGTTTTAAGGGGGTAAATGATTACTACAAATTTGGGTAAATTCTCTTCCTAAAAGATATTTATGAAATTAGTTTTTTTTTTTTTCAATTACAGCTAGACCTTCTTTTTCAAGTTGTGAGTAATTTATTTTGAGATGGTGACAAGGTAGCAGATTCAAAACTATAGGACATTCAGTGTTATCAACTATTTGACTTAGAACACCTCTGACACCGAACGAGCTAGAATCTACACATAAAATTAATTCTTTTCTTGGATCATATAAGACTAACATGACTGCTTGCGACAAAGCAATTTTACATTTACTAAATGCTATCTCACAACTAGAGGACCATACCCAAGGTTCATTTAACCCCATCAGATTATGTAAAGGTTCTAAAATATCAGGACACATGTGTACACAATATCTATACCAATTGAACATAGATACAAATGATTTAACTGAGTTAAATTTTTAGGTATGGGCATTGAAAAAATTTGTTGGACTTTTGATGCTGATGGTGATTTACCTTTAGCTGACAACTCAAAACCCATAAAATAAAAGTGAAGCTTTAAAAAATTCTGACTTTTGAGTATTAAGCTTTACATTATGCTCCTCTAATTTAGTTAAAACTTTATCTAAATTTTCTTTAAATGAATCAAGATCTACACCCCCAATTAATATATTATCATCTAGGTATGGTGCTACATGTATCATATCCAGTGGCGTAAATAGCACCCCGCAACATGAGGGGGCACGGCAAGTCAAGGGGCGCCGTGACCCGGACACATAAAAAATTTATAAAGGAATTCAAAAAATAAAATGTAGTAAACACATTATCATCAAAGTATATTTTACAATGAACAATATTTCATTTAGATATCTATTATAACTGTTCCATAAATAATATAACCACAGATCATAAGTCTGAAACCGTAATCATTATGCAGTTAACAATAATGCCATATATTTGAGGAATACGATGTCTAACCCCAGACTGAGTTCTCTGGCAGTTTGAGCATTGAAGCTGAATGGGCTCGACCTTAACATGTTAACCGACAAGTATTTTCAGATGAAGAAAAGAAGAGGTTTTAAATAATTGCAATTATAACAACTTACAAGATTTTCGAAAATAATAAACTTTGATGATTAAATTTGCAGTTTTTCTTTCCCTTTTATAGATGATAAATTAGTTTAATGTTCTTTTGAGTGTGATAATTCACAGCATTGGCATATTTAATTGCAATGCTACCAACAGATAGTTTGGTTATGTAAAGAATGACCTATACTTAATTAATTTACTTTCGTATCAATTTAGAGTAAAAACACTGTCTAATTACTACCAGGTAATAGTTACATATAAGACTGTGGGGTAGGATTGCTAATGGGTGAAGAGGGGGTCATCTAGAGGCGACAAGTTGTGACTTCGTTTTGGGGGGGGGCACCAATCCGTGTAGTTACGCCACTGTTCATATCTGTTAAAATTGATTCTATCACTGATTGAAAATTAGCGCAAGCCGATGCTAAACCAAAACACAATCTATTGTACCTATAAAAACCTTTTATGGTATTAATTACAAGTAAATCTTAACTTCGAGTTGTAAATAGGCTTCAGACAGATCTAACCTACAAAATACTTTACAACCTGTAAAACTTAAAAATATCTTCAGGTTTATTAAAAGGGTATGATCTACCCTCAAAAATTCATTTAGAGTTACCTTAAAATCTACACACATTCTTAGTTTACCATTAGGTTTCGGCACCAAGACCACAGGACTTGCCCATTCCGAATAATTAATCTTACAGAAAAGATGTTTGTTGATACCTGTGTTTTCTAATCCGTCCAATTTTTGACCAACATCATTTCTTAGAGCATAAGGAACTGTATAAATTTAGGTTGCACTTTATCTTTCAAATTTAAGTTAACCTTAAAATGTAAAATAGGTTTATCATTATCTTGTTTCGAAAAAACCTTAGGAAACTTCAGTGATAAAATATTCACCAATTCACCATTGCTTGGAGCTTTATTAATTGAAAAACATTCATTATAATTACTGTTGATTGACAAAGACAGATTCTTGGTAAGTAGTGCAAAAGCCCAATTAGGTGATAAAACAGCTAGCCAATCTCGGCCTAATATTGCATGACATTACAATTTTTTTAGCTACCACTATTGGCATTTTTCTACATTGTAATAGTGTACATTTTTTAATTCTTTGATTTTGTACAGAGTGGGGGTGACTCGGCGGGAGAATAGATTTTGGAATGAAAGGGGGTATGTATTGGAAAAGTAATAGCGCAATATATTTTGTATTTTCGATTAAACCTAATATAAATTGAAATCAATAAATGAATTATGTAATAGTAAATGATCAGAGAAATTTATTATATGTACTGTAGTAATTAAAGTGATTATAAACTTTTTAATTTATAAAATGCAAAATAAACAGTTTACACACAAAGAAGGAAAACTGGAGGTTTGAACGCGAGAAGAGAATTTAGGTAGTCTGGATGAAAGTCTTGAGGAGACACCACGTCGGTTTCGGACCGATCTATCTGGTTTTGGACAATGGAAAAGTAATATAATAGTGTTTTTCTTTAATAATACATAACAGATATGTTAAGTTGATACGAAATGATATGTGAATAGAATTTGGTTATTTTTGATGTTTAGAAGTGAACGTTATGACTTGTAGAACTTTTAAGGTGAATGGTCAGCGTTTATATAGATGTGTTCTTTATAACAAAGAGTATATATATAAAGTGTGTTTCATAATAGGTGTGAACTTTTTTGGTTATGAAACAACACAACAAAGTTTCAATTATATATAAACGTTAGAGTGAAATGGTTTAAGGATTATCTAATTTTGCAGAAAAGATCCACAAGACAACGTCAATGAGTCAATGTTGCGATTTCCTGTATAGATGAGTTATGCAATTTAATGTGGACTGTCTTGGGCAGATCATATAATAACCTGTGTCATAAAATAACTTCAGGAGTGTTTTGCTCAGTAATTTGTCCAAATACTTTACTCGTGTATTGAAGTTGGATTTTATATTCTAATACATTCACATTTAATGGATAATTCTAATAAACAGAACTTAAAAATGGTTATTTACAGTTTACCTTACAGAAAAAGGCAATAAGAATAATCTAAAAATTAAAGCATACAGAGCCATGCAAGGAAGCTTTTAAGGTTTAAATATCCTAACTCTCCCATGAATGTATATCCTTGAAGTGTTATTATATTGTCAACTTAAGAACCATACAGCTCATAATAGTGATTTTCAATTTTATGACACATAAGAAGTCATTTTTTTAACTTTGGATATGATCAGCATAGTTTGAACATCTATAAAAGATTCCTTGCTGAGACTGGAATTAGTTTATATATAAGTCTGTAAAGAACTTATAAAGATATAAAAAATTAAAAAATATTTAAAGCTAAATTGAAACACTTGTTTTTTGCTGTGGAGTATATACTAGGTGTGTACTATTTATTATTATTCTATTAGAATTTGTTGTTTGTAATTGTTTTACTATGTTTGTAGCTGTATAGTTATTTCCAATGTTTTAATTATATTTTAGTAGCCCAGAATAATATGACACTTATTATGCAAACATTTTTTATCAACAACAAAAATAATAAATGAAATGAATTGATTATCTATGTAGATAGTTGTAGTTTTAAGTTTAAGTATAGGTATAAAGATGCAATTTATATTTTTCATTTATACTGAGAAAGAATTATGTATGTATTTAAGTTTTTTTTCTGTAAAAACCCCCTATTATTATATGGTCCGAAAGATCTGTTGTGTATAAATTAATGTGGACGGAAGAGAGTTAAAAATAATATATCTTTGCTAACATTATATTTGTAAAATGAAGATTGTCCATATACTTATATTCCTTCACTTTGAATAACCCACTAAACATTTTTTACAAGAAATAGCATTACCTGTATATATCTGTAGTACAAAAAAGACAACTGATGATGCTAATAAGTATTTGATTGTTATGACAGTCTACAATTTCACATATTTTGGACAACAAAAACAAATGTATTTTAATGTTGTATTGTCCACAAAATGAAGGAAAACTGTTTAATTAGAGAGCATACAAATCAAAAACCAATGTAATTACATATTTTAATTTAACTTATTAGGATTTGTTTATAATGCTCTAACGGAATTAATTACCTACATAAGGTAGACAAACATAATACATAACTGGTAGCGTAAACCGGGGCTACTTGGGACAGGGGGGTTACTTGGAACAACAATCCAGAGTAATTTCAATTTATATTTATGGTACACCTGATGGATGTTTATGCTGATCTGAAATGGTGAGCAACGTTCCCAGTTGTGATAGGTAATATTTTAAGCATCTGGAAACTGATGTCATTCAGGTAAGTTTTAATATCAATTATTAAACTTTTAGATTTACAAAGCCTTAAATTTTAGTAGTGAATAACTTTCTTAATGGAGAGTGTAATATTATTGTTAAAACATCCTAATATGTTTCATTCATAACCTCACTTATCTAGTTAACAAAATATGCACTGACAATCATTGCTACCAACACACTTTTTTAAATAAAAATTACTACATTTTTCGACACTGTCCCAAGTAACCCCCTTCATACTATATTAAGTGCAAAACTATTTAAATTGTATACTATATGAAATGTAAACTGTCTGAATACCTCTATATTTTAAGTTATTGTATTTTAATTCTAGTTATTTTATGTTTCAGATCCAAATATGGTACAGACATATAAAAGGCAGCTTATATCAAGAAAATATGAAGATTTACAAACAAGCCAGTTGAAAAAAAGCTGTTCAATCTGTCAAAGATGGGATGTCAGTACGTTGTGCTTCACAACAATTTGGGATTTCGAAATCCACTATAAACAGGACGTTACATGAAAAAAACACGGGCAAGGTTGGACGACCTTCCGTACTGACAGAGACCGAACAGGAATAATTGGTGAAGTGTTTGGTGGTTGCTGGGGAATGAGAGTTTCCTCTAACCTTTTATGACACACGGTTATTTGTTAAGAGTTTTTTGGGCCGTCAGGGTTGAAAGGAAGAACGTTTCCATAACAATTTACCTGGGGAGGACGTTGTTAAAATATTTATGAAAAAACATAGAGATTTGCTTACCAATAAAATGTGTCAAAATATTAAGCGCTCACGGGTAAATGTTAATGGTGATATGATCAATTCTTATATTGATGAACTTGCGATAACATTGGATGGTAATGATGCCCAGTGTATAGTGAACTACGATGAAACTAACGTAACCGATGATCCCGGTAGAACGAAGGTTGTTGTGAGGAGAGGGTGTAGATATTCAGAGAGAATAATCAATTCAACTAAATCTAGCACGTCAGTAATGTGTTACCTGTCTACATAACCTATAAAGCTGAAAATTTATATACAACATGGACTGAAAATGGTCCTCCTGGTGCCATTTACAACAGAACAAAAAGTGGTTAGTATAACCTAGTAATATTCGTAGATTGGTTCCGTAAGATTGCAATACCACATTTTAAACAATTCGACAAAGATGCCAAAAAGGTGTTAATTAGCGATAATTTAGCAAGCCATGTATCACCGTGGATAATAAAAGAGTGCAAAAAAATGAACATTAAATTTGTTTTATTACCCCCCAACAGCACAGGGATTACCCAGCCACTTGACGTGGCCTTCTTTAGGCCATTCAAATTAACTTGGTGTCAAGTAGTATCCATCTGGAAAAATAAGAATCGTGGAACAATCCCCAAAGACAAGTTTCCTAGGCATCTCAAAATCTGTATAGAAAAATTGGGTAAGGAAAACATTCCAAAGAACATCAAAAGTGGGTTTAAAGGTACAGGTGTTTTCCCTCTTGATAGGAAGGAACTGTTGAAGAGGCTGCCTTCAGGCAAGTCAACGAATGAAACTACTAATTTAGACAATTCTACTTCTTCATGCACAGACAATAGACGTAGTAGTATTACATCCACTGGTTCTGTTTGGATTGAAACACTGCAAAACTTCTTTGAAGAGAGCAGGAAGAAAGAAACACAACCCCTCAGAAAGTTGAAGAAGAAGAAGAAAGTAGATGTCCCACCTGGAAGAGGTGTTTTTGGTAAGGACATCAGTGACTCAGATGAAGAAGAGAACCTACAAAGTCATGTTAATTCTGAAGTGCCAAGCTGCAGTGGTGATATCAATAATAAGAAAATAGGGACCAAGAAGAAAAACTGTAAAACTGAAAGAGAAGAGAAGAAGAGAAATAGGGGGTGTTGTTCCAGTGATGAAGATTCCGATTCATACTCAATACGTGATTCAGACAGTGAATTCATCCTCAGTGACACAACTGATGAAGGGACGTTTTATGATAAAAAATATAAAGAAAATACTCCTAAACTTGCTCCAATAAGGTGTGAAAGGGCTCTAAAAATGGAAGACATTCATGAAGAACAATTTTTGATCGTGAATTTAGTGTTCAATGAAAATACAATAAAAGAACACATTAAACAATTCTATTGTAAAGTAATTGGCAAAAATGATTCTAGTAAGACAGTTTCTGTTAAGTTTTTCAGAAATCTTCCAAATCTGGTTGTAATGTGTATGTTTTTCCAATTATAGATGATGAAATGGACGTAGTTTTAGCGAAAGTCGTCTCTGTTGTTAAGCCACTTAAGATTTACAGGAGAAGCTTCACATTTCCATTTGAACTTGTTAGTTGAAGTCTATAGAAAATACATTTCAATTGTGGAATTAGACTCATAAGTATGCTTTGTAGCCTTAAAAGTAAATAAATAAGATGGTTTTTACATTTTAGATTGTGTTTCTTTACATCCATTTTCCCACTTGTGTGGATTGTTTAACTATTTACTGATGAAAATTTGTTCATTAATATAAATAAATATAGCTGTCCCAAGTAGCCCCCTGTCAGGGTCTAACTTGGAATAGCATGTTTTATATACTAACGATCGTCAATTCGAATTGACGATCGTGAGTCAACGAGAGCGGTCACTGACAACGCGCGTCGTCCGTATATGTATGTTTTTAATCATGTTTATAAATGTGAATTAATATGTGTTGTTAAGTGTTTATATGTGTTTTTTATATTTGAAAATGACTGACAAATAGTCGAAACACGTCATATAAGATAGTGCAAACTACAATTAAGGATTGTTCGACGGTAACACCTCAAACAAGGTAATTAAATAGTAACTAAATTTACAGTACAACTTTAATTTATAGCTGTAAAAGTAATCAATATCTAATCAATAATTCATAAAAAACTCAATTTGATATAGTTTATTTCTATAGATACGTGTATGATGTCATTGTATTAGTATCAGACAAATAGTTTTATTTAAAACCTATAGTAATTAAAGTCACCCAAATTAAAATTTAATACAAAGTACAATCATATAACCAATTAATTTTTTCCTTATATCTTTTTTTCAATATTGACAAAAAGCATATATTAAAAATATATCAAAAACCCACACATTCAGATAATAGTAATACTGACAACATCTCCACACCACCATAAAATAACCACGTTTAATTCTATGATAGATACTACAAAGATTCTAATGACAGACGAACAACGAAATGAGGAATTATGTATTATAAAGAGAATCGCCAAAGTCAATGGCTATAAATAAGAAGTTATAGATAAGATCTACAGAAAAAAAGAAAAGAGAATATTAATATAAAAACCAAAACCGCAATATATTCCTTTTACGTATCAGAACACCCATTTCTATAAAATGAACAAAATTATTATAGAGGAGGGATTTTAAATGGCTTTTAAAACTACTAATTAGCTAAGTCGACAATTTCAAACCCAAGGCCTAACTATGACTGATCGTTCCTCTGATATAGATAAAAGTGGGGTATAAAAAATCTCTTATCACAGATATGACAATGTGTAGGAAGATCATTCAAATCACACTTCAAAGAACATAATAATGTTCGAAGTCATTCTCTAAATCTTCGAAGTTATGCATAAAATTTGGTGTCTTCCAATCACGTATACACTGATATTTGCACTAACCTTGAGATCCTGCACTTAGCAAACAAGGGCAGACATTTACACATATCCTTGAAGACCACGAAATTTAAAAGAAAAGAAAAACAACAAAAACAGTTTTAAGTGAACAATCTGTAATTGGAACCAATCTTTTGTTTGATATGTGGATAGTTCTGGAATGTAATACTTAGCCTTATTAACAGTAAATGAACAGTTAGACTCAATTGTGCCTGGGAGCTCCTAAAGTCATGACCAGTGTAATAAAAACTTTTTAGTTATTATTAAAATTGCTTCACATGTTTAAAAGTTAAAGGTGGTTTTGGCACCACCGGTAGAATTCACTCTAATTAAATTTATGCACCCAAAGAATGAGTTTCCACACAGGTGGAGCCTTGGACTCAGCTAGTTCAGTTAGTTAATAAAAAAACATGTTTCAATCTCCCTGCACTTAAATAGGTTATCCTTCTTACTTATAATGTTGAGAAGTCTGTCATCAGATAAACTAACCCTTTCTTTACACCACCAGTCTCCTAACCTGTCTACAATCTGCACATTCCTCCTACCTTAGTTCTCTTTATAAGCCAATGTTACTTAGTAGTCTCCAATATAATTAGCCTCCTGGGTGGTCTCCACTCATAGTTAAAATCATACATTGTTGACAATTTGCTGACTTCCATATTCCATTCCAATTCATATTGGTCCAAAGTCCACAACAGATTCACATTTTCCTTCTTGCTGATATGTTGAGTCTAGGGCCGGATTTAGCATTTTGGTGCCCCCTAGGCCCAATAATTTTTTCCGCCCCCTAGTCTGGTTAAAGTTACTTCTCCAAAAACCTTTATTAAAAAATTATATCATGCCTATAATATGTTAATTGCTTAAACACAACTCCACGGTGCATTTTTTGTAATCAATTCAAAAAATATGTTAAGTTATGGCTATTTATTTTTATTTCTAGATATTAAAAAAAAAAATTTTTTTCTCTCGGCCGTGCATCCCCTGGGAGCTTGCGCCCATAGGCCCGGTAGAGTCCCTGTTTTTCACATGTTTTTGGGTCTAACTAACTGACTTCCTGCTTGAAAACTGAAATCCAATTCTCATCCTGCATTTGTATTTGAACCTTTGGCTGATACCCTGCTGTCTATAGTAAAATTTTTGGATGCAGAGGAAGGTATCAGAGACACAGATCCAGAGGCAGACAATCAGAACCTGGGAAATCCTATTTATTTTCTTTATTGCTTTTTATTTTCATAGTTTTTACTTTAAGAATTTAAGAAATTTAGCAATTAGGTAATTGAAACTATTTTAAAGGCAGGTTATGTGTTCTCTGTAACAATTTTGTAGAACCTGTGGGATGTTGTAGTAAAGGAAGTGTAATGATTTGTCTTACCTGGTGTCTATACGTCATGTCCTTTCATTGGTCATGGTTGTATTTTTTTTTGTCATGGTCTCCTTGTCACATCGATCATGGTATATTAAGGACTTTGTCAAGGATTAGTCTAGAGAGATGCCTAGGATCATCTAGAGTGAAGTTGGTACTTTATTAACTTCCCAAGTGTACCAGTGAGAGTTTTTGGGTAGCAGAGATAAATAATTTACCCATGCTAATGTTTCACTATAGGCCTCCTTCTCTTTTTTTAAACAGTAGTCAGGTTTTTCACAGCAATGCTGTTTGTGTAAATAAAAATGGAGTTTTTGTCATTGCCAATTGCAGGTCTGCAAGTGCTGAAAAACCTTCCCCCGGGTTAAACTCTGTGTGGGCACATAACCTGGGCGAGGGCTTTTTTGGTTATTGACTATTTTGGTTTGGCTTTTTTAAATATTGACTCCTGCTATGGACAGTGGTGTGTAATGAAATGAATATATATATGAATTGATCACAAATTTCCAGACTATGAGGTGCTAGAAAGTCAAAATTTTGTATTGTTGCCTATAACTAGCAAGTCGACCCATGAAGGGTATTAGAAGATATAAACAATGAGTATCCAAGGTTTTGCACGACCCAGTTAGTATGATTAGCAATGATGGTTTTATTAGGAGACTCTAGAAGTTGAGCTATGAGGTTATCATATAACTGTAGTAGGAGTTTGATAAGCACCAACTTGGTGTCAATCAAAAAGGCAAAATAGAGAAGACTTTGTATTGGCAGAAGTATAGATTTAAGAGAGTTTATAATGATTCTTAGGCCCTGCAATAAGTCTGGTATTGGAAGCAATAATTTGTCAATGTCACATGACCTAGAACCTACATCATGGTTAATAAGACCAGAGTTCCACTTGTACTTAATGGAACCAGGACATAGTCACATATCTCGCAGTAATGTAACTTTCAAATCTATAAAACTAAATTATTTTACTTCATACATATGTTACTCATAAACATATTCAACAATATCACATAAAGTTTGCAATCTACATAAGGAACTTTTGATATCTGGGAAAAGTTAAGTTAGATACGGTCTTATTATTCCCATTTATAGCTTATATTTATAAAAGTGTGTTTTTTATGACTTTGAATGTGTTTTTGTTAGCAAGTAGCCTATATATGATTTTACAATGTAACTGTGTTATCTACAGAGGCAATGGTTTTTTTAAAATTATTATTATAGAGTATTAATATTCTATTGTGCAATATACTGCACTCTTTCATCAGCATAAATTACTTGAAATATTTCCAAGTGTTATTACATCAAGTTTAATTAAGCTAATATTTATTAAGTTACAAAATATTATTAAAAATGGTTGTAAGTTTATTTTTACTTTCACATTTGTAACTTTGTTATACAATTTAGGAAAAAATTATTTAAAAAACAAATTTTCTATAATTACCCTCTCAATGTTATACAGTAGAAACTCGATAGCAAGGGGATTTGTAAAACAGTCTTGTTATTGAGGAACTCTTCTAGTTGAAGTTCGTGCTATCAAAGTTATGTTGACTAAAAGTCGTACTATAAAGGTCACTGTTTTTTCTGAAACGCCTTTAAAGCAAGTGCATTTTTAATCAACCCTCACTAACACGTTTTGTTTTAAAAAGTATATTTTATTATTATTGTAACAAAGTATGTACTGTAATGAAGGGGAGGAAGGTTTTCATGTTTAGACCTGAGCGTAAGACATAGTTTCCTTCAAAACATCCGTTTCGTTGAGTCACTATCCGTGGGAACTATGCACAGGGAAGGGTGAAGTCGTGTTATAAAGGTTCCGCTGTGTAAAACGACTTACTACTGAGGTTGAACTCTTGTTATATAGGTTCGGTTTCGCAAAAAGACGTGCTACAGAGGGTTAGAGTAGCGATCTGTATGGGGACTCAAACTCAAATCTGTGCTATTGAGGTTTTTAAAAAATTAATACTCGTGCTATAGAGGTATCTTCAATATTAAGTGTTATGGCAATCCCAGGGGATTAGAAAAATGCACTTGTTATTGAGGAAGTCATGTTAATGAGGGTCGTTTTAACGGGTTTGTACTGTATACACTTTATATACACACTGTATTTATAAAAAAAGTTTCGCAATTTACAGATCAATGAAATTGTACATTTTATAATTCAACCTATCAACAAAAGTTCTTGACTTTTTTTAATACATGGTATAAGAAGAAAAAAAATGCCTCCTAAAAACGTTATTTATTTACAAAAATAAGAACAAAGAAAAAAGTGCTGAGGCTATTATAGAAAAAAAAACAAAGTTTTTCTACAGAAACAATTTTTTTTTTGTTCACAAAAGCAATGCTAACCTTACATGTCGTAAAGACCAAATGTTCATTATGGATGTTAAAAATCTCACAATAATAGTTTTAACATATACTGTAAATAAAAACCAAACTAACCTATCCTACATACCGAAGATAGGACATAACCTAACAACTTATTGGAACAAAACCATTTCCATAAACCTCGATTAAACCTAATATTTGTGAAAAAGAACATTTTCTATAGAATTTTATTGAAATAATTATTTTTGAAATTTATGATGTCTAAAGATAGACTAATATAACCAACAGAAACAATTGGCAGAAATAATTCGAAACATCTGGAAAAAATGAACAAAATTTACTTTTTACCATATCCTATTTTGTGATATGGTAGCTGTCTTCTATGTTAGTTCATTCATGTGATGTGTTCCTCTATGCAGTATTACAATATTTTGTCAAGTTGTGAAAAATCGATTTGTGTTTTTTGTCCAGATGTTAACTTTATAAACAATGACTCTCAAGGGCTCACCTATAGTGAGTATGGGGTGGCAATCTTGTTGGATCCTAACTATAGATCTACACTTTTTTCAAGTAGTCTTGTGTTAGATCCCCTCTCTTTCATCTTTCCTATCAGATCTCTTTAGACCAACTCTTGTTTTTTTCCGATTCTGATGCTATTAGAGTATTCGAAGGCTAGGGATCTTTATTTTATTTATGTTCTTTTCTTCCTTTTTTTATAAGATCAATGAGGTTTTTTCGCCAGTAAACATCAAGAAGCAGAAATGATGTATGACGTGGATGAAAAGGAAGTACATGGTATAATTAACTGTTTACTTTAGAGGGGAAAATTATAGGCTATATGTTGTGAATTAATTTATAATAAAGATTTACCAAACTAATCACAATTATAAATAAATATTGAGGCTGACTTGTGAGATAATATTAGATAGAAAAAAAACTCGAACACAAGATCTCACAAAAACTAAGTTTTTTAATCAAACACGTTTCAACGACAAAGTCGCCATCCTTAGTGATAAATGAACGACAATAACAAAACTATATTATAAATCATGTATCACTAATGTATCACTATGCGAATTTGTCATTAAAACTCATTTGATTAAATAAACATAATTTTTTTGAGATCTTGTATTTGAGTTTTTTTCTATCTAATCACATTTATGTTTATCTGTTAGTTCATCGGCTGACTGTAAAATTACATCATTAAATTAATTTAGAACTAATTTAAAATACGTTTATATGTTTTAATGCATTAGCTGACTAAAATTCAGAGACGAATTAAATTTTAACCAACATTTATTAACTTCAATTTTTAAAACCATTTTAGTTAGATTACGTCGCGCTTTATGTAGGCTAAAACAACAAGATCTACCTGTTGAAAATATTTGTTACATTTTCAATGTTAGTAGGGAGTTTTTGATGTTTTCAACATTATTCTCTGTATTACCATTGCTTAGATGAGCAAATGTTAAATTTACAAAAAATAAATTGTGCAAATGCCAAAGTTATCGTTTTAATACATATTTATTCAAACACAGCTTATCACAATGTAAACACTAAAATGCAAATTATGTTTTATACTATTATTATTATATTATTTGTTTCATTAAAATAGAAAAGTACATATCTTTCTATACAAATATACGATAGTGTTGTTTATTCACACTTATTAGTCATCATACTGTCATTCATTTTGTAGCTAACATTGGATGTTGATTTTGGACACTACGGTATTACAGTAAAGTAAGTTATACATTGTTTGGTCTCGTTTTTCTTGTAATGAATTGTAGAATAAAAATATATTACAGATTTTATTTTAAAATATCAAGTTAAATAAATGAAAGTTTGATCAAGTGAAGTACAGTAGGTAACTCATGTGGTTGACCCACGATAAGTACCGATCAGTCCTAATACTCTGCGCGCCTGTGTGTGATAGTGTAGTTTTAACAAGTTTTTATAAAGTATAACATGTTAAAGTGGAAGCATGCCCGCATGGAATTGGCATTTACGTGGGATTATCTTGGATAGTTCATACTAGCACATTGATACCCTTAGGAGTTATACAACAACCTAGGAAATTTTACTTTTTGGTATATTTTTGTATTAATGGGAGTATGAAAAATATATCAGTTCTGTAGTTGTCAGTCAAAATAGGAAAATCAACATGGACGCTATTTATTTAAATATGGCCTAAACTTGCTTCGCTTGTCATACACACCCCCTAAGCAATTGGAATAGAGACTTAAATGACTGCTATTTAGTGCTATTTCGTATTTTGCCAGTGTATTTTGAACCATGTTATTTTTCTTTATTTTACTTGTAATTTTGCACACTGGTTTGGGTCATTCAAACTTTTTCATTTTACAAAAATTTGATCGAAATCGGTAGAGCTTTGTTTTTAGGGCCATTTTTGTTTACCAATTTTTTTTTAGACTAATATGCAAATAATAGTGACTAATGCATTATATTTAAGTCCTTAGAAGTTATTCTTGTTAAATATAACAACATTAGTTAGGTTAGATTAGGACGATTACGATAAAATAATAATTTTGTATTTGTTATTTTTTACAAATGGTACTTTTTAAGGGCTATCATAAAAATTAAAAAAATTAAATTTAAAAAACTACTCTTGAGAAAGGCAAAATATGTACAAACACCAAATTTTATGCTCGTTTGGACAGCAGAGAACTTCAGTTTTCAGAGGCAAAATATTATAATTTTTTTGGTTGTTTTTTAACAGGAATGGTGGACGTTAATATTGTACAGAGTAAAATACTATAAAATAGGTAATTTACTTCGATCAAGATTATGCAAGGACAAAGTAGAGTCCCCCTACCTCCCCCTACTATTGATATTATAACATTTCCGATTAATAAGTGTCTTCTGAATATTTCAGTTATGATAATGATACATTGACAAGCATATTGATTCTGAAATAACAAGTTCTTCAGATTGATGCATCTGCATACTCAGTTTTCTATCTCGTATGTAAAATTAATTAAGATTACTTTATTGATTTTAATTACACTAACTTTTTACACAAGTTATAATCAAAAATTAGATTTTCGAGAAAATATTTTTCTCCTTGACATATTTTAATATAATATTATACTGTAATTATTTGTTATTTAACTAATCAATTCGTATTCTGTAAATAACTATGTTTATTGGTTCAATGAATGATGTTATTTTTTTATGATCATGGATAGTTTATGTTTCTATAGTTTTGTATAAACTATTTTCAAATTTCTTTTTGATTCAGTTTGTTTCAACGGTTTAAGTAGTAATGTTTTCAATTCTTTAACATTGTATCAACAATGGTCAAACATTTTTTTTTTTAAACTCATTCATTGATGCCTGACAGTGTCTCTTAAGGTTTTTGATTAATAATTACTGTAGGATCAGAAATTGTTAAGAGATTATAACCCGTTAAAAAACAAACGCATTTTACCTAAATAACATGTATTAATAACTAATTATTCTATTCTATGTAATCTCAAGAAATAAATGATTTTTCTTCATACTGCTTCAAAAACAGCTGTTTTCAATACATGCTTTGAGGTGCTAAAGTTGTTCTTTTTAGTCCTAGGACCTAAAAACACCAGTTGAGGTCGAGGTCATCAGCTGTTACTTCATTTATACGAATTAATTAACGATTGTAAAGCATCTATAAGAACTACCGATACTCTCGATGGTAAATAACCGTTAAAACAGCTGTTACCATCGATTTGAAGGCAAATAGGTTATAACATTTTAGTTTTTGTGAAATCGTTTTCTTATATTATTTGCAGTATAACGAAAAATATAATTCATCACTTGGACTAAAAGAAGCTTTTCGATCTTCACTCATTTTCATTTTCCGGCCTCGACCGTTAAACTTGCGCTTGTATAAAAAAACTTCACTTTTGGTCCTAGTGATGAAAATAAATATACTATTATCCAGTTAGGAAACAAACATATTTTAGCTAAAGAACGTGAATTAATAACAAATTATTCCATTCTATGTAGGCTATATCAAGAAATGAGTTATTGTAACCAGTTAGAAAACAAACATATTATATCTAAAGAACGTGTATTTTATTCCATGTAAATAACAGGAAATAGAAAAATAGTGATAACATCATCCTATTATTGAATGTTTAGAAGAATTGCAAAGGCAAATAGTAAAACTGCCTTGAAAAATAAAACAACAAGAGTACTCATATAATGATCGAAATGCAATAGTTAGGAATTCACTTTCTAATAAAATAAAATAAATAAATCACGAGGCAAAAAGAGTGGGGAGGTAATTAAGACTAATACATCGTATTAAAATTTGTTTAATAGTATATACTTATAACTTTATTTGTTGAAAATCAAACGTTCTTAATAATGAATAACAAGCTAGTAAATAAATTACAATGATAGCTCAATGCTTCTGATATTGTTTTGCATTATTGTTACATTAGCTCAACATTGTTCTACCATAAAAATATGCTTCATATAAGTTAATTTAATTCATACTTTTAAAATAAACTATATTGACGTGAAAGGGATTGGTAGTAATTAAATAAGCATTTTTAGTACTCCGACCACCTGTGTAGTAGGCCTAATGTTTGTGTTAGGATTACATCGACTACGCATGCGCAGAATTCAAAACCGAGCGTGACTCACTTCTATGGCAGGGCTTTTCTCGTGTGACATCTCTGTATTATCTTAACTGTTTTAAAAGAATTGTTGGACTTACAATAACAATATAGGGCTAATGCAATATAAACATCAGTAAGGGTACACTAAAATGAAAATAGTGACCCGTCTGTAATAAAACCTCCCTTCAGGTTTATAACAAAATTAGAAATTGGGACATCCTGTCATAAATCCATTATCACTCTAAAGTAGCATAAGATCTTTGGCGCTGTCGGGGGAGGGGTACTGTTCATCACATTGTCGACCAATTCGACCATAGTTCTTTCGCCGAGACTTTGCAGAGAATCACGTGATATTGTACCGGAGAAGGCTGGTTCACAGCCGAGCCTACTGTCGATCATTACACGACATAGCAGTAGACCTATTTATTGAAATTTTAAATATGTCTATAGTTTTATTTACTTTCCACATATAATATACATAATCTAGGCAAAGTTATATAAAGGGCCGAAAATCGATGGCGAGTTCATTTGTGGATAAATCCGTTTTGAGGTTCCCTGCGTCTAAAGAAAGTGATATTTGAATTAATGCTCTCCTGCCAAAACGTGTGGACCGATTTTAATAAAATTGGGTACTTGGGTATATTTTGGCCATAATTGGGTATTTGTTTTTCATTTTTTGATAACTCTAAATATTCGGGTAGCTGACGTGACAAAATAAACAAACAATTACGATTTTATAAAATCAGTTTATTAATAGAATATTCATGATCGGTGGACGTTAGTATGAAGAAGCATTCGAGGGACGTCAATCCCTCCACCATATCAAAAGTCATTATTTTTTTAAGGGAAGAGAGTTCCATAGGGCTAGGGTTCACATAAACCTATGCTACGGAGAACCAAAAGTAGTTTTAACATGTGTATATTCTACATTACAGTACGCTATTCACAGTTATTATCCAACAATATTGCTTTCCATTTATTTGATTTCATTCTAGTTCTGTAGCAACCTCCTAGTCACTGCTGTCATCATTTCCTACATCAATAATCAAAGTCTCTTTCTCTTCCATTTGTTCTATTATTTTATTCAAATTCCATAGTTTCTCTTCCTCTTTCTTTACATGTTCTATACATTTCACCTAGACTTCTTTTGTAATCCTCTCAATTGCCTCTTCTAAAAGCCGTTGAACATTTGGAATTTAACGAAAGATAACTCAAAAACCGTTATTTTTACAAAAACTTATGAGACAATTTTTTTTTCTCCTAACGACAAACAATTTTTTTTGTAAAGCATATTTAGATAAACGAGCTCACTAAACGTCAAAAATTTCCCAGCAGTAAGGGTTAAAATTATTCTTTTTTCTTAATCGACACCAAATTCAAAACTAAGTTAGTAGGCTAAGTAACAAGTAATTTTTTTTGCTTTGAATTTGTTGCTCATTTAAAAAAGTCGAAATTTAAGGAAGATTTGAAACAATATTAGTATCTTATGAGAATTTTAGTGTGAGTAGCCTACTACGTAGGTCTGTCTAAAAGTAGTAAAAACAATTTTTTACCTTGGTAAGCTCTTTATTATGTTTTATTGGTTTGATTGTATACAGAATGTTTCCGAACTTTCCTTATAAAGTTCAGGATATTGTTCCTTGGAGTAAAAAGAAGCCAAAAACTTAATGCAACCGGGTGTCTATCACGTTTTGTTGTCCGTCGGTATGTGTTTTTTACTACCATTTTTTTTTTAACGGTTCAACAGAATTAAACCAAATTTGTAATTCATTGTTTCTATTGATAGATTTAGTTAGTATATGTTAAGTTTCATTATTGTAATCCAACTCGCATAAGAATAGATGCTATTCCAAATACTTAACTTTTTTAGTAAATTTTATAACAAATCCATTTTTGCTTAAAAAAAAAAAAATGAGTGAAAAACCAACGAGATTTGGAATTTCTTGTCTGTGCATGGTCATGTTCTTATCCTCTTCATAATAGGCTAATGGAACAACGATGTAATTGTTTTTAGGTATACATTTTAATTGGAGTTTTACTCACATTTGTCTTTTAACAGTAAATGTTTATTAACTGAAATTCTTGTAGTTGTATAAAAATGTCTTTTGTGAATGTAAATAAATATAAGAATTAATTGATGTAGTTACTTATTGATAGTAGCGATTCCACACATCAGCTGTTATTATTAGAAATCTGACGAATCTGCTGTTAATGTATCAAAAATTTAATATTTTTGATAAATCCATAGTTGCTTTTGTTTTAAAAATTGGATGAAAAATAATGGAGATTTGGAATTTCTTGTCGGGTCGTGCATGGGTATGTTCTTGTCCTGCAAAGTGTTAATTTCAAACTGTTTATTGTTGTACTTGCAAAAAACAGCTGGTTTCATTGTTGGTACATTAATAATAATAACAGCTGATTTGTTGAATTCCTAATATCAATAAGTAACTACATCAATTTTCGTACTTATTTACTTGATAAAAGACATTTTTGTACAATTACAAGAATTTTAGTTAATAAACTATTTTATAAAGTATAATGTGTTGCCTTGGACTGTTTAATATATAATATAGTTAATTACCTTAGAGGTTGTCCTCAGTCCGTATTATAGTTATGGCTACAGCGCTGTTTCGCCGAACACTGTCGGCTTCGTCAGGCCCGCACTAACACATAAACACGTAACACAACACAACACTAACACATATAAAATCAGAGTATGACTCGTCGTACATAAATAATCAAATTGTTTGTGGCCACATTATAAGGTCTTATTTGTCCAGCTGCAGGTATGGTACTGGATGTATACAGCAGTTATCAGTATGATACTGATAATTAAGTTTAGTTGAAATAAAATGTAGACATGTTTGGTATGTTTATTTAATTTTAATTTTTGTTATTATATCATATATAGGGTTGGAAGAAAAGTTCAGTTTGTCATTTAACATGCTGTCTGGGTTGTTCTTATATTCTGTATATATTTGGAATTCTTCTAATATATCCATTGTTATGCCTTTATTACGTGTTTATGTGTTAGTGCGGGCCTGACGAAGCCGACAGTGTTCGGCGAAACAGCGCTGTAGCCATAACTATAATACGGACTGAGGACAACCTCTAAGGTAATTAACTATATTAATAAACTATTTCTATTAAAAAAAAAAAAAAAAAAAAAAAGAATGAAACTTCCATTAAAATGTATATCAACAAAACAACTTCGTTTATTCATTCCAT
The DNA here is from genome assembly GCA_963513935.1 of Aphrophora alni. Taxonomy (NCBI): domain Eukaryota; kingdom Metazoa; phylum Arthropoda; class Insecta; order Hemiptera; family Aphrophoridae; genus Aphrophora; species Aphrophora alni. Next base: position 109,349,637 of record OY740765.1, read on the forward strand.
TGTTATTCCATTAGCCTATTCAGAATAGGACAGGAACATGGCGATGCACAGTCGAACAAAAAATTCCAAATCTTGTTTGTTTTTGTTGTTACTGTGTTTTTTTTTTTTTAATGGTTAATTTTAGAGTTATTTCAATTAAAAAAATTGTAATGGCCACCATTTTGAAATTTAGTTTAACTCCGTAGAGCAGTTTTCAAAATAAAATGTTTTAGTAAAAAAAAAACACATATGGATGGACAGACGGACAACAAAACGAGATAGAGCCCAGGTTGCATTACATTTTTGGCTACTTTTTACCCAAAGAACCAAAACTCCCTGAAGTTTACAAGGAGAGTTCAGAAACATTCTGTATCTACATATACATAATTATATTAAAACTTATTTAAATTTATATCCCCATCTCTGTTTGCAAAGGACTTAGTCCTGAATACATTTGTTTAAATATTAATTTACAATACCTTTTATATTTTTTTAAAAAACGATTTATAGTTATTTTTATTGTTAATATTTCAAAACAATATTTGGCGTGCAAAAGTTCTTACTTACATAAGGCGATGACACAAGGCTGTTTATAATATGTAAGTAAACGTATCGGTAAAGCAGAGTACAACGCACTGAATTGAAGTTAAGTAGATAATTAAATAATTCACAACATAGTTATAGGAAATCACGATAAAACTTACAATAAACAAAATACCAACTTTAAAATTAATACCTAGGTTAGGTTAGGTCAGGTTGAAACACTGAAGGTACAACGCACCGTATTGGAGTAATGTAGGCTGTTTATTAATTGACAATCTAGTTATAAGAAATAACAATAAAACTTAATATTAAATCAAATACTAAGTCTAAAAATTAATCGCAAGTTTAGGTCGAAGTAGGCTACCGTAAGGTACAACGCACCGTACTGTAGTTAAATAGATTGATAACTAATTCACAATTTAGTTATAAGAATAACAATAAAACTTACATTAAATCAAATACTAAGTCTAAAAATTAATTGCAAGATTAGGTTAGGTTAGGTCGAAGTAGGCTACCGTAAGGTACAACGCACCGTACTGTAGTTAAATAGATTGATAACTAATTCACAATTTAGTTATAAGAATAACAATAAAACTTATAATAAATCAAATACTAAGTCTAAAAATTAATTGCAAGATTAGGTTAGGTTAGGTCGAAGTAGGCTACCGTAAGGTACAACGCACCGTAGGCCTACTGAAGTTATATAGATTTATAACTAATTCACAATTTAGTTATAAGAATAACAATAAAACTTATATTAAATCAAATACTAAGTCTAAAAATTAATTGCAAGGTTAGGTTAGGTTAGGGCGAAGTAGGCTACCGTAAGGTACAACGCACCGTAGGCCTACTGATGTTATATAGATTTATAACTAATTCACAATTTAGTTATAAGAATAACAATAAAACTTATATTAAATCAAATACTAAGTCTAAAAATTAATTGCAAGGTTAGGTTAGGTTAGGGCGAAGTACCGTAAGGAACAAAGCACCGTACTGAAATTATATAGATTTATAACTAATTCACAATTTAGTTATAAGAAATAACAATAAAACTTACATTAAATCAAATACTAAGTCTAAAAATTAATTGCAAGGTTAGGTTAGGTTAGAACGAAGTACCGTAAGGAACAAAGCACCGTACTGAAGTTAAATAGATTGATAATTAATTTACAATTTAATTATAAGAAATAACAATAAAACTTATATTAAATCAAATACTAAGTCTAAAAATTAATCGTGAGATTAGATTAGGTTAGGCCGAAGTATACCGTAGGAACAAAGCACCGTACTGTAGTTAAATAGATTGATAACTAATTCACAATTTAGTTATAAGAAATAACAATAAAACTTATATTAAACAAAATATATAATTCTAAAAATTAAAGCGATATATGAAAAAAATAAATGTTATTAATGAAAGCATAAAATAAACATAAAAATAATTTTCAAAATATTACGATAAAAGCGTTACCGTACATTAAAAGAAACATCTGATCATTGAAATACAATCAGTAAAGGTCGTTGTGATCAAACACAGATTAGGTTAGGTTAGGTCGAAGTACCGTAAGGAACAACGCACCGTACTGTAGGTAAATAGATTGATAACTAATTCACAATTTAGTTATAAGAAATAACAATAAAACTTATATTAAATAAAATATATAATTCTAAAAATTAAAAGCGATATATGAAAAAATAAATGTTATTAATGAAAGCATAAAAATTAATAAAAGTATTAAATAAGTATTAAATATTAATAAGCATTAAAGTAAACATAAAAATAAGTTTCAAAATAATACGATAAAAGCGTTACCGTACATTAAAAGAAACATCTGATCATTGAAATACAATCAGTAAAGGTCGTTGTGATCAAAAACATTATATCTATCATTAAATATATTTTTCTCTATATGACATATTAATTTCGGATAGTTTGAATTTTTTATAAGTTTTATTAATAGAAACTCAATGTAATTTGGTGTTAAATCGCGTTTCTCTTCCAAAAATGGATATGGAATAGTTATAGGTTGATGATTTCCATCTAAACTTGTTTCTCTTCTATGTAAAATATAGTCCTTGATAGGTGTGTACAAATTTATAATTATAAGCGCAGAAATAAACAAATAACCAAAATACACTATAGTAAACATATCTTGTATAGTGTTGAAATGATTCAAGAAGCATTCCATTTCTGGTAAACTTGAAGCGGTTTTACTTTCATGATATGCCCAAAGTGTACGAGAATCTTGGATCATTTTATTAATACAAACGTGGGAATAAACCGATATACAAATGTATACGATCAGAGTTAAAATCGATACAATTTCTGCGAGAAAATATCGCTCGAGTATCTTGATGTGATTCCGATGAATGACAAGAGCGAGATAACAGAGTTCATTATACATCACGGTATCATCGAACGTTTCAAACACAGCACTTCCCATCGATTTCCACAGATCTAAAATTTCATCGAAGATTAATTTAGTTTCCAGTACAATAACACTCACTTTATGCCGAGCGTACCCATAAAGCACAATAACAAAAAACATCCAAGCTCCTTGTACCAGCATTACATTCCCGAGTAGTTGAAGGTATTCGTTATTCCAGTTGAAAGTCGAACGTAGAATTGCATTTTCTACCTTTTTACCGGTTAACATCGAGTAAGATTTCTCAAATTCTACATTTACATGTCGTATTTCTTCGTCGGATGTTGAAGAAAAATTACACTTACTGACTGACGCATAAATTCCGCACAGGATGAAAGCCCATAAAAGCATCCAATGGACTTTAATTTGAAGTTGTACCATATCCATCGATGAAAACACCGTGGCTAGTTAACTCTATGGCAGAAGGAACTACACTGAAGTAGAGATTTCCTTCAACGCAATGCACAATGCACGAATCAATTTATCAATTGTTTATAGTTACTTTACAAAACAACCATCTTTTCTTTGATAAGCCATGATTGGCCTTTGTGTTGGAATATCAATTTCTCAGTTAATATTTTTATCTGTTATTTTATTATTTATTCGTATAACATAAAGGTGCGAAAATTATATTATTACAGTAATTTTTCACACCTATTCACTAAACCAAAAATACTCTTCGCCACTTTAGTAGTCCCGAAACCTAAAAACGTAGGAATTCTGTGCAGCAGAACGGATTCTCTTAAAAGGCTCTCTACTTTAAAGAGGAGGTTTGGTTGTACGCTGTAATTTTCAAATTTGTTTATTTGGCCAATTAGAAAGTGAATTAGTTAACAATAACTCGAAAACAACGATACGGAAAGAGTTATCTTTTTTTGCAGGGATTGATAAAAGTTATAATTCCGTTTTTAATTCATAATAATTTACTTCATTTTAAAACAACTATACACTATCATCAGAACTATTCCTTTATAATCTCATATAGATCAAATTATAAAATTGTATTCAATTGTAGTAGCTGAAGTTGAAACCGTGGTTGACATTCTCGCACAACTGTGTTTCGATTACACCAATGACAATCGAGTGAAGCCATCATTAGATAATCAAAAGATCAACCTAAATGGTAAAAGACACTTCGAAGATTAGTAAAAAACGTTTGTGTAGGTTGCAAGAAACACATGTTCATAATATACTATTAAATAAGTCTTAATGCATTAAATAAGTTCCACTAAAGTCATTAAGAATATTAACAGAGGTTTGTACGGGTAAATTTAAGTAATCCAAGTGTTTAAACGAAGTGAAGTTAACACTTACTCATATTGTTGAATCCAATTCCCCTGTGAAGTGATAAGTGTTTTACATTGTGTAAAGGATTTAATAAAAGGGTAATATACATAATATAAGTAAACCATTGTAATTCAATTGTATTAATATATTATGCAACATAGATATTGTAATAATAACACCCGAGAGACTAGAGCATACATATTTGAACTCTTTTACTCATTGAAATTGTATGTAAACTATAAGATTATATTTAGGATTGCAAAAATAGTATCAAAGAACAATCCTAAGTTTTGAATAGTAATTAATATTAAATAGTATGAATGAGTGAGCGAAAGTTTTCCATAATCACGTTCGTATCTATTTTGTAAAATAGAGTAAATTCCTTCTGAATAAATTTGTAACATGTTTACCATCAATGTCTACATCATATGCAGAAAAATATTTTTCTGTCAAAGTTGTATTTGTCTTACGTTAATTAAACCCTATCAGAGCTAAGTTGAGTAAATTATTTGTGTGATGGGTGGGAAGCCTCCATATGTCAGACTTTTTATACATTGTATTTCTGTAATTCGCTGAGATAATTCAGGGGTAAGAATATATATATGGGTAAAAATAAAGAAAAAAGTAAATCTTCGGTAAACGCTTCTTTTACCAGCTATCCGCCATTTTCTTTTTTTACTAAATAATAGAACGGCTTAACTGATTGAGTTGGAATTTTGCACGGTACTCATCAATATAAAGACCTAGTTTGAAAAAAATAATCAACTTGTTCTAATAATCTGCCTCAAAATGGCAGCCATTAAAATTTTTTATTGAAAATAAATTTTAATGAATTATTTTCGTTTAGAATATTTAAATGGCTCTCATTTTGAAAACGATTATTGGAACAAGTTGATTATTTTTTTCAAGCTAGTATTTTTTTTTATATGTTTGAGTAGGCTACCATCAAAAATTTCAACTCAATCGGTTAAGCCGTTCTAGAGATATAGGCTACATTATTTAGTAAAAAAATGGCGGATAGCTAGTAAAAAAAAGCGTTTTCTGACATATGTTTATAGGAACTTTTTCTTTTATTTTGATCCATATAAACACCCCCTGAATTTTCTCCACGCATTACAGAAACACCTTGTATATGCACTAAAAGAAATATATATGGTAACTTACAAGGTGGAGTGTACTAAATTTATTAAGGTGGAGTACACAAAAATATAATAAATTTGTACCACGTATGTATGCTCTAGGACCCACAGAGATTAAATATGAATCGTTATTAAAATTTATTACAACAAAATTTCAAAAATCTTTACGAACAAAATGTTTTATTAAAAAATAAAAAATTGTCTCATTGTTGGACTTGTCAAAAGTAAATGTTACAAGATAAAAAAAGGAAGAAACACATTTTAAAAAACTGTAAAATAAAAATCAAACCTATCACTTTATAAGAAGAAATGAGAATAACTTTTATTACTAATTAAAAGAATACAAATCGGGGTAGCGTCAAACACAAATAATAAAGAAGCATGTGAATATTAAATTTAAACACATTTAATGCTCTAAACCTCTGTACCAGAGAGATCTTGTAAGATCTAGAACTTTTTTTTCATCAAGTCCTCTATACACTACCCCTATTAAACAAAACCAAACACGAGAAAAGAAATGGGGTGAACACTATTACTCTAAAGTTTCAGACGATACAGAGGACCAAATTATAAACAACCTAATTTATGAACCTGTAGAAATAAAAATAAATCGAGATCAAACATCATCACCTATACCAAAACAACAAATCTCAACAATGGCTATGAAGAAGGAAAACATTCCTCTAATACAACCCTAAATGTATAACTGATATCCAACTGAAGTCATGAATATATTCTTAAATAAGAATGAGGTAGCTCCTTCAGCAAATAATTGGACACAAAGCACCATAATACACCTTCTATCAACATATCTAGAAGAAACCGGTTTAAATATTGTTCGTTGTATACCCTATGCCCTATATTATTTGTACATTGGAAGGATGATAATCGCTATTCTTTTTATATACTAGTGTATATTCTGGATTATTATTTTTACAACTATAAAAATAATAAAATGTCAAATGAACAAGATCCCGAGCGCATAAAGAAGCTTTTAGATGAAAGTTTTGAAATCAGTATTTGTGATTTGTAAGAGAATTTGGACGAATGTGATCAAGAAGAAGAAGAAGAAGATAAGTTAGAGGTATTTTCTGAAAATACGGACACAGAACAAGAAGGTGAAGACAGTGAAAATGATTTGGAACAATTTGAGCAGCTACCGCAACTTCCACAACAGTCAAGAGTGCCATCTTACATAGGAAAAGATCAGATTTCAAGATGGGAAATAACATTGCCCTCTAAGATCAAGGGTAAGAACCCGTCAATGATTGACGGTCAATCAAATATTATAATCCACTTGCCAGGGGTAAAAGTGTATGCAAAATATGCTAATGATCCTAATGAATGTTGTTGCTTGATTTTTGATAATGAATCCTAATAATTCATAATAATGCTTTGTATGATGTAGCAAGAATTACAAGGCGCTAGCCAATGGTGGTACTGTTTGGTCTAATGAATGTAGCTGTGGTGTTAATTCACAAATAATATACACTGGCAACATCACTGACAAGTAACAACATTCAACGTCAAACTCTAATGACAAACCTTCCTCCTGAAATTCGACGCAGAAGGCAAGAGGTTGTAGGTACAACTTCTCAGGCTGTAAACAGCTGATCAATTTCCAGAGAGGACCAGAAAAAAAGGTATTACTTATGTAGAAAAGACAAAATAGCACTGCAAGGGTTGTCTAAGTCGTGCTAAATTTTGTATGTACCACCTGTTTGATTCAAGATTAAATTTTGTGTATGAAAAAAATTATATATTTTCACTAGAATAATAAAAAACTTTATATATCGTTAGGATTTTAGATTGGACAGTATTAAACTCATGTTGATATGTTATTTCACAATGTTCATTTTTGTTTTATTATTAACTGTTATGTAACTGTATTTTTGACCTTTTTTCCATTAGTTTTCAAAATTGTTAAATAAACTTATTAAAAAGTAACTTTTTCTTTCTTTCTCACCAAAAAATCTGGAAGTAAATAATTTTATAAGAATTTTTTTTTTTTATGTGTAAATACAAATATATTTTAAAATGGGTATGTGAGACTTAGCGCCAGTGCTCTATTTCATTGGAGCTAGTGCTGCAGTGTTAATATACTGTAAGTGTACAAACTTTACAATTATAAAATTACTGTTACAGCTGGAAGTCTTAAAATTAAAAAGTTTTACTACCCATGAGGAGGTTTTAACGTTCGAATCCAGCAGTTTCAGGCGAGTTGATCCACATCTATACTTATCTCTCACAGACTGTAGTAAGTCTCTGATGTAGGTGTTTCCATGAGCATTGAATACAAAATTCCAAACGTGTTCTGTATTCAATAACCGTAAGGGAGGTCGCAGTAGCTAGAATTTATACAGATATTTGCTAAAACAGGACATAAAAACTGAAAAAAAAAAAAAAAGAAAGAAAGAAAAGAAAAGAAAATCCCACACAAATCTATAAGTAATTAATATCATTCGTCACAAAACGAATTGGTTTTAATCGAATAGTTAAATTAGTTAACAATATTAAAAAAATAAACGAATCACAAATATTTCACAAAAATAGTTACCATTAATGGTTTTATTTGACGTTATGTCAAGTTTTGTAACATGTTTCATGAATAAAATTAATGTGTTGTTAGTTTTAGTAACATTTTGAATCGTTTTTAATGACGAGTTTACCAATGCTAAAGGTTATATGTATGTCCAAAAAGTCCCACACCCCCACTTATTATTTTTATTTTATAAATAACCAATTAAACTTTGGCACATCTTTCTAGCATAAGATATATTAGTTTAGAGTTTCATCCCCCCCCCCGCCTCGAAGTAGCTGTGCAGGGGGCAACTTTAACCCTTTCTATAGTAACCCCATCTTGCTACCACTGATTTTAAATATCTTTAAAAAATAAAACCAATGGTGTGCTTAAAAATTTGTTTTGATGTCCCTATAACAAATGACAGCTAAAAATGTTTAGAGAGATTTTAGTTGAACAAACTACTGCTAATGGTTGTTGTTAGCGGATTATGGGCTACCGTACTACGCTTTGGGTTTAGGTTAAATTAAATCTTTAAAATCAAATACTGTTTTACTTTCTTTTTTTTAATGTATGGAACAGAGGGTATGCGAAAAATCTTCCATTTCAACCACCTATTAGTTTTGGTAAAAGAATAAGAGGGTTACACTCGAAAAGTTTTTATCAACCCTGTACAACAATGGTGGCCTGTACCAGTAATTAGTATTTTGAAAACACTTAACTGTTTGATTCTCTATTTACTGAGGTACTCATTAAATCATGTTTAGAGTTTGAAAAGGTTTTGAATTAAAACCCCTAATCAAATAACAAGCAATCAATAACAATATAGTTTCTGTTTCACTTCCGGCCAAAGTCCGTACCCTGGAAAACCAGAGGGGCAGTTATTTTGTTATCTGTTATCAGTTGTTGTTCCACAGTTGGTCAGTGTCCACCATTCGTTTTTGTACCTAAAACTTTCCAATTTTACTAGTTATTGAGGGAGTTATTTACTAGTCTCCCCCCCTCTCCCCGCAAAGATCTAATCGGAGCATTAAAAATGTAAGTTTTGTAATATTTTTCATCTTCCTTGTTTAAACAACCTCTCGTCTATTATCGCCTTAAAAAAGAAGACATGATCTAAAAATAAAGGCCAGCTAGCCTTCTTCAAATTGTCTAATAGCGTCGGAGTCGGAAGAGAACAAGAGTTGATCAAAAGCAATCTGATAGAAAATATAAAAGAGAGGATACTACATTAAAAAAAAGATGTACATCCAGCTAGGGATCCTCGGGATTGCCGAGTCCGTACTCACTGAAGTGAGCCCCTGAGGGGAACTTTGTTACAAATTTGGTAGAAATCGGACAAAAATTGAGTTAACACGCATCGCTGAAGACATATTTATGGAAACCAAAATGTTCTCGTTTCAATAGTTTTATCAACAGCCAAATAAAGAAAATCCGATTTCGAAATTATAACTCGAAGAAAAGTTTAATTTATTTGCATTTGGTTAAATTTCAAGAAAATTGAGAAATTTTATAATTCACGTCGTTTATTCAGTAGTACGTGTCAAATTGGTTATCGCGGGGTCAATAGTTTTCAATTAACAACAGATTGAACTCAAATCATCTATATATAAGACTATTTTTATTATTCATGTTTATAAAGTATTAAATAGACCTTAAACTATTGCTACATGTTACGGAATAAAATTTTTTTTAAAACTGTATCATTTTGGAACTAAATAACTCAGGTAAAGCGACGATTTTCAGGTAGAAGGAGTTAATCTGTATCTTTTCCGACGGTTTTAGGACCCCCTAATATTTCACCAACACGTAGTTCAGTTTATTATATTATCTAACCTAACCTAACCAACTTGATACGAACACAACACAACTCAGTAATTTAAAATCTGAAAGATTCTGTATTTATAATACACATGGCATAGACATAGGTTTACTCATTGTAATGTTTTGGGTTATAGTGACAAGCTGTAGACAGGGTATCTCTTGTAATAATAGATAGGCCTATGAGTCATGTTTTTACTATGTATGGAACGTGCAACGTTGCCTAATGCATAACGACATAAAATCGTCGGATATAACCCTGGTCAACCGTTTCTACCTGGAAACCGTCGGAAAAGATACTCCTTCGGAAATAACCCAGCACCAAAACAGTGATCGTGGAGGAGAGATAATAATTATAGGCAGGAAACCTACAATACTGACTCACACTAGGAATACAAACATTAAACAGAAGTTTTAATTAAGATTGCATTTTTAAGTTATACTTGTTAATTGTTTGCATTTTTTTATTTCATTGGAAACAAATCATTCGGAGTCTGCGAGCGGTGATCTATCTGTTGGGTTAAATAAAAAATCAGTCTAGTGAAAAAAAGAAGATTCTAAAACAAATATGTAACGAATACTAGAGCTTGTGTATAATTAAAAGTGATTACCAAAACTTTTGAAAACGGCTTAGATTTACTGAAAATGAAATTTATTGAAGAAAGAGTAATGCACAAATTACTTTTAATCTTGAGATCAAGGATTAGAGAATTTGTATAACACGGTTGGTCGCAATAAATCACTCAAATTATTGTTTGTCCTCTATTAAAAGACTAAATATTCTAAGTAGTGTCTGTTACAACACTACTATACAAGTGAATAAAGTTTTTACTTGGAGTTATTAAAGTTTAACATCTATGTAAAGAGTAAAGCACCTAAATACACGTCTGAAAGGACAATAATATTAGGTAGGCCTATTATACGAGTAAATAAAATTCAAGCTTGGAAAATCGTTGTAATTATGAAAGCTTAAAGTCTACGAGAAAAGTTGAAAAGAAACAGATATTCCAAATATACAAAACCAAATCAAGGTTAGCCAAATGCATATACATACATTATGATACGAGTAAATATGGAAAGAATACTCTAAAATGAAAATAAAACATACACTTTTACTGTTACTAAAGTGTTTTAACAACTACAACTCGGCTTCTGGCCTCGATGAAGTATTACGTATAAAAATTGTGGGAAAATTAAATGTTTGGACAAAAGTACACTTAGTTGTACTATAAAGTGTTCTAACAAATACTCTACACTCGAACAAGATTTGATTTATAACTGTACACTTGAACAAGAGTCAAAATGTGTATCCATATTATGATTCATAACTGTATATTTGAACAAGAGTCAAAATGTGTATCCATATTATTATTCATAACTGTACACTTGAACAAGAGTCAAAATGTGTATCCATATTATAATTCATAACTGCGCACTTGAACTAGAGTCAAAATGTGTATCCATATTATGAATCACAACTGCACACTTGAACAAGAGTTAAAATGTGTATCCTTATTATTATTCATAACTGTTCACTTAAACTAAGTCAAAATGTGTATCCATATTATGAATCACAACTGCACACTTGAACAAGAGTCAAAATGTGTATCCATATTATGAATCACAACTGCACACTTGAACTAGAGTCAAAATGTGTATCCATATTATGAATCAAAACTGCACACTTGAACAAGAGTCAAAATGTGTATCCATATTATGATTCATAACTGTATATTTGAACAAGAGTCAAAATGTGTATCCATATTATGATTCATAACTGTATATTTGAATAAGAGTCAAATGTGTATCCATATTATGAATAATAACTGTATACTTGAACAAGAGTCAAATGTGTATCCTTATTATTATTCATAACTGTACACTTGAACTAGAGTCAATATGTGTATCCATATTATGATTCATAACATTACATTTGAACAAGAGTTAAAATGTGTATCCTTATTATTATTCATAACTGTACACTTGAACTAGAGTCAAAATGTGTATCCATATTATTATTCATAACTGTACACTTGAACAAGAGTCAAAATGTGTATCCATATTATGAATCACAACTGCGCACTTGAACTAGAGTCAAAATGTGTATCCATATTATGATTCATAACATTACATTTGAACAAGAGTTAAAATGTGTATCCTTATTATTATTCATAACTGTTCACTTAAACTAAGTCAAAATGTGTATCCATATTATGAATCACAACTGCACACTTGAACTAGAGTCAAAATGTGTATCCATATTATGATTCATAACTGTATATTTGAACTAGAGTCAAAATGTGTATCCATATTATGATTCATAACTGTATATTTGAACAAGAGTCAAAATGAGTATCCATACTATGATTCATAATTGAATATTTACCTGGTAGCTATAAACCTTACTTTGTACAAACATGCGTGCCTTTGTTTAGACTTACTGGCAGGAGATGCTCTAAATTTGTTATATTATTATAGAGTTGTCATTATTGAAATGAGTTTTTTGTTTTTTTGTTGGTTTGAATACTTGGTAATGCAGAGAATCTATAATATAAAATTGTTGTACAATTTAAATTTAGCTCTTTTTAGAATATTTTTATTGTTTTTAAAACCTTATGATTGATGTTTTGAAGAGTAATAGTTTTGACCATGTGTACAATCATTTTATAGTTGTACAGCAAAATATTAGAAGTGTAAGAAAAAACTTTGATTTGTTTGCCTTAAAACTACAGAAATTAAATAAATTACCAGATATTATTATATTAAGTGAGGTATGGATAGGAGATAGCGAGGTTAATCAGTATGGCTTGTCTAATTTTAATATGTTTGCAAATTGTAATAATCGTTATCGCTCGGGAGGAGTAATCGTTTACTTATCTGATCGTTTATCTGTGTTGAACGTTGAGAAAGCCGTCCTGTCGACTGCCGATATCATGCAGTTCAAAGTAAATATTGGCCAAGATTTAATTATCGAAATTATTGCCTTGTACAGATTACAGGAATACAATGCCGATCAGTTTACGCTTGAATTTGATACGTTTTTGCAAACAGTAAAAAATCCAAATGTAATAATAAGTGGGGATGTGAATATAGATTTATTGAAAAAATCGAGATCATTAGATAATTTTTTAATCAGAAGGGCAAGCCACGGGTTAATGTCGCTAATTACCGACCCAACTAGAGTTAATAATAAATGCAGTTCTTGTATCGATCATGTTTGGTTTAGACGTAGTATGAGTATGAAAGTTGGGTGATTGAGAGTGGAGTGACTGATCATAGGATGACTGTAATAAGTATGAAATGTGGTAATTATAATAAAGAACAAGTAACCCAGCCCAATAAACCAAAGTTGAATTATAGATTATTATTTGAATATATTAAAATAGCTAAGTGGGATGAGGTATATATGGCTCAAAGTGTCTCTCTTGCGTTTGCAAATTTTTTCGAAATTTTAGAATCGTGCTTTTCTAAATCATACAGACTGGCAAATGTAAATACAAAGTCAAAAGAAAAGTTAAAACCATGGATTAATGATACGCTTGTTAAGTTAGTAAATAAAAAGAACTCCTTATACAGAAAAAGTCTAAGGTATCCTAATAACGCTGCGCTTAAGTTGTCCTATAATACCTTTAAAAATAAATTAATCAATGAAATTAGAGTGACTAGGATAGGTTATTATAGGTGTCTATTTGAGGAAAGCAAAGGTGATCCAAAGAAGCAATGGAAACTTATCAAACAGATAGTTGGAGATGATAAGAAGAATGCAGAGCAGATTGCTCTAAATGACAATTTCAACAAACCAATAGTAGGCCTAGAACGGGTGGCAAATGTATTTAATGATTTCTTTTGTAATATAGCAGACGAGCTTAGAGGAAAGATTAAGTGCGATATGATTGGAGTGGAATTGGATTCAAAAAATTACAACAGTGTTTTTAGAAGCGAATCTTGCTCAAATTCTTTGTTTCTCTATCCTGCAACGGCAATAGAAATTCAAAATATTATAACAGCTTTAAAAAACAGAAAGGCTCCCGGGTTCGACAATGTCACACCTTTTATTATTAAAAACATTTCGAAATTCATAATAGATAAGCTTGTTTACCTGGTTAATTATAGTTTAAGTTCAGGAGAATTCCCGGAAATTTTAAAAAAGGCAATGGTAACACCTGTATATAAGAAGGGTGTTAAAACAAATCCAACAAATTACCGACCGATATCACTTCTGTCAATTTTTGCAAAAATTTTAGAAAAGGTCGTAAAAGAAAGGTTAGTTTCGTTTCTAGATAAAAATAGGTTTTTTAGTAAAATGCAATTTGGGTTTAGACATAAGTTGAGCACCAATGATGCATTGATAAATTTTGTGTCTCAGGTATATAGCGGTATAAATGACGGTAATATTGCGCTGGGTTATTTGTAGACGTAATGAAAGCATTTGATACAGTAGACCACTTAATATTGTTGTCAAGAATGTATGATGCTGGTGTTAGAGGAGTGGCTTTTGAATGGTTTCGCTCATATTTAACGGATAGAATTCAACGAACTCGGGTCAACGATGTCGTTAGTGATCAAGGTACATTGAAGTATGGGATTCCGCAGGGTTCAGTTCTTTCTGGACCATTATTCTTAATATACGTTAATAACTTATGTAACGGTCGATTCAAAGGGAACCTTGTCTCCTTTGCTGATGACACTGCACTTTTTTACAAGGCGGATTCATTGGAACAGTTGAGAAAAGATATGCAAGATGACGTAAATGTTTTGCGATGGTGGTTTACCAAGAGCTATATGGTAATGAGCCCTAAGACCAAATATATAATATATAATGTTGCTCGTAAGACCTATTTCTCAACAAACATAAAATATCATAGCATTATTAAATATTTGGGATTATTCATGGATTCCAGACTCTCCTGGAAAACGCATATTGATAATACCAAACTGAAATTGATTAAATATATTAGGTTTTTTTACATGTTAAGGTCGGTGACTAAATTGAAATTATTAAAATCAATATACCATGCTTTGATTGGCTCAAAGTTAGAATATGGTATTGAAGTTTGGGGAGGTGCGTACTACAGTGTCTTAAAACCAGTCATTGTACTTCAGAAGCATTTTATTCGAATTATGGCAAATAGAACTAAATTGGAACACGCTGCTCCATTATTCAAAATCTTCAAAATTTTACCGGTTAGAAATTTATATATATTTAAAGTGTTAAGATTATTCTACAATAGAAGCGGAGGGAATTATACAACAGGGGGTGGAGGGAGGACTTTACGAAATGACTTAAACGTAGTTTTTCCAAAACCAAATTTAACAATTTTAAAAAAATTTTACTTATATCTTGCTCCAAAATTTTTTAATCTGATGCCTTTAAAAACTAAAACGTGTACAAGTAAAATCGAGTTTTGTAGATTCGTGAAACAATATTTATTAGAACAGGAGCAGGTCTATATGTTTTTTATCAGTAACCAGTGAGGGAGAATAAACTGGTAGTAAGTGACTGTATTTTATTCTTGAAAGCTCTCTTCTTCGCCAGTAATATGAATGGTAGAAGTGTGTGTGTGAATTATGTATATGTATGTGTATAGTTTTATTATTGTATTTCTATTTTTTTAGTGTTTTATGTTGATTTGAAATGGTTTGTCATAAAAGCCAAATCCTAGTTTTCTAAATGTAATTTGTGTGTGTATATGCGGGTTGGACTGGTCGGTCACATTGTTTCTCTCCCATCGAGCTATATTGTTAGAAATGTATAGAGTATTTCATCCCAAACAGGTTTTAACCTCGGGATGAAGTGACCCTTTGCTATTTTCTTGTAATACAGCAGGAAGTATTTTTTGTTATTATTATTATTATTATTATTATTATTAATATTATTGTTTATTATGTTATTATGAATTTTATTTTATATGTATTACATTTTATAATGTGAACAGTTGTCTATTTTATTATTAAGCATATAAGATTGTCAAATTTTTCCTGTTAAAATTATGTATGAAAGAGGGTCAAATAAATAAATTTTCATTTTCATAAATTTTCATTTGAACAAGAGTCAAACGTGTATCCATATTATGAATAATAACTGTATACTTGAACAAGAGTCAAATGTGTATCCTTATTGTTATTCATAACTGTACACTTGAACTAGAGTCAAAATGTGTATCCATATTATGATTCATACATTACATTTGAACAAGAGTTAAAATGTGTATCCTTATTATTATTCATAACTGTACATTTGAACTAGAGTCAAAAAGTGTATCCATATTATTATTCATAACTGTACACTCGAACAAGAGTCAAAATGTGTATCCATATTATGAATCACAACTGTATACTTGAACAAGAGTCTAATGTGTATCCATATTATGATTTATAACTGTACACTTAATAGAAGAGTGTCCAAAGTAAACGAATCTAAATTTCGGGCTAAACTAAAAAACTTGGAAATATACGAATGTAAAAGTGGCTAAATGAAGTTAAATGGACTATAGACGTTATATTCTGTAATCTAAACCCCAAAATAGCTTCTATAGATGAATCGGCATAAATGAGAGTAAATGGGATATAAACCTACATATTCTGTAAACCCAGATATATTTTTTAGAGCTGAATGAGCCTAAAAGAAGTTAAATAAGCTATATAACTTGTAAATTCTATAAACCCCAAAATAGCTTCTACAGACGAATGTACTTAAATAAAGTTAAATGGGACCTGTATATTCTTTAAACCCAAAAATAGCTTGTACAGACGAATAGGACGATGAATATTCTTTAAGTCAAAAAATAGCTTCTACTGTAATATGGGCCCTGTATATTCTGTAAACCCCCAAAAAATTGGAAATTAAGATTGATGGAATGTTTGAAAAATCTACCTAAATGTACATATTTCCTTGTTTATTATGTAAATTTTGGGGGTGAACCCGGGTTAACACCAAAAGTTGACACAATGGGTTTGAGGTATAAACTAAACAGTCTGAAGTGATGAAATTGTTATTAAAAACTAACATTCTGTGCTGATCACATTGTGTTACAAGAATTCCAACTTTCTTTCAGGTCTGTGTGATTGGACAGTCGGACGATTGGACTAGAGACTAGTGGATCGCATTGACAGACAAACTAACACATGAATTGGTCGAAAATGACATTTTTTAAAAAAAGGATGCAACTGTTTGGAACTTGTCACTAGAGAGTAAAAGCTTACCATATTTTTATAGTAAGTTTTATTTTATTTATTTATTTATTTCATTTCACTGCATTACACCTGATTGGATAACATTGATACTGTTGCAGGTAGGCAGCTTCTCCTCAAATAAGACCATAATTACAATACATATAATCAATATTCATTTAACATTACATGATTAAGAATAAAATTAGTCACAATAGTTCATATCAGTCCATTAATCGTTTATACAATATTTTTAGTCTGTTCAAGAAATAAATATTAAATATTAAAAAAATACACATACATACAGATGAGCACATTGCATTCACATACATAACAATACCAAACAAAAGCAATAAACTTAACAGTAACAAATATATATGATTGATAATTTCTCAGATTTTACCTATAAAATACATTACACACTGTAAAAGATTCCTATCTTGTAGGAAATCATTTGTGTTATAATATGTTTTCTTCAGCAACAGTTGCTTCAGTTTTTTTTTAATAGTGATATTTCTAGTATCTTAAATGTAGAATTTAACCGATTGTAAAATTTGATGCCTTTATATAAAGGACTCCTTCCAGAAGGTTAAGCCTGTGAATCGGGTACAACATTGCTTCCCTGTTCCTTATGCCATAATTGTGGTGCACACAATTTTCTGCAAATAACTGCTTGTGACAGTACACAAAATATAAGACTTCATACAAATAAAGAGATGGTAACGTTAAAATTTCGAAATCTTTAAATAATCCTTTACAAGAGTGAAATTTAGGTTTATTTAACACGATTATTTTTTGAATCATAAAAATATTGTTAAGTAAAGTTGTCACTCTAATTATGTAAACAATTATATTTAAGTTATTGTATTACTTAAAAAAAAATAATACAGAGTGTTAAAAAATTCTAAATAAAGGTATTAAAAATGTACATGGCATGATATATCAATGCTAGACTTACAACATTATCATAAGGGGCGTAATCCGAAACTAGTCTAATCCCATCCTACTTAAATAATCAAACCTATCATAAATTAAAAACTACTGACACTCGAGATTGAAGTTTTAACTGTAAATTGTAGCAAAACAATTGCTCGATTGAGACGCAAGTTACACCAACATTTAGGTTGTTTCTTCTGCGTTTGAAAAAGTAGGTAATGATAGTATCCATGAAAACGCACAACAAATTTTGCTTTTCCACTAACAGATTGAAAAATAAAACATCTTCCTCTTGCAGTATTACATCATCAGGTTCAAGTGGAAGGTTTCCAGTTGTCGGTCTATTCGACATTAACCAACCAGAAACTGCATCTGCTGTTCAAACTTTCAAGGTTTGTCATTGCCTGCTGCACTTCCACTCTTTGTGCACGCGCGCGCGCGTGTGTGTATTTTGAGTCATTGAAGAATATCTACGTGTATACACACCGACGTACTCGGAACCAAAAACGAACGGGGGACACACACTCTGTCCTCTGTCCGGTTTTAGCTCAGATTCATTATCAGTACAACGAGACGAGTTTATAAATATATATTTTAATACGGTTGAAAAATGTCCCCTTTTTACGTCTTAAGTTAGACTCGATAGTTTCGAGTATATCCACCACTTAGCGTTTGATCATGAGCTCCGACACACAAATTCGCTGAAAATGTATCGCATACTGGGGGGACGGTCATACATACACACAACAAGTGTTTCGCGGTAGTTGTGGAGACATTTTTAGCCCAAGGACTTTCCTTTGGTTCTGTATTATAGTTTTCAAATCAGTGTCGAGCCAAGATAGCTCTAGTCCCCCTATCACGGGCATCTGATATCCTTCAACAACATCTTGTACTGCTGATTCATGATCTGCCTACGACACAGCTCAGACTAGCGATGTTGATACTCGTGTGAAATGGATACTTGCATTAAGGCTACGGTTACTATGGATGCGAATTTTGACGAAATTTTGTTCTGACTAATTCTGATGATTTCGTACGAAGTCATCCGAACAAACGAACGCCTGTTATCTAATGAGTGTGTTCACAGTGGCAGCGACTTTGACGTCAGAACAGACACGACGTCGTCGGAACCATTTGAGCGTTCTAACAAGTTTGATTTTTTCTTGCGACCTGCGACTGTTTGGGCCTGTTAGTGCGGTGAATTTCGAGTTATTAGCTTATTTCACCATGGATAATCAGTCTTGTGTACGAAAACAGGTGTTTGTGGGACCTGTAGGATGTATTCAAATGTTGCTGGTCTCATTCTAAAATATTCAAAAAACCTTTCCGGTTGTTCCCACAAATGTTTAAATAACATTTCAAACTCTCCTTTCTCGTCTCTACTAACAAATATCTGGTTAACATGCTCTGTTTTTCCACTATTCAACAACAATAACTTTAATAACGGGCTTTCAAGAAAATATAGTTCATCGAGTTCATCCATTTTGCTGGGCGGCTTTGACACGTACTGACTATCAGAAGATCAGAAAACGCGCACTTACTCGGTTTCAAATGATTTCAACACTCGTATTATTATTTCGAAATCGAGTATCTGCGCAGAATGATTTTGCCTAAACTCAGCTTTACCAATCAGATCGTTTTAGATAAAACTACACTTTTCGTTCTATCTGTTAGACTGATCCACCAAGTATTTATTTTTTTAAACAATATGTGATTGACACTTGTAATACGTAATTAAATGTTATCCTGCCTCGACACAAATTCAGTAATTTAACGTTAATACAATTATTACCAACATTAATAATTTAGTTGTTATTTAAAATAAGTTAATTTACTATATTTTTTATAAAGATGGTAACCTATTAATATTTATTTAAATATAAATAAATAATAATTTAATTTACTTTTTGTTAATGTGGAAATAAAAGAATATTATTATTATTATTTTAAATTGAACTTGTTAACCAATCTAAATCATTTTAACTCAAAATCGTAATGTTTAATTATTAATGTGTAGTGAAAAATCAGCTTAGAAACTAATATAACCAAAGTAGAAACACCGAGCATTTTGTTTGGAATTGACACAACACTAACGAATATAGTTGTCCGAGGATTTTATTTCGAATTCATACTCGCATATTACCTCCTCCTTGTTCCTAGTTACGAGGATTTCGTCCGAATATTTTAATACGAAACCGAGGATTTTAATACGAACTCACACATCACTAGCTCAGACCAGTATCACGTTCTTGATACACAGTCTGCATTTGATACTGTTTTGGTAACGGAATGCTTTGTATTCAATTTCACGTAATTTTAAATCTTTCAAGTGTATATGGGGCGACCGCGGCGGCGGAAAAATAAATAAAAATTTTTGAATGAAGTTATGTCCACATATTTAAACTTAAAGTACCTAATGTAGTTATTAATAAAACATATAAATAATTGTGGTATGTTACCACGCTTTATTAATATAAACTGATATTATTATTTGGAATTTTATATATATATATATATCGCCTACAATATATATGTAAAATTATATAATAATCAAATTAAACGCCCAAATTCATAATCAGAAATATTACCTATTTGTTCAAATTTTAACAAGAAAGATTTACAATATATTTCTGATTAAAATAATTTTGGATATTCAAATCAAAAGGAAAAAAAATATCAAAGAACAAAAAAGTTATCACTCTAGAGCACAATGTTTATATATATTATCTTTTTTTTTTTATTTAATAGTATAATAATATTTCGGGTAGGGTTCGTGTGACATCTGCTTATAACTAATATTGGTCTACGTAACATGTAATAGGTAGACTACTTTATTTAACAAAGAATTCGAAATATTTTAAAATCAAAAATGGTTTCTAATATAATATCTGGTTTTGTTTTGTCTAATTAAAGTTTTAAAAAAATGTTAATTATGGTTTATAAATGGGTTGATCACACCGAATGATGATTCTTGGTTTTGTATTCAGTTCACCATAAAATCTTCTAATTTGATCACAAATTAAAATCACATCTTGTATGTCTGGCTATGATCGTAGTGTAAATTGTTAATAAACTCGTATTTTGAACTTAAATATTTCACAGATCTTATTATAAATAAATATTGAGCTTGACTTGTGAGATAATATTATGTAGAACAAAAAACGCGAACAAAAGATCTCACAAAAACTACGTTTATTCAATCAAACGCGTTTCAACGACAAAGTCGCCATCCTCAGTGATACGGTATATGAGCTACAATAACAAAACAATAACTATTATAGTTAACTGTTACTGCCTTTACTAAATTACCTGTTAAATTGCCTTTTCAATTTTGTCTGCCGTGGTTTACAGTTATGTTGAAATGTTATTGCTAATTTTGACGTTTTTATAATTGCCAAAACTTTTTTATATTTAAACATGCCAATTTTTTTATTCTAAATTTATAAACAAATCTTAATATTGATTATTACAGTAATCAGTTCTTTAAAAATATTTATTTTGTTTGTATGTCCTATCGTTATTATGGATTTAGGCGTGTTCACTTTAACCAGCACAAAAATAACCTCTTTGTAACGTTCAGCGCTTCTAGTCAGCTGTGTCATTTTATGGTATTATGTACATTTTATTGTTTTCGTTTAAAATATTTATTACCAATACATATAATATATTTTTATTTGTTCCATTCCCAACCTTTTTAGATATCTGTAATAAAAATCCTAAGTGACTTTAATATATTATTTAGTATATGTTGTTGTAGTGTGGCTGTTTATTTATTAATTTTGACTGATAAATCAGTGTAAGACAACAAAGTTTTTGTTTATAATTAAAATAAAGTTTCACCACTTTACTATCAATGTCGACTCTAATAAAATTACAATGTTATTGCTTCGGAATATATTACAAGATGATAAGAGCGTCCCAAAAATATACAGACACCAAACAATAGCTTTTGTTGGGCTTAGCGACGTTGCCAAGATGTCTAGGTTTTGTTCTATTGTTTGTAAGTTGTAAACCCAACCCTAATGGTCAAAACTACAAATGTGTTTTAATCTGATAACAACTATGCGAGACATTTTGTGTATTTTTTGTAAACAGTTAATTCATTAGTTTCTTATATTGAGTTAAATTAACTATGAAATAAATTAGAATTATTTCTTATTTTTAAGTTTCATTTTGAATCAACTATAAAATAACCCTATTGTTTCATCTCAATTTTTATTCGGTTTGTTTAAAAAAAAATTGGATATATACCTTTATTTGATGTCATTATTAAAAATTAACTTATAAATGCTATACTGCATTGTAATGTAATTGTATTTTTAGTAAAAATATACGTAAGCAACACGATATAAATTATCGTAATTCATTACCTCTAAATTGTAATTGATTAATAAATATGTTACAAATATATAATAAATATATTATATTAATATATTAATAAATATATTAATTCGGGGTATTATACAAATGATATTGTTACTTAATTATTATTCTTTTGATTTTTAATTACCTAAATGCGATAGGGTGTTTAGTTTTTCTATAGTACCACACCACAGTACTATATTATTGCACAGAAATAATCTTACAAATTAAAAACACATAGCCTACCAATTTCCGAGAATTATGCATTGTACTGACTATTATATACTTATTTAATCTATATTAAATGTTAAATAGTATATAACTATATATTTGAAATTATTTAATGATAATGGATTCATATCCACTATTACTATTACGAACATTTGCCATCATGTGTGTATTGTTCCTAGTAACAATAGTCTATATTATAACTGTAATAACTATAACACAGTATAACTGTTATAACTGTATTATAACTAGCTAGAGAGGTGGTGTAATTTTTTTTTTTTTTTTGCAGTAAAAAAACATGAAATAATGTTTACCCGTTGTAATTTATTAGAGCTTATAAAATCGTTTGTTCCAGACTATCTGCGTGGATTCTCTTGTATTGAAAAATTTCTATACTAAGGGAATTGTACAAGTTTTCCGAAACAAGTGTGATAATTTGTTTCTTTTATTTACTAAGATATTCATATTTTAGTATTTCTACATAAATGTAGATTTTATTATAACTATATTTTCATATCTGGCAACTGATCTGTAAATAAATTACTTAACATACTTCATATTTTAAACCTAAAACTTAAGTTGGAAATACCAATAATTATTTTTTAAGTTATTGGTACCAGCAACAAAGATCCACTGTAAGGTGTTTTATTTTTAGTAAATTTAAATTTTCGGCAATTATCTCGACAACTGATCTGTAAATAAATTACTTAACATACTTCATATTTTAAACCTAAAACTTAAGTTGGAAATACCAATAATTATTTTTTAAGTTATTGGTACCAGTAACAAAGATCCACTGTAAGGTGTTTTATTTTTAGTAAATTTAAATTTTCTGCAATTATCTCGATATAATCAATTAAACTTAAACTTTTAGTCTTTAATTGAAACTGAAAAATTATACTGAGATAAATAAATAAGTGAACAGCTACCTTGTTGCCAATAAATAGTTTGGTTTATACTTTTAAAAAGATCACAGTATAGGCAAAAATTTATTAGTAATAATTTATTGCGATTTTACAAAAATTCAAAATTAAATAAGTAAAATTAAACTAAATATTTATTAGACGCGTTTATTGTTGCAATTCTATAATATAATTTTTTTTTTATAGCATGTTTAGAAAATCGTTTATTTAACAACGAAACAATTCTTTTTAATGATAAAATTAGATATTCAAAGGAGTTAGTGATATATGTAAAATTTATAATTTAAAAGAAATACTTATTGGTTTGTTATAAATGTTCCAATGTTGTAAATCTCGTCTACCACAAATGATAAAAGGTTTTGAGTATAGCATTCTTTAAAGAACGGGATTGGTTCCGAGTTTCCAGGGAAGGTTTTAAATCTTTCTCACATTTAGGTAAGCTATAATTATATTTTTCCTTATATGCATCTATTAGCTATAAAAAATCCATTACATGTGAATGTTTTTTGTGCCATACAATTTTGATAAATATTTTAATTACTTTACACACTTATGATGATTACTTACTTTAATTACTTTACACACTCTATGTCTCCTAACCTATGTAACACTTGTGCCATATTTCATTGTTTTGTGGGATTAGCTAACTTTTTGATTAATTAATTTAAATAGCGTAATGAAGCCTTTATAATAATGTTCTATTTGAGTTTGGTAAATCGCCGCGACATATTATTATTAAATGTAACTGCAGTAAAGCCCCGATTATCCGTGAGTCGGGAATGACCCGATCATTCTTTTGACCTTGACGAATCGAGCTGCAACAAAAAAGCAAAAGAAATCTTTGGAAAATACTAAATTAGGGTTCTATAAAGCTGTGTCAATTCAATAAATTCTCGAAACCTGTATTCTCCACATGACAAAAGGATTGCGATAAACTGCCACATTGTTTAAAACGACCTGGTTTACCAAATTTCTTAGTAGTTGTTATCCTTTTTGACATTCAGGTAAACTGAAATCATGTTTTGGTCTTTGTCTGTAAGTCAAAATATTTACCGCTCATTTGTTACTTCCAATGCTAGCAGGTAAAGTTATGAGGTGGAAATATGAAACTGTGATCAGAAAATAACCAAAAATCTTCATTGTGAAAATAAAATGGATAAAAATTTTGGATGGAAAAGTAGGAAGATTTCTAATAATTCTAGGTTTTTAAATGTAGGGCCTATTAATATTTACATTTAAAAATTGTATAATGAAAAACTTAATATGTAAGCAAAGGATGAATTGAATAAACAATTAAAATAAATCCAAATAAAAGTGATGATTCAATCATTGTAATTGATAATTTACTTTATTTATTTCATTTAGTCCAGCGTTTGGCGATAAGAAAATGGTATTACCTTGCAATTCTTTCGGACAACATAGATTTTCCGAGATTCAAATTATATAAAAGAAGAATTGTTTGACAGAATATATTAAAATTCTTACACAATGTTTTTGTGACTACTATGAACATAATGTATATAATAACAAGTACATAAGATCATTTCTCCTTTGGTTATTGAAAGAAAACAAATAATTGGCGATACTAACATTTTTCTTCTCCTGTCTCCTCCATTATCTCGACTATTTATGAATAAATTAATCTGAAATGCACAGAGGTTATCGACGGGGATGTTATGAATAGAATACAATTTGTTTTTAAAAGCTAGCTTCAAACGTTCCTAAGAATTTAAACAGTTTTCTGGGAAAAAAGGAACTTTTCCTGAGCGAGAGGTTTTACTTAAAAATGTAATAACTCATAAACCGTTCATGATACTGAGTTCTGCATTGTCTCATTATTATTTTCTACTCGTTTTCCATACTCCAAATTTTACAACTTACAGTTAATAACTACAAAATTTCATATAAAAAAAATCAATATTATTATTTGGATTTTATCTATATTTTACTCCAGTTACATAAAAGAAGAATCGTTTGACAGAATATATTGAAATTCTTACACAATATTCGTGTGACTACTATGAACATAATGTATATAATAAGAAATACATAAGATCATTTCTCCTTTGGTTATTGAAAGAAAATAAATAATTGGCGATAGTAATTTTATGACTTTACATGTTACACGTGACTAATTTGACTAGAATTTTGTACATATGAGTATCATTTACAAATATCTCCCTAATTTGCAATCTAACTGCTATTTTTTTCTAAAGCAAATTGTTCAATAAATGTTTCAGACAAACTTTTATCGTACAAAAATATTATATTGAACAGTATCTTCCGAAAAATATATCCTTATATTTGTCAAAGGCTGACAAATATATAAACCTCACCATTGAAGATTCTATAATTCAGAACTTAAACAATAAATTTAATTAGAAAGTTCATATTATTCGAAGCAGTTTCTTCCAGGTCGATAATGGTAAGGAATCTCACACCTCCCCCGAGAGTAGGGGGTTCTAAGTTTCAGTGAGTCACATCTCTTATGCGACCTTGGAGGGCAAATAGATTTATGACAGGATGTCAAGATTTCTAATTTTGTCACAAACCTAAATGAAGGATTTATTACAAAAGGTTGGGTCTCCAATATTCATTTTAGCGCACTCTTCCTAATGTTTTTATGACAACACTCCTTAAAATGTTTTATAGGTCCAAAAATTCTGATACAAAATTTGATCTCTAATACAGTAACTGGAAATAAAGATTTGTTGGTAACAATTGTTTAATGTAGACACTTAATGTAATTTACGCTCACAGGACGCACAATGAATAACATTAAAATATAACAAAATTAAATCATCGAAAATTAAGTGATATTTTCATCGAGAAATTTTAAAATACTAAAGCGATCTTCGGCTAGAGTCAAAAACTATTTTCATATTATTTATGAGAAATTAAAAAATATAATTATTATAGTTGATTTTTTTCGTATTTAAATTGTGGTTGGTGAAACAAAATTAATAGGTTGATGATTTAGTTGTTTTCTTATATCTTTGTATTTCGACTGTCTCTTTATATACCTGTGTTTGCACAGAGCTAAAACCTTGACTGTTTCATCAGTATTGATCACATTTGATACTTAGCAATATTTTGATTATGTTGAATTTTGTATCTAAAAACAAAAGTTTACATAAAAAGGTTTGGGGTACATCCGAAAACGTTTATTTATCTCTAGAAGTCCTGAAATAATGCTCTTTCTTTCACAGACATGCTGCGATTTACCTTTGCCATAAGTATTTTAAAATATAGTTGACAGGAAGTGCTCCATAAAGCATTAATTGAATTCAATTGTAAAAGTAATAAGAAATACTTACAAAATCTGCATATTTAGTCTACGATTCATTTAAGGTCTCTTCCTTTGATTTTATCAGGTTTAACAGGTTTCTCATTCTAAGGAGCGGGTTCTCTTAGTTGCATAAGAGAAAGTAATTACTCTATAAGCTGAGGATTTGTAATTTGAATACTTTAGAACTCTACGTAGAATATAAGACACATCTCTTTGAAATGTATTGAATGTTTATCTTACGAAGGGTGTATTTATTTCAAAGAATATGTTATAGGTTAGATTAGGTTAGGTTGTATTGTGTATTTACTTGAAAGAAGATGTTATAGGTAGTACCTATTATAACGTTATTTCCGCAGAATTAAATAATTCACATGTTTACAGAAAGGCATTTGTTTTAAATTTTGCATTTTACCTTCCATATACAAAATGGGAGGGGGGGGGGTTTGATATTTGGAACCTTTCGATCCTTCTCAATGTTTTAATCACATTATAATACGATTAGATTATGCCTGTATTTACATTTTTCCTGTTTATCTGACCGTTCGTCTGTCTCAACACCGCTTAGGCTAGTTAAAATAAAACTCGAACACAAGATCTCACAAAAATTACGTTTACTTAATCAAACGCGTTTCAACGACAAAGTCGCCATCCTCAGTGATACATGAGCTACAGTAACTAAACTATAACTGTGTGTAACAAAAATCCAATTATAGTTTAGTGATTATAGCTCGTGTATCACTGAGAATGGCGACTTTGTCGTTGAAACGCGTTTGATTAAGTAAACGTAATTTTTGTGAGATCTTGTGTTCGAGTTTTAGTCTATCTAATATTCTCACATGTCAAGCTCAATATTTATTTATAAATACAGCTTAGGCTGTTTGTCTACAACTTTTCAACTCTGGCATAACCTTGATAACTTTTCATTCTACATTGACGAATACAGCATTTAAGTATAATACAAACTGTTTTGGATTAACTAACATAGTATGGAATATACTTTAATCAAAACAAAATTTTAATATTTTCTTCCCAGATTTGTACAGTTTATTGAAAACAATTATTACAACATCACTTGGTTTTACTCTAGAGATATTAATGTAAAAATATTTTTAATTTTAATGTAATTGTTAAAATGTTTCCCATAATTATGCGATTTTAGTCCTAGTGTGTGCTTAGTGTTTTCTAATACTTATAAATAAATACTAAATATGCAAATAATATTTGAAGTTCTACCAAATAAATTGAACCATGCTTCTGCAAGGACGATTTCATTATCGTCTAACGTAAGTAATGAGGAGGAAAATAATAATATATGATACATTTGTGACATTACATTAATTAACTACACAATTATCTCACACTTTAGATTAATTAAGTAATGTCTTTAAAGTAATTTAATAATACTTACACCAGATTACTACATAATTACTACCTTGCCACATCACAACTAACTAGGGCAGATCTTGTCTGAATCTCAATGATTCAACAATTCACAATGATGGAATAACAACTGTGCGACAGAGCCCAAAGACACGTTGTCAATATCACAAACTTTGGATTGAAGTCTTTTTTTTTTTGTTTCACAGAAATTCTCATATATTATTCATCAAATTTTTCACATTCATTTCCGTTCTCACTTGAACATGTATTCATTTTGATTGGCTGTCATATTTTACCATTTCGCTTTATTTTTTTCTGACAATCTTGCACCATATAAAAAAGAGGTATTTCATTTCATTTTTTCAAAGAAAGGTATATTTTTGAGACCTGCAGTCCCATTGCACCAAATCGGATTTATTTCTAAATCATCTTCTTCATCATCAGACATAACTTCATCCTCATTATCACTTGGGTCACAAATGTTATAAGAAAAATCAACACATTCACCTCACCGCCATTCAATAAAACAATTAACTGAAATCTATTTAATCCAACATATTTCCAATATCTTTTTTAAAATGCTAATTCTAATTTACTAACGTCTTTTATGTAGGATTTATACTGACCCTCAAACACAAAATGACGAAAAACAATTACAACGTTTTTGTTTTAACACACATTAATCACATTATTTTCCGAATGTTTTTGTAAGGCTGATTTAAAAACACCGACCAACATATTTGATCTTGGAATATTATACACCTCCAAAAAAGGATCTACAAATAACGTTTTGTTTTTTCAACCGATTTCGTTAAAATTGATTTGAATATGGATTTTACGATGTTGGTCTTAAATTAATTAACATATTCTACGTACATCAATCTGCAATAATACCCGCCCTTTGAAAACCAAAATGGCTTCCAAAATATCAATCTGTTTGCATCTTAAAGTTTTTTTTTTTATTATAATGATTTTGCATACGTGATTTATGACTCTGGAAATAATTTACCAACATATTTGAAATTGGAATAATAATAATACCATCTTCTTAAAAACCAAAATAAAAATAAAATAAATCGTTGGCGCTACAGCCATACATGACTTTACCGTACGGCAGTTATACTTCGGCTTTGAGCACACATTCCCGTGAAATTATGATTTATCTTTTCAAAAAACTTACTTCATAATGTATTTGATTCCACTAGGCTAATGAAAATTAAACCAAAGTCACAACTAGTATTGTCGGTTATATAAGGGATTTTTCATTTTATTTTTAAACAATTATTTACGTATTTAGCAAAGGGTTAGAAAAATAATAATACCACCTATAATAATTATCCGATCACTTTGTAATTTACCATATCGTTTCTAAGGAAACGTTTCTACCATCCCTGAAAAAGAAAGTTTTTTAGGATTTTTTTTCCCCTCTTTATGTTTCGACGAGTTTAATATTGTGAACCGAGTTATTTTAATTAAAAACCTTGTTTTTTTATACATACAAGTTTACTGTGAATTTTTGAGATGAGATAAATATTTTTTTTAAAATTTTACACAAGGAAAGTACAATAGTCAATAACCAAGGATCTCATTTGAGTTAATTGTTAATTTATTGATGCTTTTATAACCTTTTGAGAAATATTTTAATTAGTAACTTATACGAAGAATTAGATAGCAGTGTGGCCGCTCTTGAAACTCTTTCGAAAATCAGACTGTAAGCATATCGAGTTTCCACCACCGGAGACCTATCTTTCGTAACTAGGATTCGTACCTATTGTAGCCTTACGATGATGCTAGGTCTACACTATAAATTTCTGAGTCCATATTATACACACCGGGTGCTCTAATAATCAAAATTAAGTTTATAATAACAACATTTTTCTTTCTCAGCCGATTTCGTTAAAATTAATTTCTCATGTGTAAGGTTCATTAACAAGGCTGTTTTTATATTTGACATTAAAATTATATCGGAATAAAACAAAAACAAGAAAGTTAAAAATTTCAACATTTTGTGACTGTCTATTTCTTACAAAATGGTAGTCTATTTCTTGTGTATTTTATAACTCTTGTTTTCAATTTACTAACATATTAATGAATAATACAAGCACCTGAAAAACCAAAATAATCTTATAATTGTAATATGTTTTTATGAGTCCATTTTAAATCAAAATGGTTTATTAGTTTTATTTAGACTAGATTTGTATTGTTCTGTAAGAGCAAATACAGTGCTATAGAACCAGTTACATCCTACACCAATAAGTAATTAGCATAAAATCAATAACAAGACAATGAAAGTATCAAAACAATAATTAACATAACGTTCATTCTCAACCAAATAAGTTGAAATACAATGCAATTATACATTTGTAAACTACAACATTAGTAAAACTCAATTCGTAGGCTAAGTTACAAAATATAGAGGTAAAGGAAAACTACTTGTTTTGATATTACAGTATGGCTTCAAGAAACTCCTCAATCGAGTAAAAAACATTAGCTTTGAACAGCTTTTTTAATTTGTTTCTGAACATACTGACTTTCGATATTTGATTGTATCGTAGTTTAAAAAAAGGGAAACACCCGGGTTCCAGTGATCTTTAAAACGATCCTTCATCGATAGTTCTGAGATAAATATTAACACCCAACAACTTCTCCAGTTTAACATTATTCTTATGGGCGATGAGTCCAGTATAAGGGAAGTGGAGCAGAGCCACCTGTACGAATCTAACTCGATAATTATTTAGTAATGCAGCGAAACATGGGCACCACCATATGTAAACATCCTGGAAAGAGTACAGCTGACATTTCTAAAACGATTGTTACAACTTCCTCGAAGTACGCCTGATGCTTTTGTGAGATTTGAGACTGGCAGAGTGCATTTGGAACTCAGAGTGTTTAAGCAAATGTTGAACTGGTGGACTGCACTACTTCAATTGGATGATGAAAGTTTGCCAAAGATGTGCTACCTCAAGCTTGCCTCTATCTCCACTCAGGATGTCCCATACAATTGGGTTACCTGGCTTAGATGTATGCTGGGAAGGATTGGAGCAGAAAATATCTGGAAGAGTCAAAACCATTGGGATGTAATCAAGTCAAAAAAAGATTTAGTTGAACAATTCAAGAATAATTTAATATGCTCAGACATTGATACCATTTTAAATTCAAGATACAGTGATTACTACAGACATATAAGTGGCTTAACCCCCTGTGAACCATACTTTGAAGAGAATTGTCCTTTATACATAATAAGAATTACCGCTCAATTACGCCTTGCTGGCAAGAAATATAATAGATTAATATTGCAGAATGACAACTATAGCTTTAACCCCAGTGAAATCTGCCCTATCTGCATAACAGGAAATGACACTATAACTCACCTTTTGTTGGAATGTGAAGGGTATAATCTTTTTAGATATAAATATCTGAACAATTACAATTCTGTGCAATATTTATATAATATAGAGACAATCTTAACCTCAAACTCAGTACAGGCCATGAAAAATATCTACCATTTTGTTATGTATAGCCTAAAACTTAGAAAATCTATTTTAAATTTAATGTAATAAATTAATTTGGTAAAATATCTTCAAACAACTAACTCGTTTGTAAATGTACTGACATTATTGTAGTTCGTATAATTTGGTTACTACGATTCCTAAAATTGTGTTACTTGTTATAATGGTGTAAAATATTTTTGTAAGTATTATAAATGCACCGGAAAGTTAGTTATAGAAAAACTAAGGATAAAAATGAACAATGTCATAAAATATGTTATTTTTGTAAATGGTCAACATCTTGCTTATGTACACTGTACTTTAAAGCAATAAAGTTGTTTGTTTTGTTTTGTTAGTAATACACACAATAGTTTAAGAAAATACCTATAAAGGTTTTTTAGTAACTTGTTACACTCATTTCATTATTATTATACCTATTTTAAATTGTTCAAACGAATCTGCTGAAGTATTGCAGAATGTGGTACATGCAAGTTTGCAACTACATTTCAAGATTTTCTTTTTTACGTTGTTACCGTAAATACTAAATAGGATAATCAAACCGGTAGATATTTTTAATCAACGGAGGGAGCAGACTTGCGGAATTTGGAGAACTAATTTCAAATTAGTGTTCGGCTCATGAGCATGTTGTTTGATTTCTTAATAACCCAATTGTCTGATTGACAGACTTTTAGCGGTCACAAAAAAAAAATATTCACATGGTTTCCTCCAAAAGGCACAGTTTTTCTTTTTTGTTGTATAAAAGTAAAAAATTCTCTTTAATTGTGTGTTAATTAAAAAAATATATAACATACAATTTTATATCAAATTTGATCAGTAACTACTATTAACTGAAGTTAGTTACTCATTTGTAGACGAAAAATTAGTCGTTTTTTCAAATTAATAAATAAACAATTATATCACTGTTTCAATTTAAATAGATATAAATTTACTAGAATACCATATTCAAATTAATTCTTTCTTTAACCCACTCAATTGTCTACTATTAAAACACAAAATGTATAAATGTTATATTATTGATTCTCAATTCAAAAATTTTTTTTACGTTGATAGTTTTAGTTATATCTCAATTCTAAAAAGTTTAATAGTTGTTAATAATTAAACTAGCAGTAGTGCATAATTATGTATAATACAAATTTCCATGTATTAGTTTTTTTACAAAATTATGTACATAATAATATTAATAATAATTGTAATAGTAACAAAATAATCGTGTAAAAGAAGATAATAAGACTGATAAGGGGTGATTGGAATGAGATTAATAAGACTTAAGATTTATAATGATATATCAGTCAGCTCTGTAGCTAGGAGGAAATACATTCGCCAACTAGTTCACAACTGTTTGTTGAAAAGTAAAATAAAAATTTTTTTTTTTAATGTTTTACCTTTAACATATTAAGGATTGGGATTAAGGTTTTATAATGATGTTCAATGTTTGTAAATTGCCATGGTCAATATTTGGATTTTTTTTTAGAAGCAAATTAGATATGCAGGGCCTTGTAGGAAACTAGATTAAATAAATAAATATAATACCCTTTTCAGATGAAACTGATTATAATCTCTGTGAAACCAACAACGTGCATGGTGTTTACAATACCCCCTTCAGGGGCTCACTTTAGCGAGTAGAGGGGGCTTGGCAATCCCAAGGGTTCCAGCTGGATCTACACCTCTTTTCATAGTCTTGGGTTAGATTCATCTCTTTCATCTTTCCCATCTTGACCAACTTTTTTCTTTTCCGAGTATTCGAGGGCTAGGGGGTCTTTATTTTATGTGTTTTTCTTCTCTTTTTTATAAGGCGATGATGACGAAGAGGTTTTTCGCCTTTAAATTACATGGAAAAAGTCTTTACAATAACGATTGAAGTTGTTGTTAGGTTAATTTTCATCAGCCTCTATTGATTTAAAGCGATTTTTTGTGACACATGTGTTAAAGTTGTTATGAGATATTCAAAGATTCGTCTATTTCCTTGGTAGACGGATCCTAGACAGTTTTTTCGTTCTGCAAATTAGCCATTTTCACTTTACCGTGGAAAAGATGTCTGTCGATTGGATTTTTGTATTCTAGTTATACAATTTAAACAAAAAAATCTTAGATTCAGCATATCTCCTGCTTCCAATCCTCGACCGGGAAAAATGTCTCCCGAACGAAGTAACCAAACAATGAGGGCAGAAAATGTTAACCCGACACCGATTTGTCGTAGAATTGCTTAAACTCGGTGTGTTTAATTTAAAAAAAAAGTAATTTAGAAGTAACGGCCGCTGAAAAATATCTTATCAGAAACGGTATCTGTTATCTTTTAATAAAGTGCCTGACACTGTTTTGTCACCAATTATCTAGTAACTATAAACACTGATTGTAGTCAGTTGGGCGTAGTGAAACTGCCCCGACATTTTGGGTACTTTTGAAACGATGAAACTGTCCCGCTCATTAAAGAGGATTAGGAAGGGTCGCCTCGCAAGACTAGAAATGCTGAAAATGGCCCGAGCGCCTAAATAATATTGAAAATTTTATTTTACATGTTACGCTACGGACCTAATCTAACCTAACCTTACAGGCTTATATGCTTGATTGAGGGTAGATTTAAACACATACTACCGAAATTGCGCTCGGGGCAATTTTAGCATTTCTGGTCTTGAGAGGCGATCCTTCTTAATCCTCTTTAATGAGCGGGGCAGTTTCATCATTTCAAACGTACCTAAAATATCGGGGCAGTTTCATAGTCCCCAGTCAGTCTGTTAAAGTTAACCCCATTTTAACGTAATAAGTTTATTATAAATAGTTCGGATATTATGTAAACTTTTTGGTATTTTTGTCTTGGTAAATGAACTTATTGCTTATTGTTGGTTGTTAGCGGTTTTGAAGATTGGTCTTAATATTGAGTTATTGGAAACACTCCAGAATTTCTAAATGCAAATTGTTTGCCATACATCCACAGTTTTTTACTATACCTAATACAGGTGGTGTATCGTGAGACCGAATCCCAAGAGGCAGATAAATTAAACCTGCAAAAACCGATTATAAAACGAAGCGATTTTGGTAGATATAGAAAGTTTTTGTTTACTTTGATTTTCTGAAGCCCTCAGGAGCTCAATTCTAGTGGGTACGAATGTGGTAATCCCGAGCTGGATCTACACCCTTCTTCATTGGGATTAGGGTTAGATCCCTTTTATCAGATCTCTCTTGGCCAACTCTTCTTCTTTTCAGACTCTGACGGTATTAGAGTATTCGTGGCCAAGAGGTTTTTTTTTAAGGCGATGGTGATCTCAAAGTTTTTTCCCTTTAAACCCCGAAAAAAAAATTCCTGAGCAGATATACAGACAAACTGGAAACCAAACCGTTTAAGTAATAAATTTATAGGAACTTTGTTTACTAGACTATCGGAATACTCATACAAATGATTGCCCTTTCCGAACCATGAAGTACTGGTAAAAAGACTACAAGTACTGCAAAAGAATTATTATTTATAAGTAATTGTAAATGTTCAACAACTTGTGCATAACGCTCGACAAATGCCAAGGGAAATGTTTTATGAAATCTTGTTCTTATTTCAAGTTTTGTTAAAGAAATGTTTTGTTTTTATCAATAGCCACCAAAGACGAATTTCTCCCTGTCTTTTTGTTTGAAAGAGAGATCATAAAATGTGTTAATGGTTTTCACAAGTAGCTGGAGCTTTAGGTATTGTTAAGAGTAGAGGGAAGGGGGGTGGTTTGGAGCCTTTATACAATGATGACAAAGAACACTAGTTGATCGTAAATTACAAATTAAATTCGCAAGTAATTTCTGGAGCCTTGGGTACACTAGAGGCAGAGGGAAGGAGTGTTTCGAAAAGAATGCAAGGGTGGAAAGAAAATGTATTATCTCTATAAACTAATATTACTTTAAAAAAATGTTATTATTATTGTATTTATTCTAGGTATTATAGGCATTGCCGACACTACCAATAGTAATAATTTAACACCAGTTTTAGCTCACTAGTCGGAATTATGTTGGTATTTAGGCTCGGTTTTAAGACGAATCTAAACAAGTACTTTTTATATACTTTTTAGTTAATTTTCATATTGATTGGAACAGTTTTCAAGGAGACACTGGAGTTCGAGATACGAAATATGCATCAATCCTGGTCCCTAAAATACGTTTTTGGTGTTTTATTTTTGTGTGGGTATAAACTACCGCTTTTCTAGGAAACGAAGCGAGGGCCAGCGTCTTATTAATGACACCTGTCAGATCTCTAATGACAACTGTCAATCAGTCTCATTTAATGACCAGGCGAAACTAGAGCAAGCGAAGTTTTTGGTAGGTAACAAAAATTTAGATTGGATTAGTGGTTGCAATAATCACCACACACAGGTTAAGTTAGGCTGTTACATATTAATACTAAATTAGGACATTATAGGCTAACAATAATATTTATTGTTCCCAGCTTGGGTTTCTATTCGATCCATTTAGGCTGGAATTGCGACTTGTCTGGGAATCTCTTGCCTACCCTCTTATACCCAATGACTTTTCTTCACCAGCCCTTCCCCCGATAAACTCAAAATTACCTGGATTACTCTCATCAAATATTGGGTAGGCTGCCCCTCGCTCCTACACTATGTTTTTAGTGATCCTACACTCCCTCTGTTTTAGCAATTTTTGTCCCTTCACCAAGTTTGGTAAGCATATTGAGTTTTTAAATGGCACGGACGAGTTTGTTTGTAAAAAAGAGTTGAAGAGTTGGAAGGAGTTATCTAACAGACCCCCCCCCCTCCGAAATTTAATATAGCAGTACCAATCCCAATATATTTTACATCTAAAATATTTTTATTTAGAGGTCTTGTGAACCATTCCGGGCTAATTTTAAAACTAATTGTTTGGAAAGCGAGACCACGGATGAATAGAGTAATACCTCTTGTTTATGGTATCTGTGATTTTTCCCGACAGTCCTCAGTTTTAGATCCGAGGCAGAGTAGTGACCAGCGCTAGAGTAGAAAAAAATGTTCAGCGGTTTTTCTGTCTAAAGAAAAATAAAAGTTCCTACTTTTTAGTGAGGGTCTAAACAAAAAATAGACTTTACGAAATTATAGGAAAATGGACAATATTCAAAGTAAACGTAACCAATAATGTGTATTTAAATTATTTATATCGTGCCAAGGGCAATATTTCAATATCACTGTAGGTGCGTCGCCTAATACTGTATTTTGTAAAATATGATTTTAGGCTTAGGCCGTTGTATTGCAAACTTGTATTAAACCATGAAATAGGATTCTTATCACTCATTTTTACGTAACATATCAGACTCGGTCAATTAATACGCAGATCTTTGCTTAATGGAGACAACGTACATTGTATCATATATGCTAATTTAATAAGACGCCGATTTCATTAATAGTTTGCTAGGCGTGACCATACTGCATTGTAGGACCTAGATTAGAAGATCTACCGAAATACCTTTTTTAATCCATCTTTTAATGAGGACGCTCAATTATTTTGTTTTGTTTTTTGCACAATAATATTTTTATAGTTACGATTTTACACACGGGTTTTGATTATATAGGCTACATATTTCACGAAAATTTGAACGAAATCAGTAGAGCCGAATTTTATAAATTACGATTTTTATAACAGTACCACAACCGACTTAAAAATTTGTAAACGATAACTCCTGGATCGGAATTTTTGAAAGAGATGATGACCAATTAGTTTTGTTTTGGTCCTTAGAGGATACAGGGTGAAAACCGCTGAAGCCGATTTTGAGAAAATGATAAGGTTATGTTTTTGTGTTACGCAGCTACCTCTAAATTTTAGTTATCGAACAAATGTAAAAAGTTGCGAGATCTGCGAAAATATGCTCACATATCAATTTGATTAAAAATGGCAACATATGAGTTATATTTGGAGGGGGAGAAAAAAATCCAAAATCAGTATTCATAACACTGACTGAATCACCAAAATCGTTGTCGAGAAGTGAAAACGTATCAGAAACAAGGGACGGGGGAAATTGGCAAGGAACAAGAGAAGATACTTTCTTGTCTGTGATGAGTGCGGTAAATCGGATTTAATAAATTTGCCAATTTTGTATAAGTTAAGTAAAAAAACCTTCAAATTTCTTCTATTTTATCACAAGGTCGTTTTAACCATAACAAGTAATTCGTAGAAATATAATTTTCCCGACAGCAACTCAATATCGTGTGTTTTACTATAAAAACAAAATTATCACAAAGATACAAAAAATATTTAAAACATGATGTCAACATTATTTTAAAAACCGTAGCAACAGGAATTTTAGCTACATTTTGGTCAAATTTGGCACAGATAAATAAGATTTACTATTCGTTGAAATGATTGTTTTAAATTGTTGCAAAATTTTAAAATAACAAGAGTTTAAAATGAAATTCGATTTACAGGTATATAACACACGGAAAGCAATTTTAGGTCCTGTATAAATCGTTTTCCAAAGTCGGCGTCCATGTGTCATATTCACTATTTAACTGACCTGACATTTTTGGTGATGAATATTTTCGGTGATTTTATTTGGTTTTAGCGATGGGTTAGTGAGAAAGTTTGTGCAAATTTTTTATGGTTTATTATAAAACTTTCTAACCCATTTTATAACAAAACTGTCGGTTTAATTTTAAATCAACAAATAATAGTACAGTGTAGTGATTGTATTATTATTGGCATAGAGAGTAAAAAAATACGAACTTAATAACTGATCTTCACGTTTCATGGCCTCAGGAAAATGTAGTTTACAACATCTTATCCGTCCGTCGTCGTTGTCGTCTGTACAAGCACGATAGTGGCTACAAAAATTTAGATAGGAACATGATATATGTTATACTGGACTATAGTGTGCTGCTTTATAGAACCTTACCGAATTTTTTTTAAATCGACATAAAAGTGTCAAAATGACGGCCATTTTATACAGTTTTTTTGTAAAACAAGCGTGTTATTCAACAAACTAAATTAGATTTTTTTCAAATTTCAATTCTGAATGTTACGATATCAACCCCCTACCTCTCTACGACGACAAAGAATGTGTAGTTATTACTAGATCCGGCAGGATCAAATCACCTACACGACCTTAGCGAGAGGCCAATTCTTCAATATATACAGGAGACCTGGTAGGACCGAGACAAGTGGAGACCGTTTAAGATATACACATCTAGGCGACGTCAAGAAAGTAGTGATCTACACAATTACCATGTTTCGGAAAACTTTTTTTAATATTGTATGATGGAGCGGGTCAAGTACCACGATGACCGAAACAACTTGTTCAACCTTGGGTTTAAATTTATAACAGAAAATCACACTTGACAACAATATTTTTCCTGTTTACTGGTGTAAACGTTTACATCCATTCTTTAAATCTTCTTGATGTCTCTGTAATAAACAACGCTTTCACTCTTATTGTAAATCTTCAAAAATGAACAATACAAGGTTGGGCCTCTGTTCCTGGGATTCCAAATGTTGGAAGACTCTCACGGTTTAAAATATATATTTCACTTGAGTTTGATTTATTGCTGTTTGCAGAAAAAGAAACCGAACGAAAATTGTAAAAATAAGTCGGTAGATTGAGGGTGTTTTGAAGTTTGGGAGTGTACTGAACAGGTACAGTAAAATGGTCATGAAAGTAAAGGCTGCAATAAATCATCTCACTCTAGAGTCTGCAAACGGTCGCTTTGGGTTTGTGAGAGTTTACTCGCCCCTTTACTAAAGGTCTATTTATTTATTTTCGTTTAACATTTACTAACTGTAATACAATTACGCTTTGAAATAGAATATGTACATTACAAAACGAGGCCAGTTGATACACTTGTGTGGTCAGCACTTGTTTACATTTTTTTTGTAAAAGAATTAAGTTCCTCTTTCCGAAGGTTTCAAAAACTACACAATTGACAATCTTACCCATTTTATTCACCATCATTCATCAACCTCATATTAGTTCACATTTTACGGAGTTTATAAATAGCGTTATTTTCACGGAACATTTTTATATTTATGTACCTAAAGAAGGAGTTCAGTTGTCGAGACCAGCTTTGAAAAGCTCTTTTACTTGAATTAATTGGGAACTAATTTAGGCGAGGCAAAGTCTTTGTTGACTAAAATTTTCTTTTTAAATTGCGCGTATAACAAATCTTAAAGCTACTCTTATAATCTCTGATGATTATCTGTTAATTTGTATGTTTCTCAACTTTTTTTTGAAAAAGTACGAAGTTTTAAAATAAACGGAAGTGCTGTACATAGTTTTTACTTCCAAGAACCAGAAAAGCAGATAAGCGAGATGTAAAACGGAGAGGAAGTGTTTTGTAAACTAAAAATAATCTATAAATTTGAAACAATTTTAATAATTTTAAATAGCTACCGTTTTATTTTGTCATAAATTTGTTACTGAAACATTTATATTGTCGCTGATGTATAAAAAATATATGGGAGAATTTAGATTTCCTTTTTCCTAGCTAAAAATTGTCAAGACTTAGACTGCTCCACTAATTGTAAAATAGATTTCAGTACTAATCAGGGTTTAAATCACTTACCAATTTCTGCTATTACATATTGGCGCTGAAAATGTTAAGAAAGTAAGTAATATGTAATAAGTAAGTAACTGTGTCGTAATGTCTCGATTTTCTACTTTTCAGCAGTAAAAAAATTATAATTCAGGAACCACTGGACAGATTTCTAAACAGTTGTCAGTTCCAATTATACAAATTGATAGTTGGAAAGTATTTGATATAAAAAAAGTCAAATGGCTACTCCTCTGATCTATTTATATTGTCTTATTTAGTTTTAAAAAATTTGAAACCTTCAGCCATTTTCCCAATATGGCGGCCAACTTAAAAATTTCTTATAGAAACACCTATTTTTTACGGTGGTTTTAGTTCTACAAATAAATTTTAAACTTTTTTATTGTAGTGTATTTTTTAATATATCTAACTGCTTAGAAGATAATTAGTGAAAAACAAAATAGTATTTTTTGGGGCGTTTTCAGAGATCCATTTTCTGTACTTAAAACAGTTGGGCCTAGATTAAAATTAAAACGTATATAGAGTATAATGTAATAAAAGTACTAGATATATGAAAATCACACTATTAGGGGGTTCTTTTAGAATAGTCACAATACAGTAATCTAATCCTGGTTTTAAAGTAAGACTAGTCGCATGAAAAGTAATGCTATAATTTGAATAAAATAAAATAATTAATGACTCTGAAATGTAAACTTTTGTATTTAAACTACAATAATGTATAATGTTATTGAGGAATGATTTTTTCTACAAGTATTCAATTTAAATAGCATGTTAAAAAATGGACTCTAGTAAATTACCAAGAATCATAAATCATCAATTAATACAAATAATGCTGACGACGCGGAGGGGAGGGGGGGGGGGGGTTGAGAAATTTTAGTAATGTCCTCTTATACAATCTCACTGTCCTCGTATATACGTTATAAACTCATAGTCCTCGTATATACGTTATAAACTCATAGTCCTCGTATATAAGTTGTAAACTCATAGTCCTAGTGTATTTGTTATAAACTCATAGTCCTCGTATATACGTTACAAACTCACAGTCCTCGTATATACGTTATAAACTCACAGTCCTCGTATATACGTTATAAACTCACAGTCCTCGTATGAAAACACACTTTACTTTAAATAATTAAATTATGAAGAGCGTTTTATATAAACTTTTATTATAAAATTAGCCTAACAGCAATATTACTAATTTTAAAGAAAAAAACTGTTTCATTGTCAATGTCCTCGAAGAGGGTACCGACCACGTATGTGTGTTGTATGTGTGTGCGCGCGCGTGCACGCACGTGTCTAATAATGTAATCTTATATTGCCATTTATTAGTTGTTACATTTATAATTACATTTTAATTGCGTCTATGAATGTGGATATAAACATTTATCGTAATTTTCTTTATAACGAACTAATTAATCCTATTTATATAAATATATAGCATGTACAAGGTAATATTTTGTAAAATATTGGGATTTAGTGTGCCGGTAGATCACGCTGCTATACAAATGGAACTGAGGAAGCAAAAGAAAATGATTTTGAAAATTACTTTCAAAATTCCGTTCAAACTCTACAGAACAATTTCAAAAATTACTACTAAAACTCGACAAAAACAAGAAATTAAGATAGAAACAAAAGATACTAATTCAATCACAAGACACATACATTTTTTAGTATTAGATGGCATAGAATTAGACAAAAAGATAAATAGATCTAAAGGAACTAGACTCTAGTATTATACGACAAAACATTTAACGGATATAACACACAAAAGTATAAGCTATTTCACAAACAATACAGTTTCTGAAATTCTACAACAATTTCACTACAATCCGCATCAAGGATTACAAGACAATCGTAAAAATTTGAAAACCTTATTATTGACCAACAATACTTAAAGATGTGAAACATGCCAAAAATGAAAAATAAGTACACAAAAAAATTGGCTTAACGAAAGCAATATTACCGTCACACAAACCATTAGAAAGAATCGTAGGACATTTTCTAGGACCACTGATTATATCAAATACTTATAAATATATTCGGACAGCAAATGATACCGTAAGTTCTGGCTTTCAAAACAAATAAATGCTAACTCTAAGACCGTAGCAAACAATTTAATAAAAATGATACTAAAATACGAAAAGCCAAGAATTTTACCAAACGACCAAGGTAATTATGAAGTTATACAAAATTTAACTCGAGCAATTGGAATAAATCGTGTGGAATATATCATGTTTATAGAGCGACTTACATGTCCAACATAAATGGTAATCGTGAAAGAATAAATGGAATTCTATGTAACTTGCCGATAAACATTATTGTACACAACAAGCCGAAATTCCTAAACCAAGTGTTTTATGGGTAAAGGTTTATTTTAATGTGGCGCCGTGATTTTATTTTTTTTTATTGTCTACTACATACCTTACTTCATAAGAATAAATAATGTTTTCCTTGCGCCGATCACTATTTTCCACTGAAAAATCACAATTACAAAACTATCAAATTGAGGGGTTTATAGATTACACTTAATTGCAAGACATAATAAGGAATAAGATTATCGTATGGTTTAACGCATGCGCATTACACAATGACTAGGCTAGATCGCTAATAACCTGGCTAAACCTTTTGTACGTTTATTGAAGTTAATAATTTGCTTACTTTTTTTACGCCGACAAGTTTGGCCAGGTAGCTATATATATATATATATATATAAACACCTTGCCAAACCTTATATATATATATATATATATATATATATATATATATATATATATATATATAACCACTTAGCCAAACCTTTCGTAAGTTTATTGAAGTTAATAATTTGAAATTAGATCACGGATAAAATCTGTGATCACGGATATTATAGTCTGAAATATCTTTAATAACATGAGACGTAAAAGTGAACATTTGTAATTATGTCTAACAAGTCTAACCTATAAATACGTTAGATTTGATAGTTTTGTATTGTGATTTTACAGTGAAAAATAGTGATCAGCGCAAGGAAAATATTATTTATTCTTATGAAGTAAGGTATGTAGTAGACGATAAAAAAATAAATTTTTTTACGACAAAACCAGAAGACACGTTGAATTTAAAATCGGAGATGAAGAAAACATGTTAACAACAATTTTCTACAACTAAGCACAATTAAATCCAATGTGCACGGATTAGGAACAATACCCAGTGTGTAGACAACAAACACACGCCATGTCAAGAAACCAACAGCCCACAACCTTTGACATTATCCTTATATAAGAACAAGACACGTCAACACTTAACACTTCTAGATAAGTATAGCCAGATCTTGAGATTATCTACTTCATACAAACAAACGGTCATGCTTGGACTTGCTTCTTTGGTAACTAGATAAATTACAAATAGAAATAAGTTTTTGTCATTTTCGATCGTTATACGGCGCGCACGGGACGTCTTTTCCCGTTCTTACCTCGGAAAATATAATATTTAGACAAAATAAGATAATCATAACTTTTGAAGAGAATTTCACTATCTCCAATTTGCGACCAACCGCATTTCAACATTTTTCGATTTGATCAAATTATATTTGGTTATAATAAAAATAATTGGATTGAAACGGGAATTTCGCGCGTTTGTTTTTCAGAATGGCGGCGTGCATCGCGAGCAAGCCGAGCAACAAGGGCTTCGGGAACCTCGTTTGTTCTTGCTTGAGCATGTCTATGCACGTCATCAGTAAGTCGAAAAGAATTTGCGTCCCCCGTATTACGCAACCTCGCTAGAGCCTTTCGTTTCTTATCATTTTCAAGTTCGATCTTGCGCTGTTTTTCGGGACGTTCTGTAGCTCGCTTACGGCGTTTGGCTAATCTTGCCAACTTATCTGCTTCAGATTACTGTTGTAACCCAACTTGCCGTGTTTGCTTCTTCTTCTCTTAACGGCGCTTCCGTTGAGTAGCCGTCTCTTTAACTGTTGTCAGAAATGTAATATTCACATATACGCATAGCACACTATTGTGGTAAGTTAAAATTTTTTTTTGATTTATTATTAATCCA
Source organism: Aphrophora alni (assembly GCA_963513935.1). Lineage (NCBI taxonomy): Eukaryota > Metazoa > Arthropoda > Insecta > Hemiptera > Aphrophoridae > Aphrophora > Aphrophora alni. The sequence continues at coordinate 109,393,680 of OY740765.1, forward strand.
ATAACTCTCACAAGCCATGAAAAATTTGCCTCATCCTACTTCAATATTCCGGTTACCATTCAAAAGCGATAACGCGGTTAAGCGATAACGCGGTTAAGAAAATCTATATCTCATTGGCCAATTTTTATTTGTTTAAATAACTATTGTACAAATGTAGAGACAAGAAACCAACTGAATATTGTATTGTCGTCCAATTCTGACCTATGTTCAAAATTTCAGGTCTCTAGCTTATCGGGAAGTTAGTTTAAACTCGATTGCAAAATTCCACCCGGACAGACTGACAGATATGACGGAAACCGAACTAATAAAAACGTGGTAAAATAGCCACAAAAATGTGAATTTTGAAGCTAGAGCAACCATTAAAACTATGAAATTAAAGCTCTTTTCATTCTATACAAAGAAGAGTATTACAACTTTTTCCGTTTTTGTGTTGGGGGTTGTTTAATTGTTAACTAATTCGCTTTCTGAGTGGACAAATAAACAAATAAAAAAATAATAAAAACTATAGCATACAACCAAACTTCCTTAACTTAAGTAGAGGCTAAAACAATCCCGTCATAATCCGATTTCCTCCAAAGGACTCCCTTATTCGAAGTTCTACTAATAAGTAAGAACGGATAAAACAAAAATTGTCGTATTGTCATTATAACCGAGTTTTCACCGTTTAATTTTTATAGGAGATAAGTGGTTTTTTTCTGTGATTTTATTTTGAGATATATTTATATATTTTAATGGAGTCTAAGCTTCTTTGTTTCTCACCTAAACTCGCCAAGGAGCGTAAATCCTATTCCACTTTTGTTTGAACCTTCATTTTCTTTTTCATGCAATTCGGCATAGTGATTTGGATCATTAACATTCATATTTTACCAAAATTGAAATGAAGCCGATTTTTAAAAATGATATAAAGTAATATGGTAAAAAAATTGTATTCAAGACTATGTCCTTTACAGACAGAGTTTGGTGTACATAAGTTTTAACGCATATGTATACAGTGTGTTAATAAAGCCCCCCCCCACTTTAACTTTTGTATGAACTTAAATAGAGCTAAACCCTTTTAGGACTGTTAACTTAGGTCACCTGAAGGTTTTTTTATGATCATTTGGAATTTTTCCCCTCTCCCTAAAATAGGGAATTTTGTGGGGTAATCAATATTTTCAAATTGGAACCCGCATCTTTAGACATGTCAAAATAAAGGGCATACAAAGACAAAATTAATGGCGCTCAAGTAATATTGTTCAGATGACTCTAACCAAAATGGCGGTACAAAATGTATAACACTTTTTAATTATAAAATCGCTAAGTGAAATTAGAACACTAAACAGTTTTTAAAATGTTCTCTAGACTAATCTGAGAGAAACATTGGACTTTGAACTGAATTTTCTGTGTGGTACTTTTAGGCACATTTAAAATATATAAAAAACCACGTCATGTGAGATATTAAATTAAACGTGGTTTTAAAGCAAAAATAATGACACCAACAAATATCCCTTAAATTTTATTTAAAAGATGTTATTTCAAAATGTGGATGACATTTTCAAAAAATAGTATTTGATTTTTACAGTTAGTAAACACCTCATATTTACATTTCGTATTCTACAATACTTTTGATATTTTATTCTAATAAAAATCTTAAATAGATTTTGAGAGAGATAGAAAACCAGAAACCTGATAGCTGAAGTGTTTCAAAATGTACCTCATACTTTGACTAGATAATATTTTAGCATCTGTTACAGACATTTACTTCTTTTCAAGTATCAGGTCGAGACTAGTTTAAGGTCGGCGGGAGCGGTTCCTTTTGCTAACCTTTGAACTTCTTATTGTATATAGCAGTCGAAATTCAGTTTTAAAACGATTCTTAAACGGAATTGAAAACTAGTCCGATTCAGATGGAAACATTTCGTCTCTCAATATTGTATGATCTGGATTTGTAACCCGCCCTCCTAGCAACTCGTGTTTAGTTTATTTTTTCGTAAAATTACAAAAACTTATTTTTGCCTGTTTTGCAGTGCTACAGATTGAAATAACTGATCATTATACTATGTCGTCACACATGGCATTTCTAAATAAGAAGAGACAACTAAAAACCAATTGGAGTCAAAATCAATAAATTAAGTTAAGTTGTTAAGTCTGTCAATAAATTATTTTAAACTTTCCAAACAATCGTAAAAAATGCTTGAAAATCAATTAAGATGGCTGTAAAAATTCAGAACTAAAACTGTCAATATCTGCTGATCTTGATATCTGGAGGACACAGTGACGCTCTGAGGATTTCAACAGAACATAAACGCTAGGCCTACTGGGAGGATCATTCCCCATACTCGCTACGAAACTTCCTTTGCACAATTTTCACAGACTTCGATTTTTCAAACCAAAACACACAGCAAGCATGTTCGGGGCCAGTGATAGAAGCCATTTTTGTTGCAACTGTTACCAGTGCTTGCAGAGGTGCTATTCGCTACTATTCACTACGTGAATTTGATCTATTTTGCGATAAAATGACATCAAAACCAGCTATGTTGTATGAATACGTTTATATGAATTTACAAAGTTGTAAAGCCCTTTATATATTGTCCTTTTCATTTTTTAAGAAGTTGTTTTATATAACCTCAGTAAAACACCCTTTCTGCTATCTATAGATTTTAAAGTAAAACTTTAAGATTATGAAATGAAGACAGCTTTAGGAAATGAAGTTCATCTGATAGGTGTCAGCAAAAATTAAGAAAAGACCAGGATTGATAGAAAAATTTAGGGTAATTAGGGTAATTTAGGGGTGATTTTGAGTAATTAGGGGCTCACTTTAATAAGTACTGTCTTGGCTGTACCAGACAGACCTAGTACCTGTATCCACCATTTTTTATGGAGTCTTAGGTTAGATCTCTCTCTTTCATTTTTCCTGTTAGGTCTCTCTTGATCAACTATTGTTCTCTTCCAACCCTGACGCTTATTAGAGTATTCGTGGGCTTAGTTGTCTTTATTTTATGTTCTTTTCTTCCTCTTTTTATAAGGTGAAGATGACTGAGAGGTTTTTTACCTTTAAACAACAACAATAAAAATGATGTATGTCCTAGTAGATATATAGATTAGCATAAAAATCAATAACTTGCGGCAATTGTTTTTAATAATGTATTTTTACAATTTTTACATTATCGGTGATTTAGTATAATTATTATATTTGATTAATTTTGTCATTTAGTATTAATAAATCCGAATTATTTAGGACAAAAATATTTATATAGAATTATTTATAAATATCAGTCCTAGACAACTCCCATTTATTTTCCGATCCCACTGACCCTATTTGTTGAGTCTATCCTAAATCACGATAAATTAAGTAAGCTATTTTTTAAATGATATACAATTAGGTATAGAATTTATTTTTTACGGCAACTTATTTTTTAATTTTTTTTTAATACTGTTGTGGACAGTGTAAGTGTTTAAGTGACATAACTGCACGTGCTTAAGTCGACTGTATGGTGACACAAGCGTTCTATTGTTTCATTAAAAAATATTTATAAATGATTAACTGTTTGTTTCTCATTACACAACAAAGCCATTGATAAACACGCGTCACACTGGAGATGATAAACCTAAGTTGACGAAACACTATAATCTTTAACGCTGATTTGCGAACAGGTTGTTGTTTGATCTTTTATAAACAGGCTTAATAATCCATTTTACAGCTCATTGTTAAGCTTGGTTACGTGAAATTATGTTATACAAAAGTCAATAGGAGAAAAATATTGCATTACTCAACACCGGAATTTCTCGTGCAGAATCTTTACTCGAAATCATACCACAAATAACTTATTTTTAAAGTAATAATCGAATACAACTATCGGCGCAATTTATCAACATTCCTTTCCATTGACAATACAGAATGTCCCAATGCTATAGTAAATTGAATTCGGTTTACTGCAAAGTATGAGCCTGGCAAACAGTAAATTGAAAGTTTTCTTTAATCAGCCCAGGGATGAAACTAGGTAAACTTCACCCTGGCGTCGTTCTCCCCAACAACAATTCCGAGCCTCAAATATCAGCTTCTTTATTACCATTTTTATCGTATGGGTAATGTTTATAATTACAAATATTTCAACTTATGTCATCCCACACACGGATTGTTCTCTCCTACCGGTTTCGCCGCATCAACATGTCATCATCTTCAGAGTAGATCCGCTACTGCTTCGTCAAAGTCATATTTTACATAAAACCACTACAGCACATATAGGCCTACATACACAAACACACATTACAGACGCATAAAACATACACTTTTCGTCTTATTAAGTCGCCGGCCAATTCAGTTTATCTTATTTATCAGTATTCAAAGTTGCAGAGTAAAAATGTTGGTTTTAAATTTTATTTGTTCGTTTATTATTTTTTAATATTGGTGGTTTGGCTTTCAATAAATATATAAAATCTGTCCCGAGCATTCATATTATATCTTTGTCACATTTTTTTTTTTTTAATTAGTGCTGTCTATCGTGTCATATGAGTGTCCCTTATCCAGAATATGCTTAGCGAAATTAGATTTTTCCGGTTGGTCCAGTTTTATTGCAGCCATATACTGTTTATATCTTTTTTTAAATTAACAGTTTGTCCTATATACGCACTATTGCGTGAATTACATGTTAGTTTATACACACCTGGGTTATATTTGCAAACTTTGTCTAAATTAGAGTTTAGTTTCATTTCTATATTATTATTAGTTTTGTATGCTATTTTCATAGCTAAATCTTTTTTAAAACAACCTGGCAAAGCGTATATAATGAAATAATAAATAACTTTTTTTTTGTCATTATGTTTTTGTGTGTATTATCCAACCTGTTTTGATTATTTATCCACCCCCCATATCTGTGAAAGGACATATTTTCCCCATATTTATTTGCCTTTAAGAAAGTCGGTTGTTCTATCCCAGCGCATGTTAAATTAGCAAACTTTAGATACATTTTTTTTTAGAAACTGTAAATGATAGCCATATTTTATTCACCTGTTGTATCATACCTTTTCTAAAATTTAGCAAAACGATTTATGGAAATAAAATATTTAGACATTATAATGTTTTTCATTTTGAACGACTAAATTATAAACTTTTTAAAATAATATATATATATTTTTTTTATGTATAGAAATACTAATTATAGGCTACTACAAAACCCCTCGTTAAAATATGCGCTAGAGTGGGAGTAAATAATCTCTAAAAAGTTATCAAGATTGGACTTTTAGTTCCTAAGATACTTGGTTTGATTCCTAAGATGTTAACTATCAAACATTTTGTAATATTTCCTTCGTTGAAGGAAGATATAGCCTCATGTACACCCAGCTCAAGTGTATTGAGTATAACAAAAATATATTTAGGAAATCCGTGACCATATTATATTGTTCGCAGATTCATTGGGGTTTTGTATACCACCCATGAAAGCATTTTTTTCAGGAGATTTGGATTGGCCAGGTCCTTAAATATTGGTTTTATTTTCTCCATAACAACAATAGGCACTAAGGGGTTCAAACAATATATACACATACTATGTAATGCAATAACACATTACATGAGTGATTGACTCTCGGGTTCGTTGTTACAGAATTGTGGCTTGACGTGTCATCTACCCTTATGATCTGTCCAGCTGCCTAATCCAACATAGTCTCCATTACGGTCTTCCTCTTGTAGATGTTGGAAATCACATATTACTTTTCTTTCAAAAATACTTAATTCAACTTGTTTTGAGGTTAGCGCTATTTCACTTATTTCCAGTGCGGCTACAATTAAAACCGCTTATTTTGCGCATGTTGCGTGTACACAATGATATTTATTCAAAAATATTATAGTGTTTGTGTACATGTTTCATAAGTAATGTATAATAACGAACAAAACATTTTCAAAGTGCAATTTTCATAACGAAATCCAAAATTGGACGATTAAAAAAAAGAAGAGTGATGTCAGGAACTTGAAGATGACCAACTAACGGTCGAAACTGCTAGTCCACCAGGACATTTAAGGATTGTTGACATAAAGTAAGAATAACCTAACAAATTGATTAAATTCACAATCTTGGAGGTTAACAACAGTATGTTTAAATTAAGTTGTAGCCTATTCGTCATACGAAAAACTATAATATAATATTTTGCACTATAAATCCATTTTTTTTTTTATATTTGTAGGTCAAGCCGTGTTTAAGTTAGAGAGGGGGGACATAATATCCGACACTTTAAATTTGGTCTAGCGCCAAGGTTTTAATTTTTTTTGTTACATAAACATACATATTCGTAAATCAGAATAACTTCTAGTTTTATTTGATACCCCACACATGTTATTTCCAAACAAATTTTAGCTCGATAGTTTTTTCTCTCAACTACCCCCAGGTCTTTTTTTGTTACCGCTAAATTTTTTAATATATGTGGGATAATTCAGAGAACATGAATGCAATGTTGAAGTATATAGGATTTATCGTCTTGTCTGTGTAGGTGGGTTGCGACTTACAGACATCACACATATTGTAGTGTGATTAAGGCCGTCAAGTTATAAGGGCCCAACGGATCCTAAAAAATATTGCAAAAACATTTTTTGTTCGTTGTTGTTAAAGGTGACAAACCTCTCGGTCAAAAAATAAGGTAAAATAAAAACCCCTAATTCTAGATACTATAAAAGCGTCAGGATCAGAAGAGAACAAAAGTCGGTCAAGAGAGACCCGATAGGAAAGATGAAAGAGAAAGGTCTAACCCAAGGCTACATGGGAAAAGGTTTAGATCCTGATGTCCACAAAGGATTTAAAAACAAGTAGGAGAACTTGTAAGTAAGTTGTAACTTGTAAGAACTCGACTGTGGTCAATGACCTTTATTATACTGCCACTGAAAATAAACAAATAGAGATAAGACAGGTAATGATCAAGGCTCATAATATTAATAATAGTTCAAAGTTCAAACAGTGCCTCGCGGGATCCGCTATGGTGCGCACCAATTGTGAATTTTTCTTGTCGTTTAAAGGAGAAAACTTCTCGGTCATCATCGCCTTATAAAAAAAGGGGGGGAAAGAACATAAAATAAATACTCCTAGTCCTCGAATACTCTAATAGCGTCAGTGTAGGATGAGTACAAGGATTGGTACAAGGATTGTCTTAACCTGACAGGAAAGATGAAATAGAGAAATTTAACCAACACTACACGAAAAAATGTGTAGATCCAGCTATGCTCCCTTGTGATTGCCACGCCAGTACTCACAATATGTGAAACCTTAAGGCTAATCGTAAGTGTAACGACATTCATCGAGTGGAAGAATAACTGAAGATGGTCTCGAAACAAGTATTAACTTAAAAAACAAGATAAAGCCAAAAGGATGGTATTAATATAATATAATTTGTTATATTTAGTAAACAGAATTTCTTAACTCGAAAATCTCTAGTTATCATCGCCTTATTAAAAAAAGGAACAAATGACGAAAAATAAACACCCCTTAGCCCTCGAATACTCTAATAGTGTCGGAATCGGAAAAGAACAAGAGTTGGTCAAGAGAGACCCGATAGAAAAGATTGAAGAGAGGCACCTAATCCTAGACTAAATGGAAAAAAAGGCGTAGATCCCACCTATCTATTTGGCTCTCGCTATTGCCAAATCAGTACTCACTATATTATATATTAACCAAGTACTTATGTTTCTTTAATATATATATACAGTACTAGAATTTAATCCCACAGAAAAGATTATTTTATGTTTTCGTAGTGATTATTATTTTCTTATCGACATCTATTGTCACTTGTGGCTCAAACAAAGGTATATAAGATTATCCACGGTATTGTTCGTTACTAATTAATAGCAATTCAATCCAATTAGTCACGATTAGCTATAATTGAAAACGACTTTTGCAAAGTAAAAAGAAAACAACAAAAAATATCGCAGTCAACGGATAGGTTTTATTATATCGGAACACCTGACAAATAGACTGCATCTTATATTATTTGAGCTCTAACATACGAATTTATTCTCGTATCATGCCAGTAATATATTTTTTTAAAGTTAATAATAATCATAATCGTAGTGCTATCAACTGGATCCGTGGGATTTTTAGATGGACAATCCACCGGTGAACAAATGCTATATGAAGTTTAAAAAAAAAAAAACCATATAACATTTCAAATCATTTACCTTAGACACGATCTGGAGCACTATAACTCAGGTAGAATCTTCAACATTGAAATAAATACAGTATTTATTTAGTACTTGAAATTTGTTGTATTACACGCATTTGTAAACAATTAATTAATTAAAATGAAGTATTTTATAATTTGATCTAGAGAAATATACAAATTAAATTTAGCACGGACTTATACACTCGCTGATTAATTCTACATTAGAATATGTAATAAGTATATAACCGAACAAATGAACGGCTTTCGCAGATGACACGGCATTATTTTATAAGGATGACATCTTGGGGGAACTTAAGTCTAATATGCAGAATGACCTATCTGGACTCAGATTGTGGTTTACGCTAAATTATATTGGTCATGAGCCCTAAAACAAAATACATCATTTTTAATATGACGAAAAATTGTGTTCTTCCTGATTTGTTAAAACATCACGAATTCAATTGCAATTTATCTATTTGCCAGTGCGTTTCCATTGAACAGGTGGACCAAGTTAAATATTTGGGGTTGATTGTTGACTCTAGGCTCACTTGGAAACAGCATATTCATTTCCTAAGAGATAAATTGATAAAATATATTAGAATGTTTTATATGCTTAGATATGTATGCAAATAGCAAGTTACTTAAGACTATTTATTATTCCCTTAGAAATTCTAAATTAGAATATGGACTTACAATTTGGGAACGACCATATTCCAGTAAAATCATTTTACGCAATAAATTTAATACTTATGTACCTAAACTGAATTTGACTCTCTTTATGAAATTCTTTGCATCCTAGCACCAAAGTTATTTAACTGTTTGCCATATAATATCCAAAGCTGTAAAAGTAAGAATATATTTTCCCGTTTATTAAGAGAACATTTAATTGAAATTGACAATATTGAAGCCTATTTTAAAGTATTAACTTAATAATGTGTGTGTGCGTGGGAGTAAGAAAAACTGATTTTGCGTGTTTGAGTTGGTGAGGGAGTGTGTGTGTGTGTGTGTGTGTGTGTGTGTGTGTGTAGGTGTGTATGGAGGGGGGTAGCTGTGCTTGGCTTGTGTTTGGTGATATGTTGGTACCAAATTAATTCTGAAAATTAAAATTGTATAAGTTAGTATGCACAATTTGTAATTATGTATATTGTATTATTGTATTGTATTGTATAATTTGATAGAAAGAAAGAATGTATGTGGTAGTGATAGATGAAAAAAAATTTGGAGTGTATATTTAGTTTTTAATTCGGTTAGGAATTTGGTCGGTTTGATAAAATTAAATTTAGTAATACTTATTGTTTTCAATATTTTGTTTAAATTAATTAGGATAGGAAGTTTTTTGTTTTAGTTTTAGTTTTATAACCATATGTAAAGTGTTTATTTTGCTGGGTTCGGTCGGCTGCGGTTTTGTCTAAGTTAGTCAAATCGAATTAATTTTATAATCTTATTTTTTATGTATATTTAATGTTTTAGTGTGTAGTTTAGCATTCATTAGTTTATAGGTAATATTCATATAGTCCCGGACAGGTTTATAACCTCGGAGTATTATTTATTTGTTTGTAGTGTATATATTTTTGTAAAAAAAGGAACAAATATTTTAATTTTATAAAAACCAAACAAACAAATAATTTGATATTCATTCGTTCATCTTCATCAACTGTAATAAGCTACACTTGTGAAAACTTTAATAATAAAATGAATGAAAACACAATTATCCACACAAAAATCACTTTATTTGTGCAACACAAATACAAAACGACGTTTCATGACGAGGCCGTCATCCTCAGCTACTTCATACAAACAAACCTTATTGACATCAATGTGACTCATAGTCCACTGTGATTAAGGTTTCTGCATGTACCACCTGTAGATGATGACTTAGTCGTCTTTTATTAGTGTTGCACAAATAAAGTGTACATTTTGTTTTTATTTATTTGGTTACATAGGATAAGTGTATCCGCGATTAATTACAGTGAATCCACTATTTAAGTTAATCGAAATTCTTCAATAAAGATGTTCGTTTTGTTTTTTCAATTGAATATGATTTTAAAATTTGCTAAGTTTTTCAGAAAACCCAATAGTAACGAAATCAAAAGATACAGTTTCGTGTTACAACTATAAAACTATAATTTACATCGAAAATCACATCCTAGATAAAGAATCAAAGAATTTATTTCAACTAGTGGGAATTGTGATGTCGCGTAGGCTCAATCTATAGATTTAAATATAAATATTAGTTTCGAGTTGTTCTGGTAAAGTCATACCGAGTTGACGTTGGAATTAATCAAATTTCAACACAATGTCAACTGATACACCGGTCGAAATATAGGAATCGTAAGCGGCTGGAATGAGCATCTCAACAGCAATTCAGTGATACTCCTCAATTCCTTATGAAATAGTTAACGGATGCTGTGAAGCCTCCGCGGCAGCGTCCATGCGCCTGTACATCTGCGGCGACCTTGCAAGTAGATAATGAAATCGCATCTACGTCAAATATCACAATGAACGGACATCGATTTTGTGCGATCACCGTCCATGCGTATAGATTGGGCGACAGTTAGTATGCGCTTCACAAATACGTTTGTCAACAATCAGTTTGGACATAAGTTTAATGTCTACGGTCGAACATTGCACACCTATTCACGTAATTTTTCTTTACCTGCAACACAGACACACTGAGGTTTTTTATAGGAGTGAGGAGAGGAAATCGAATGAAAGGTTGATAGCAAGTGGAATTTTAGTAAGTGCTTCAGAGATGTTTGCAGATCAATGAGTAGATTGAGCTCGTCGCGAAATACCTCCCAGTCCGTCTTGTTGTCAGGCTCGGGGGAGAACATGTAAATATTACGGAACCACTAACTGTTAGAATAACAGGGGTATGATCCGATGCAAGAGATTCATCACTAACAATTTGCATGTAATTCTTGGACAGACCCTTAACTATAAAAAAGTCGATAAGGTCTGGGATTTTATCCTTATCTGTTGGCCAATACGTTGGTTCACCCGATGAAATGAATTCATATTTGAACTCACACCCAGCTTGATAAAGCTCCTTTCCTTTCGGTGTTGATAAGCGAGAGCCCCAAAAAATATTTTTTGCGTTATAGTCTCCTCAAATAATAAAATACCCTCCCAATGATTTGAATAATTTTAGATAGTTATTCTTTTTTATGTTACTGCGTGGTGGGCAGTATATGGCTGATACTTTATACTTACGACTTAACAGGCAGAGAGATACTGTAGTCACCTGCAATCCCTGCATATTCAATGTTGCACTGTTTAATTCCACACTGTGTTTGATTTTTTTGTGAATGATTATTGCAGATCCTCCCCTAGGTATGTTGTTGGGATGATCTGAATGATAGATGCAGTAGTTCGCCAATTTAACATTGGATTCCTGAGTAAAGTGTGTTTCTGATATTAAGCATATGTCGACTCTTTGCATGTGCATAAATAACTCGAGTTCGTTTAGGCGTCCGCGGAGTCAATTCGCGTTCCAGGCAGCTATTCGTAATGTGTTGATCATTTCCGAATTCTCCTATCATTGTTCTTCAGTCCCTTTTCTAGATTATTAATTTTATTAAGAGCTGCTCATTAATTTGCTCTTGATTATTCAAATTTTTTAAGATTAACATAAGAGTATTTTCAATAATTGGTTCTACTTTTTCTTCCTTTTCACTAGCGGCTTGAGCAAATGATTTTAATCCTATATTGTGGGCAGAACCTGTTTTCTGATTTAAATATTGATTTTTAGAATTATTAGGACGTGTATGCTGCACTTGCTGTTTTGGTTTTATCAGAAGATCTCTCCTTCTCTGAATTTCTCGTGCCTCGGTAGTTAGCTGGATGGGTTTTCTTACAGTTTACACATATTGGTAGCGAGTTTCTCTCTGTAGTGCAATTGGTCGTGAGATGTTTACCAGAGCACCTCACACATCTTGGCTCTCTTACGCAGTATCTCTAAGTATGTTTAAACTCTTGGCATCTTCTACACTGCGGTATCACTATTTTAACAACAATATTGACAATGGTTTTAATATCATATATTTTATTTATATTTTCACTCTAATTTAATTCTAATTTAATTCTGGCCTTCTTTTCTTCTTACCATTCCTCATAATAACTCTCTTTTGGAGCATTAGAAGTTGGTGTAGTTGCTATTTCCTGGTTTTGCAACTTGTCATCTAATCTTAAAGTACCTTTCACCATAGGGTTTTTGTCGTTTGGAGATCTATCCAAAATAGAGCTTCTCTTAAATGGATCCTTGCAGTCGATGGATAACGATGTCCCGTGACCTGCTCGCTATCCATCGACACCGTTACTGGGGATCCGACCCCTGCACCGTAACATTTTCATCTTTGTTTGTACTCATCATTTTAGTTTGAATTTGATCCGTTAACAACGCAACACCCATACGCCATTCACCCCTTTGGCACGAGTCGACCATAAAGCCATCACACCGTAGGGTTGGGTTGCCTCTTCCGCCGTCTTCGCTGTACTGAAGCACGTGTTCTCCGCCGAAGAACGCCGTTGAGGGAATTCACCGTAACTCTGGCAAGAGACCCTCTCAAGGTACTATCAGCCGGGTCAGTTGAGCCAAGGTTTTTTAAAAAGGTGTTACTCCTTTATCCCTCCTCCTTCCTCATCAAAAGATGAGACGCCGGGCTTGGAACCCGGTACAGCGGAGTTGGCGTAGCGATTGTAGGCTTTTTCACATATGCACAGTGAACACTGAACCAGCGAAGGGAGTGGAGACTGTTGGTCTTTTTTAACTAGTCCAACATTAGGATCTGTGAAACTGTAAGATTTACTGAAAGCTTCAAATGACGGACCTTACCTACTTTTTCCTCTGTAATAAAATGGTGTAAAATTTTTCAAATTTTACTGAGTTTTTTCTATATTGCGGCCTACTTTAAAATTTCTTTAATGAAAAACCCATTTTTTATGTTGCATTTGGATTTACAATGGGATTTTAAGACTTTTGGTTATTCTTGGTTTTTATAGTATTACTAGTTTACGAGACGTAAGCTCCGAAAGTTCGCCAAATTTACGTTTAAAATACATAGAAATGAGAACCAATTTCTTTATTGTTGTTTAGTTTCTGTTATAAATGTATTGTTTTACGAATACTGTTGAATTTAGGGTTTTATAACTCACTTAAATAGTCAATATTGTGTTTTATTGATTAACAAACTATTATTTTAACAATGAAATGAATTAATGACTAGACACAATGAAGACTCTTGCTGATGTTCAAAACGTCCACCGTTGTTGAATATGAAAGCTTAGCTCTGACAAAACAATTATTGACACCTTTTTTAACGATGTTATGATGAATTTGAAAATAAGATTTCTCTATTTTTTTTCTTTTTTCCCTTTTTTTTTCATTTCCTTGACCAAAGCATAACTTTCTTAATAGAGTTAAGGTGTTAGGTCTGGGGGCTTGGTGGCCAAGATATAACTCCGTATGAACCTAGCCATTTTTCAAGATAAGTAGTCTCCAGAACTGCACGGCTAGGCTACTAGTATGAGCCTGATGCTCCGTCTCTGGTACATTAATTACATCCTGATATTTAATGGAAAGTCTTCAATGGACTTCAATTCCATGTATAATGCGTATAACCTAAATTAAAACAAGACTTTTAAGAAATTGGTTCTTATTCCCGTGTATTTTAAACGGAACTTTGGCGAAATTTCGGGGCTTATATCTCATAAACGAATAAGAATATAAAAAATACCTAATAATAAAAAAAAATCTTAAAATCTCGTTTAAAATCCAAATTCAACATAAAAAAACGAGAGTTTCTATGAGAAATTTTAAAGGTAACCGCCATATTTGAAAATGGTGGTAAAATTAAAAAAATCAAATACGCCATTTTATTATAGAGGTAAAAGTCGATAAGGTACCCCATTTGAAGATTTCTGTATATCTTGTAGTTTCAGAGATAGCAATGGTGGCTCAGTTAATAAAGAGATGCTGTATTCACATGCAGCCTAGAGCTATCCTCTAGAATTATAGTAGAAACAATCAGCTCAATAGAGACTGCACACATAAGCTAATGTTAAACAATCGCAAAATAGGCGAACGGACACTGCCCGTTCTAGTATTTACAAAGAGGATTTTGCAGGATGGAAAAAATACGTCTTTGGTGCTCGACGAGTTAATTTTATTAAAATTATCATTTCAGTTACTGAGAAAAACATTAAATAAAAATGGAGGATTTCAAACAAAAACCCGTTGTTTTATTGATTAATATTAATGACACACAAACACACGTAAACATTACATGGGGGATTAAACGAGTGAAGTTATGGCACGGTAATGAGTCTCTTTTTAAGGGGAGGGGTGTAAGGGTTAAAAAATTGTAAAGTTAATTTATATACACCACTTTTTAGCATTTGGTAATTTAGCGTAGGTGCAGCATTACACACTTATGAGATATAAATAAGTCCAGTTATTCACAGCCTTAAAAGAACCACTTTTTGAAGAGTTTGAAATTTTTGTCCAATCATCTTGGATCCGCCATCTTGAAATTAACTTCATTTTTTTTAAATAGGAAGGTAATTTTGTGATACATAATTTTAATGTACAATTTGACGGGAAAACCGATGGTCAAATCAGTTTTAATATATCTAAATCCGTTTTTAAGTTATCGTCAGTCAAATGAGCGAAAACGCAAAATCGTGGATCGAAATAATGAAAGGAAAAACGCAGCGAATATTAGTCTTTAATTCTTTTACAACTTTAACAGTTTCCTTTTAAAATGTGATTACAAAATACTAATTGTAATTAACGCTTTAAACTTTGTTAGTTAACATGATTCGAGCAATGAAATAACTTAGAAAAAAGTAAGCAACCTCAGACTGAAAAACAAGTTTGCAAACCAACAAATAATAAGATGATTGATTATTTTTTTAAATAATTTATAGAAATTCAAAACAGTTATTAACAAAAATAAAATGACTTGGAAGAAGAAAATAACTTATTTCAAGTGAAATCACTTTTATAAAATCATTTTTCTTTGATTGTTTGACCTACGATTTTTCGTTTTCGCTCATTTGACTAACGATAACTTAAAAACGGATTTAGATATTCAAAAACTGATTTGACCTTCGTTTTTTTTCTTCAGATTTTACATTAAAATCATGTATCAGATGACTACCTTCCCATTAAAAAAAATAAGTTAATTTCAAGATGGCGGATCCAAGATGACAGACAACAATTTTCAAACTCACCAAAAAGTGATTCTTTTATGGCTGTGAATAACTGGACTTATTTATATCTCATAAGATTCGTACATTTTGAGATATTAATGCGTTTGCAGAATTTTCAAACACTCTGTATATAATTTAACCTGTAAATTTGTAATTCGGCTTAATTCGGCTTAATTCGGCTTAACGTAGATCAAACGGGTAAACATTTTAAAAACTAGATTAAGTGAAAATGACAAAAATTGGCTGTTAGGCTATGAAGATTCTAGTTTTTCCAAATATTTAAAACCACATAATTTAACAGATTTTAAGATTCTCCATCTAGGTGCTAATAATAAGAAGTTAAATTCACTGGAAATGTTTAAAATTAAGAGATTAGTTTATAAATAAAGATAGTCCAACTTAAAATTAAACGGACAATTAGATTTCAATAACTCCGCCTCGCCTTCAACCCTCTCCTATAACCAACCCGCTAGTAGTCTAATGGAACTAGTATCTGCTATATTTAACAACCCTTAGTCTCTTTTCCCTGTAACTGGAAAAACCTATGTCGGCAAGGCTCAATAATATTGGAGAAAGTACAAAAGTGGTTTATCTATTTAATTTAAAATAAATTCCACAATGTACCAACATTAACATAAACAAATTAATATCAAATGTGTTTAGTAATACTAAACGCAATCCTACTATGTTTTAATAAAATTGTATTTTTGTTTTCAGAATCTCTAGTGAAAACTGAATTAATTGATGGAAGGCAATGAATTCATTTCTGCTGATTAAGAAACTGAACTGTATCGGTATTGTTCGAAATTATATAATCCTTTAGAAAAAGATATTATAATTTGGAAAAAAATTTCAAAAATACTATTGATTTATATTTTGTATTTACGATTGTTTGTAAATAAAATTGACTGAATTTGTAGACAAATTTAGTCAATAATGTTACATAATATGTTATGTAACAATAATATGCAGTGTGCCCATAAAGTCATGGTTGGGGGGTTTGAATAAATATATTTACAAAAGCATACATTTAAAAACATGCAAAATGTATATTGTCTTCTTTATCTGAGTTCTATGTGAGCCCGGTGGAGGCTTTGATAACGTCCGAGATACCCCATACTACTAGAAAATCTGGAGTTATTGATAGCACTGCTTTTTGAATTCTTTCTCTCTAATGTTCGATGTTCCCGAATTCTTTCACTGTAGATATTTTCTGTAACATACAAGTCCACGGGTGTACTTGTACTTGTAAGGTCGGCCTTCCATCCATCTTTTTGAATTCTCTCTCTCTAATGTTCGATGTTCCCGAATTCTTTCACTGTAGATATTTTCTTTAACATACAAGTCCAAGGGTGTAAGGTTGGCCTTCCATCCATCTCTTTGAATTATTTCTCTCTAATGTTCGATGTTCCCGAATTCTTTCACTGTAGATATTTTCTTTAACATACAAGTCTCATGGTGTAAGGTTGGCCTTCCATCCATCTCTTTTAAATCTTTCTCTCTAATGTTCGATGTTCCCGAATTCTTTTACTGTAGATATTTTATTTAACATACAAGTCCAAGTGTGTAAGGTCGGCCTTCCATCCATCTCTTTTAATTCTCTCTCTCTAATGTTCGATGTTCCCGAATTCTTTCACTGTAGATATTTTCTTTAACATACAAGTCCAAGGGTGTAAGGTCGGCCTTCCATCCATCTCTTTGAATTCTCTCTCTCTAATGTTCGATGTTCCCGAATTCTTTCACTGTAGATATTTTCTTTAACATACAAGTCCATGAGTGTAAGGTCTATGGGTCGGCCTTCCATCAATCTCTTCCAATCTGACGTTTAAGTAATTTCTCACCAAAGAAATCACGAACAACATTGACATCGTGATGCAGTGCCCCATTTTTATGAAAAATAAATTTTTCATAATTAAACTTTAATATGACAAAGTAGATAATTCCATCATGTTTTTTTTGGTTAATTAATAAAGTTAAAACAATTTAGATACACACAAACTCACACACAAATCATAAATAAAAAAGACATTGCAGCATCACGAATATCGTTTCGTGAAATATGAACTCTTCACTTATTCAGGCATATTATAGACATAAATTATTATGAGGCCGCTTGTTCTCCATAGATCGTCCGAGTTGGACTGAAGTGATTTCATTCCCTGCTTGAGGTTCTTTACATTATATAATATTGTTTACAATTCCCATCCCTATGCCTACACCTATTTGCACAGGACTGTAGTCGATCACTTTATCTTCTCTAACCAAAACAAGTCTTACATTTTTTTATTTCGTCCTTTATGATAGATATATTGGTTTATATTCAAGACTAACGTTTAAAATGGGATTTTCTTCAACAGCCATAAAACCAGACTTGTTAAACTTCATTTTCTCCAAACTGGTTCCTTATAAACAATGCTCACATTTTTCCAATATACAATATGGTCATTTTTTACAACACCAGTGAATGAAAATATTTCAGTCTAGCTCAAGACGTTTCTAAGAACAAGCGGCCTTCTAAAATCTTCGGCCATTAATGATTAAGGACCTTAGGAAGTAAAGAGTTCATAATTCACGAAACGTCGTCTATGGTACTGTAACCTCCCGCAGTGTTTTTTTTTTTTTTTTATTCAGTTGTGAATTTTTGAAGAATGCCTAACATAAGAAAGAAAAATGGTTTTAAAAAGAATAAAACATAATTATGTAAGTGTCACTGAAAATATATCTCAGCAATAAGTACGTTTAAAAAACTTAAATATTTAGGTAAAAAACCAAACCTGGTATTCAAGAACATTTCAAAGTTATTCTATTATTACTTACATTTCTTACGTCATGTTGACGTTTATGTTTGATAAGATCTCTGCTATAAAACACAGTACGTGATTCATTTGTAATACACAAGTTCGTCGATAAAGATAACTGAGATTTCAAGGTCAAATAACTAAGTCGACCAGAAGTAACTGTCGCTATGGCAGCAGTGATTTGTATATTCCGTATTTTCTCAGCATAGACAATGTTCTTAACGTAACCCCATAGAAGAACAATTTCATAAGGATCAGATCAGGAGTTTTTGGTGGCTCAAAAAAAAACAAAACCATTCTTTCCAATCCATGAGCCAGGAAACCTGTTATTGTGAGGTTCTACATTGACATTATGGACATACGTTATGTTAAAAGATTTGATGTTGCACGCGTACAATAAAAAATTTAAAACCATTTTAAAATTCATGTTGGCACAGTCTCTTTTTTCTAAATTTTGAAGAGGATCAAATTTTACTTTACAAAGGTATTGTCCCACGAGTTTTCTGTTTTTCAAAGTTGTATCTAAACCCTTTCAAAAATAAAAGGGCCTTCTAATGACTTTTTGAACAGTCGATATATACATTTTTTTAAAGAAATATATACAATACCAGGTTAAGATTATTCGAGATAAAACATTTACTTTTGCAACGATTGTCATCCGCGATGTCCTGAATTTCTGGGATTTTTCAAATCTTATTTTGATATACCGAGTTATTAATTTTTTTTCTGATATGCAGATTATTCCACTTGTAATAATATTAACCAAATGGTATTTACATGTACATAATCAGCATGATATCGCTAATATGAATATTTCATAAAATAAAATTTTGATTAATTATTTGCGTGGTATTATTGAATGGCACAGAACAACAGACAAGGTAGCGCTCCATAGTCTGCAAAGAAATGAATAAATGTTGTTATAAACCTAAATAACGAGATATTAAAACGCGTACATTTGATTACACTGTCTCTCTCATCATGTGTCCAACATTGTATCTCACGATGTTGGCCCCTAAAACCGGGGAAAACCAGGGCTATCCCATCCCATGTAGCCTAGGTGGGTAACGGCCGCCGCCCTCGCTATATGATGTGAGGTAAGGTATCGCGTGAACTACCTGACGGCTACTCATCACACGTTGCTTGGGCAACTTTGAGCTCTAGGAGAAGGGAGCCTTGTAGAAATCGAGTCGTGCACTTTGTCGGCCCAAAAAAAACTAGGTGAAAGCTGCCTGGCATGCCATACAGCTTCCAACTTCGGCCGGTGGGCTACCCTATCCCATGTAGGCGGGTAACGGGCGCCGCCCACAGTTGGTGATGTTGGAGGGAAGGGTATCGCGTAAACGACCCGACGGTGACGCATCAAACGTGGCTTGGAGGAGTACCTTGCCGACAGGAGTACCATGGGAGCATGTTTCGGCGTCTAGAACCATGTGCTGAGAAAAGGTTTCGTGTTAGTAGCTGTGTGATAGTGGTAGATTGCTCCCTGCACCTATCTTAATGAGTGGGGGTCTGGTTTTGTGCCGAAAGGCTCCAGGTGCGCCGGCCCTCCTAGTTCCTCGAAGCCAGTTAAGTTTTAAACTTTAAACTCACAAGTACATATCTCTCTCGTCAGTCCAACACCAATATGACAAAGTTTCATATTAGATAAAACCGAATTAACAATATTCAATGTCAACACATTTAAGAAACCATTAAAAATTAATGTTTTTATCAATCGTAATATAAAGCATTAGATGTAAAAACATTAACAAAAAAACGAAAACTCATAAAAACTCATTTTCAAAACGATTAGAAAAGAAGAGCTGCTCCTAAAAATGTTCCAGTTAAGTGACAGTGATTTCTCACTTTAAGTTTTTTCTTTTTCTTTAAGTGCATTGTTATATCTTTCCTCATCTTCCGTACTCATAACTATTGGACCAATTTTGTGATATTTAGTTGCAATGGAATCTATTATTTTTACAAGTTCTTGTATCAATTTTTCAGTTACAGATGCTAATTCCTAGCTCTTGTCTCGCTCTATATGTTATGGATTGAAACAGCAAGGAAACGAGTTAGTAAAGCCCCACAGACTCTGTTGGTTTTTTCAATGTTAGGCTGTCTACTGGCTCCATCCTTTAACGGCCTTGACTCCGTGGTGGCTTGTATAAATCCAAGTGCCGTGCGTTGTCACAGCAAGGAAACGAGTTAGTAAACCCCCCACAGTCCCTATTGGTTTTTTCAACGTTAGGCTGTCTACTGGCTCCATCCTTTAACGGCCTTGACTCCGTGGTGGCTTGTATAAATCCAAGTGCCGTGCGTTGTCACAGCAAGGAAACGAGTTAGTAAACCCCCACAGTCCCTATTGGTTTTTTCAACGTCAGGCTGTCTACTGGCTCCATCCTTTAACGGCCTTGACTCCGTGGTGGCTTGTATAAATCCAAAAAATGCCATGCGTTGTCACAGCAAGGAAACGAGTTAGTAAACCCCCACAGTCCCTATTGGTTTTTTCAACGTCAGGCTGTCTACTGGCTCCATCCTTTAACGGCCTTGACTCCGTGGTGGCTTGTATAAATCCAAATGCCATGCGTTGTCACAGCAGGGAAACGAGTTAGTAAACCCCCACAGTCCCTATTGGTTTTTTCAACGTCAGGCTGTCTACTGGCTCCATCCTTTAACGGCCTTGACTCCGTGGTGGCTTGTATAAATCCAAGTACCATGCGTTGTCACAGCAAGGAAACGAGTTGGTAAACCCCCACAGTCCCTATTGGATTTTTCAACGTTAGGCTGTCTACTGGCTCCATCCTTTAACGGCCTTGACTCCGTGGTGGCTTGTATAAATCCAAATGCCATGCGTTTTCACAGCAAGGAAACGAGTTAGTAAACCCCCACAGTCCCTATTGGGGTTTTCAACGTCAGGCTGTCTCCTGGCTCCATCCTTTAACAGCCTTGACCCCGTGGTGGCTTGTATAAAAGTCCCATTGAGTCCGGGTAATTCCTAGAATAGCGATGACACACACGCGTTCACTAGATCTCCCGTCCTCGTTATCAATTAAAAGAAACATATTTATTTCTAAACTTATCTTCCAATGTGAATATCTCAGTAATAATGAATATTTTCTTCGTTCTCTTTTGTAAAACAATATGGTCGACAGACCGAAACGAAGTGTCTATAATATAATATTTTTTTCTTATTTTTAGTTCTTGAAACATTGAAATTTTGAATCACCCTGTATATTGAATACCCAAACCGAAAATTATGTCAATTTCGATGATTTTTATGACAAGGGTTGGTCGTAACATTGAACGGCGATTTTTAGGAAGCCGATTATAATATATTACCGTTTCCATATGTGATTTAATTCTAAATGTATTTTATTTCTCATACAAAAATAAGTTCAATAAAATCAGTACTTTCATTCATGTAATATTCGGAATTGGAATGATCCACACTCTAAGCAAGACTCAAAAAGGAGTAAATTTTACTGGTTCCTGAGGAGATTAGAGGTAGTCTTATAGAATTTAAGAAGGCATTGAAGAACTTATCATTGTATAATTTTTAATTTTTTTATTGTGTGTGGCTGACAACAAAGTCAAGATATGGTAGTAACCAATAATTTAAACATGTTAGTTTGGTAATCATAAAAAATTTCGACTTGTGTTTATTGACTGATCTTCACGTTTCAAGGCGTCAGAAAACAGAAAAACTGATTTTCGACATGCCGTGAGTCCGTCGTCATTGTCGTTCTCATCTCTACGTACGCACAAATATTAAGATAGGAAGATGAAATTTGGTATAGGAGACTACAGTGTGCTCATTGAAAAACCCCTAATGAAAATCAGAAAAATCGTCCTCAATGTATCAAAATGGTGGAAATTTTAAAGAGTTTTTTCTTTTATCTCGTGTATTAGGTATTCAACTTATAACACACTAAATTATATTTAAATTTGTAGATTTCAATCCCGCATGTAATGGTAGCAAACTCATCATAAAAAAAATCCTCTACGGTGACAAATTGCGAAGTTATTGTCAAAAATGTAATTTTGAAAACCTGACGTACCAAGGAAATGTGATATTCGTGATCAGGCAGCGCCAAGTCACCGACACGAGCGTAGCTTCATTATTACATGCATAGCTCCGATTATTACGTCTCAGTATTAAAGCAGTAATTTCAAAATTATGGCTCTACCGATTTCGTTCAATTTTATGTGAAAGAACACCCCTGTGAGAAAAACATATCAAGTAACAAAATATTATGATTCAGAAATAATTGGCAAAAAATATAAATTAACCTTCACCCACGTCATATAAGCTCCTGACTGCAGTCAAGTTTTATTTTAGTATTTGAAAATTATTCCTGAATCGTAATTTTTTTATCTTTTATTTTGGCATTTTTCACCTTTCTCGTTTTCTAGGTTTATCACTTGATAACAGTGGTAGATTGATACTCTTGAAACGTCGTGTTTTAATTTGTATGTTTGAATTATGCTAAATTTCCGATGGTATAATATCTATAAATGTATTACGAACAAAACACCACCTTGTTTCTTGTCAGAAACTTTGCTAGAAAAGTTATAAAATTTATTATAGTTTTAGGGGGGAAACGTGTACAGAAAATTTCCAACAATCCCACACTATTTAATTCAAATCACCTTAGAGGGGATGGGGTAATTCTATGAACTGTGTATGGGATTATCAGGTTGTTGTTGCTGCAAAGCACTTGACGTTGTCTTAACCGATAACTACAATTCGATATCAGACATATCTCACTAAATTTGCACCAACTTTCTATTATATATAAAAGAGCCTCCATCCTCGCATTGTCACTATCATCTTTGAAACCCCCAGATTAAGTCTACTCTATAAGGGGGGGGGGTGAACTTTTCAAATCTGGTTGGTTTACTTATGTGGCGTCCGTCATTTCAAATCAGGTGTTGTCTATAAAAAAGAAAAATCTGCGAATAAATTACGGACGTAATCATAGGTTTAAAAAAAATTATCCCAGGCTAATCGACCTAATTTTTGATAAATACGAGTTCATAAACTCTCACTAGAAATATATACGTTTTTTAATATATATATATATATATATATATATATATATATATATATATATTTGATATATATTAATATTGACATTTAAAAAGAGCTTTCTCATCTTTTCTGATATGTAATTTGAAAAAAGTATTTGGTAACAGTTTTAGTTTTTGCTATTTTGAGTCAAAATGTCTTGGCAATGGAGGTATTTTGGGGAGTTCAGAAACTTTTTTCTTTTTTTCAAATTCAAAATTAAATTAAAGGGGACTCTTGTAATAGTTAAAATACAGTAGAACTTACATAGGAAACAGTTAACCAAACTTTCATAAGAATATAAATAGTTAAACTTAAGCATATTTACTTGTTAGTTTTAACTCGATAACTTTTTTAATGGATTTGTTAATGTTTAAGTATTTCGAGAAAGTTGAGTACCCTATTGATTGTTTCTAAATAACTCCACTGATTTTAAAAGTTTAAATAATTCCATTTATTTTTTATTCAAATTTGAAAACGAAGTCCAAAATGGGCCTAAAGAGGAAATTTTGCTCCTAATAAACGATGGCTCAAAAAAAAGGATGGATTTTTGTAAAAGGATCGATGGCTCAAATTCCTAAAATACCGATTCAATAAACGATTTGGAAAAAGTATTTGCTTAAGTAACATTGGGTTTGTCTAATTCAAAACTATAACATATGTAACAAAAATCACTACAACTTTTGATATTTTGGATTCCAAAAGGGTATAAAAAAACCCCAAGCTGTATAAAAAATACGTATGTTTAAAAATTAAACTCGCTCCTGGGCCAAAATTTCACGTTTTTCCAAACATTTTACACTTTAAAAAAAAAAATTATTTGATTTAAATTGACTTTTTTCAATTTTTTTTCAATTTTTTTTTTTTTTTTTTTTAAACTTATTTTTGGAAAAGTGTACTTCGAAAGAGTATTCATATCTCACCTCGAATTAGCGCATCTCCTTTTTTCTAAAAAGATTTTGGAAAACAAATTTTGTAAAAAGAGTCAAAATTGGGTTAAAAAATAGTTAAAACGGGGCGGTGGAAAAGAGTCAACATTTTTGAGGAGAGGTGACCCATACCACCGAACCATGCTCCTTGGCTCCAGATGTCAAAATTTGTAAAGATGTAATTCACATTTAAATGAAGATATTTCAACAGTTGTGTCAATGTAAACATACTTCGTAATGATAGAATTGTATTTTGGAGTGAAAATTAATAAAAATGGGGTGAATAAAGAAAAACCATTAGCTCTTGGCATCAACATTTGAGGAGGGTGGCATTTTGGGGTATGGAGACCCATACAGGGTTGGATGGTGATTGGTGAACTTTTGAGTGAATCGCTATTTTTGGTGAGGGGTGACTCTTAAACCATAAGGCCCATACCTCACTCCCTGGTTTTTGACACCATCATTTAGGGAGGGGGAATTTTGGGCAAATTTTGGAGTAGGGGAAACCCAGGAAATCACATTGGAATCGTCTTCAAAGGTATAGATTAGTTAAATACTTTTTTGGAAAGGGTCACAATTTTGGGTAGGGGAAATTTGGGGGAGGGGTACCCAGGGAATCACTTTGGAATAGTTTTCAAAGGGTTGATGAATTTATACTTTTTTTTTGGAAAAGGGTAAAATTTTTTGGCGAAGAGATTTCGTGGCAGGGGGAACACAGAGAATTAACCAGAGATAACATTTTGATGTTCCTTGGTCCCTAGAGGACACTTAGTTCGATACACTGTACTCCCTTTTTTTTATCTAGATGGTCTATAGCTGGATATACAGTTTTTTCACTTAGTCTTGGCAACCCCGAGGGTACCTATTGGATGTACACCATTTTGACAATCCCAAGGGCCTATCTAGATTTACAACTTTTATAAGGATTAACATTTTGGAGAAAGGGTTAACTCATCCCACATGTTTTGTGGCTCCTGGCGGACGACTATGCTATCACGAGAGACCCACAGCTGGATCAACAGCTTTTTAAGGGTTAACATTTTGGAGGAGTGGTGACTCATTCCCCATGTTCAATGGCTCCTAGCGGTCGACTATGTGATCCCGAGAATACCTAGTTGGAAATACACTTTTGACAATCCCGAGGATCCTAGCTAAATTTACACCTTTTCACGTAGTTATGACAACCCCGAAGATACCTAGCTGGATGTACTAAGTAATTCCAAGGTTTCTAGCTGGATCTAAACTCGAGGGTTATAAAAAAAATGAGTGGTGTGTAGATTTTTTGGTTAGGGGTGGTGAGGCAGGGGGCTAAGGGGGTTGTAAAAGTCAAAAATAGGTGAAAAAAGGATGAACAATTTGGGGAAGCGGTCCCTAAACTACCGAACTACGCTCACTGGTTCCTGAGCTCATAACCGCTCATTTCTCACTACGTATGTACGCATTGTATTAAACTATTTTTTTATTGGGATACTTTTGAAATAAAATTATTTTTTCCGACAAACAGGCTACAACTATATATGCAGAGTTATGTAATTATGGGAAATGTTCATATTTCCTAATTTTCACCATCAATCTAAATTGTTAATTCATTTTTGTTTATCACCATAAATAACCAACTATTATATACTTCAGTTGAGCGTTTGTTTTATAAATCCTTATAATAGTCATATTTATGGCAATGACGTATCGATTGGACTCATTATATCACGGAGATTAGAAATATTATTATTAAAGTTGGATTATGAGGTTAGTTACAAATGTTATAGTTTTGAATTAGACAGTCTACTTTTATCCGAACTACCTGGGTGCCATGCTACTTGGAACGGGCTATAGTATTGTCTCGTCGCGTCATTAGGAACAACATAGATTGCAGGTGCACTGTTCGAACGTTTCTCGATGATTTATTGTTCCTTGATTATCGAATGTTTGCTACTTGCAATATAGGCCTATACAGTTCTTTCAAAGTGATTCTTACAGTCAAAGCAATAATTGTGAAAAGAATAATATATGAGAATGCGATGTTGATACTTGAACTTTGGGATTGAGAATGTTAATAATTTGAAAATTATTCGTGTTTACTTACCCAGTAGGCCTATAGGATCACAAGGGTAAGTTTTGTAATTGTAAACATTTTGCCAATGTTTTTTGCTTGATCTTCACGTTTTAAGCATCAGGAAATTGAAAAGGGGATTTTCAAGATGATACCCGTCCGTCGTCGTAATCGTCTGTACGTCACAATAGCGGCGACAAAAATTAACATAAGAATATGAAATTTTGTTTAATGTGACCTATTGAAATTTAAAACATCAACACGAAAATGTCAAAATGGTGGACATTTTAAGCAGTTTGTTCATATCTTGTGTATTATTCAACTTAAAACGCATTAAATTAGATAAACATTTTCAGATGTCAATTCTGCACGTAATTTACCAACCCTACCTACGATGAAAAAAAAGCGAAGTTATTGTCAAAAATATAATTTCGAACCCTTACCTCACTCAAAAAAAGTGATATTCGTATAGCTACGACGCGATAAGGCAGAGCCGATTTAGGTTCTGTTATATAGGTTCCCTCCGGATTGTCAATACCGTACTCACTGTAGTGAGCTCCTGAGGGCATAGGCCTATATTAGGGGACCTACTATATTGAGTTCGGGTGTGGCAATCCCGAGGACTTGGCTGGATCTACACAATAAACAAGCTCCCCACCCACATTTACATCAAATATCATTTTACTGCTTATCATACATCGTGATGTTCTAGATAATTATCAGAAAATTATGATTTTTATTTTCTATTGATAACTGTATTATTTCTCAAACTACAACACAAACACAAATAACAGTAGTGTTGTTATACCTTAAAATCTCATCTCAATTTGACTTCGAAAAATAAGAAATATCGTCTATAGAAAAGCCTGGATTTTTAAAAACTTTTTGAAGTGCCTGTACAGTCTGAACACAAGGAGAACCGAGGCAACTGAGGGGTACGGGGAGGTAATTCCCCATCTTCTTTCTTTCATTTCCAACCTACAACTCAGCTTACAAATATTTTCCTGTATTTATTGTATTTTAATGAATTTCTATTTCAAATAAGAACTCAAAATGAAATTTAAAATAAAAGGTTTTTTTATTATTTCCATTTATTGTTTTACACGATTTGCACAAAATACGAATGTACAGCGAGTCGATGTTTTGTACAATTAAACTATAGTTATTTGTGCAACTAGTGAGCAAAGTGAGCAATTGCCTCACTCGAGAGAAATCCTTACTCACGAGCCGTAGGCGAGTGAAGAATGGTTTCTCGAGTGAGGCGATTGCACTTTGCACTCGAGTTGCACATTATATTTTTCCTACAGTTACCATAAAACAAATAAATTGGTAAAGAAACGTAACATATTTTTACACAGAAGTGAACTTTTAATATGACATTTAATGTGAAAGTAGCATTAATAAATCAGAAACAAAATTATAAAACAAAAAATAATCTCCTTAAAAATGAACACAAACACCCTAAAAGAATTGTTAACCAAAGAATTACTTATAGAAAGACAAATAACACAAGCAAACAGTTAAAAAAAAGTCACTATTGGTTTGTAACATTAATGTTAAATGTACAGTTCTCACAATTACTTATCACAATCCCTGAAGAGGAAGATTCTTGGAACTTGTTGCTTGAATGAACAACTGATGCTGTCGCTTGTGTCGACGACTGGCCTAAAATCAACTGGCCAGTTGCTACTTTTCCGCTAATAGAATCGTCAATATATCCCTCCGCAACGGTTGAACTTTTCCAACCCCCATGCCGCTTCAATTGCAAAATGTCACCTCCAGCCTCAACTAAAAGTGTAGCTGAAGTACGTCGAAAGCAGTGGCCTGTGTACATTAGGGGATCAGGCAATTTCAAAAATGTAGCTATGTCTTTTGGTACCTTGGCAATGGTATTAAGACCAATGTTTTGTTTAATACAAACACCTTTGCAGTACTTTAAAAACAATCGACCAGTGGATAAGCCTGGAGGTCTTAATTTCATGTATTTTCTAATAATATCCAAATAATCTATGCCGTTTCCATCGTCATTAGTAACAATGAACGTGCTGCTTTTGTTAGTTTTTGTGTCTGGTATTTTAACAATCAACAGGCTGTCTTTGTCTTCTATGTTGTTTACTTGCAGTTTGGTCAACTCATCACATCTACAGGCACCAGCTATCCCAAATATTAAAACTACTTTCTTCATTAAATAAATGTCATCGGGAGCAGTCTTAAGAAATGTTTCAACCTCATCTTTAGACAAAATCTTTGATTTTTTAGGTTCATACCCTACGGACGTTTTTTTCAAGAAAGCTATAAGTTTTTTGTAACTGCCAATGTTAATGTTATGTTTGATTTGAATTGTGGATTTAAGCATTGAATAAACGCCCCAAAGAGTAGAAGATTTATTAATCTTTGAATTTTCAGCAAAATATGCTAAAAGTACATTTTCCGTTGGGCTTTTTACATTCTTACTTTCACACCAGGAAGTAAACAATTCATACCTTTTTTCATATTTATGTTTTGATTTCTCTGGAAGACGATTTAGAGACACATTCCTCGCCACATTTTTTAATTCTTCTGGAGTACAAGATTCTTCTGGTGAACTATTATTACTAAAATCGTCATTAACGTCCATTTTGCGACAGCAAAACCACCTTCAATGTTTACAAAAATGGCAAATCAATGAAATTGTGGCTTCTGCCGTGACCGGAAGTGTTGTGACAAATACAACAGTACAACAGCTGACCAGCTGATTTACAGCCAGTGCTGCCAACGTATTTCGCGCGCATACGACCTTGTCTGCATGTTACGCGCTCACTATTTCGTGCCTTCACGTTGCAAATCTGGAGTGAGACAAAGTAATTAGAGTGAGACGATGTTAACATTGTTAACATTGTCTCACTGATGAGCGAATTGGCCACTTTGCTTTCTCAAATCAGTGAGAGAACATGTACATTGTTAGGTAACTGTAGGAAAAAAGAATAGTACACACGCGGGCGCGGCCTGGTAGGTTCAACCTCTAAGACGTTACAATAATGCGTTACCTCTAAAATCACCATTAAAAAAAAAATTTGGTTTTCATTAAAAAATTACGAGCGGGCCACCTTACTGGAAAAATGGCGTATGATATAAAAAAATTATTAATGCCTCTAGTTTTAACTCAAAAATCCTAGAGGGTTACCTTTTACAGTTTGTAACTTTTGTACTTATCTAATAAAACAGCCTTTACACCTGTTTCAGCCACCCTTTACATTTAAAATCAAATTTGTTAAATATTGTATGTAAACTATCCGATATAGATCCTTAAAGACTCATTTATTTGTATTCAAAAAATTGAATATGTTCACCATCTTGAAATGAATATTCAAATCTTAAATACTAAAACTGGTAATATGATACCTACATAATTTAGCATTGTGTGTTTTTTACACTGATAACAAATACCTTTCTCATTTTTTAAAAATATTTCTTGATTTTCTAGTTTAGCACTAATATTATTTTAGTTTCAAATTTTTGCTATAAGCCAAAATAAATGTTGAAAAATTAAAATCGACAAAACTCTCAGGGTTAAAAATTGCTAAATTATTTACAACAAAACATTCGTATTTAGGATTTGGAAGTTTATTTCAAGAAAGTGCATGAACGATGGTAGCAAAAACTGTTTTACTCAGGGAAATTTAGTCTCTTTATCTAAAAATGAACGTCCGTGTGGTTAAAAAAAAGAAAATATACAATAATTGTATTAAATAATTGTTGTTGTGTACATAATCAACTGAATTACAACAGAATTACCGTAAATACAATGAAAAATACGCTTTCAGCATGATTCAGAGGTCATCAGCCAGGTTGACATCATTAACAAAACTATTTGTGTATTCAAAATTACTATTCATAATTAAATTCAAAAATAATTTAATATCTATATTTCAATGTTCCTACGACATATTTTATCAAATTTTACAAACTTTCTACATTTAATATATTTATTATGTGTTGTTCCCTCCCTTTAGGACTCTGTCCCAAAATTTATTTTTATAATTTCACCTAAGTTAAACATTTAGCCAAAAATTGTACAATGTTTTCCTCCTCCCCAAAATGTACACAAAGTATATGATATTGTCTTTGCAACACTCCTTGCTTTGAATATTGTGCTAATAACTCCAATTGTAAATTTTGCAAAAAGTTATGAGTTATCAAAATAGGTATTCCAGTCTACTGTTTCGAGATATAATTGAAAAGAAGATATTTTTATAGCGAGTGGGCAGTACTTAGTAGAGAATATGATATTCCTATGATGAGTTTTATACTTATCATTAAAACTGATGAAATATTGAGTAGAATTAAAAATTGCTTTGAAATTAATTTCAGACAAATCTTAAACAGTGGTCCATGCACATTATATAAGGGTTAGATTTGGATCTGGATTATTTAAGAAATGGTGAAAGTGTGTTACATATCTTAGTCAAAACTGGATTAATTTAACGAAACAAATACTGTTATACAAGTAGTTCTAAATGTTTTCACTTTGTAATATAATGGTGGGAAAACATGTTCATTTCCTAGCTGTTTGTTTAAAACTGAGTGTGATTAGAATAAAATATCTAAGAACAATTTAAATATAGATGAACTCACAAGATAATTAAATAGCCATAACTGGTGTAAAATAAATATGTTTTGCAAAGCTGTTGAGAATTATAGACACAAGTTTAACTAGTTTAATTATTAAGTTAATTAAAGAAGTGCTTTTGTAACTTAAACAATAGTTTTGTTTTGTTAATTAAGTGTGAACCGGACTAGACTATTGGCTGCATATATTGGTATCTTCATTTGTAAATAGATATTACTAAACCTATTATAAAGTATGTATCCTTTCATTTATATATTTTACTATAACTTTTTTTCCTTGTTCCTTTTTGGGAAAGTGTTTTTGTTTTGAAGACAACTATCCAACCATTCACACAGTCTATGATCATGAGAAATTGTCTTTAAAAATAATCATATTTTTATATATTATTTGTAGATAATTGTGTTACATAAAGATATTACTATTATTTTAACACTCATTGTATATTTGTCTTTTATGAAACTCCTCTGTCCTAAACGATATTAAATTTACTACAGCATTGAGACCTATTCACAGATTCAACCATTACCACTAACACTTAATGGATTTTTCTTGCCACTAAAACATCTTTCAATAGTTTCAAAAATCCAAATTATGTGGGTACTTTTTGGTAGCAAACTGTAACCTAAGAAATGTTCCTCATAGTCATGTAGTTAACAACCTTTATTGTTGTTGAAAGTTTTTGCAATTCTTGATTTTTGTCTTTTATGAATGCTACAGCACTGTTTCACTTCTCACTGGCAGCTTCCTCAGGCTATAGCTTAGGCACTAGCTTAGGAGATCAAAATTTTAAAACGTTTCAATAAACATATGATCATCTATTTCCATCTGTCTGTTGTTATATAAATATCATAAGATGAAGAGATTGAGATATTTAGTGCAAATTTTGCATTGATGTTCAATATCAGTTTATAAATTTTTACTTCCCGTTATAATTTTTTAAATAGATATTGCAAAATGATCTCTATTTAAAAGTTTCAATGTTGAATATATTAAAATGTAAAATGTTACAAAAATTAACTTCAATTGTATAGAGACATATTGTTTTTCAGTGGAGAAATACAATGGACAGGCAGAACTGTTTCATCTCTTTGCAAGCACTCAGAGAAATTACTCAGGTTTACAAGGTTAGATATGGTAGTATGTCTAACAGTGGCATTGTCTTCTGCTGAAACATATACAACAGAATGGTATGTATACATTGGCGATTCACTCCGCAATAGAGTCGGGGAAGAAACTGCCTGATATATATCATGATAGAATGTGAAGAATGAGCCAGAAAGAGATATATTGTTATGAATATATGCAATAAATATTATGTGGAAAAATTTTGATTCTAATTAAAGATTTCTTTTAGTAAAGCAACTGGTTTTTAAGATGGTCGACAAAACAATAGTTACATAAAAGTGGCTCAAGTTTGGAGATATAAAAATGAAACAGAGTTAGAAAGCTTTCAATGTTTTTTCGTAAAGAAAATGTTTTCACTTCCTAATAACAATTCTGAGTAAATATTATAATTAGAGACAGATGTAAAGTTGTTTGGTTTATGGGTTTTATCAATAAATTTTAAATACAAGACAGAAAAATGCTAAAGATATTTGCTGAGCATCTATTAAATAAAATGTATTTATAAAAAAATAAATGATACTTTTAATTTGGCTTTGCAAATGTTTTCATACTAAGCTAATATGATGGTGATAATTTATTTATGCATGAGATGGCTCATGAGTCATAACAAACACGTGACTATTTAAATAAATGTATACTAATATAATTCTAACCTCAGGGATTACGTATAGTGAGTACAACCATGACAATGCCAAAGTACCTAGCTGGATCCACACATTTTTTTTCAAGTATAGTTCTATTTGATGAGTGTCTGAAATGAAGCCCTATCTACTGCATTACTGACATCAGGGATCTGATAATTCACAAGTGGTGCAGTCAGGCAACTAACATGTGCTCAGGATAGTTTGGCTTAAATTCCGTTGTTAACAGAGTTTTTATTGTGTACCTGTTATGCTGTAATAAGCTGTATAATAGCTGTAATATGCTGTATAAACCTATGGTCCGGAGAAACCCATTTCTTTACCTTAATTGTTGAGTGGCAGCTCCTCTGGTAAATCTAGCACATCACTGTCACTGTTGTTTTCTAGATTGATGACAAATCTGTCTTCCATTTTTTCTAAAATGTCATCGAGCTTCAACATTTTCTTTTCTCCTTGATTACCTGTTCTATACACTTTTACCAAACATCTTTTGAAAACTTTTTCAAAGGTTTTAAGTGTTTAAGTTTAAATACACTATGGTGAAAGCCTTAAAACTGTCTTGTTCATCAATTTCACCTCTTTGTCAATTTGTATATTTGTCATGCTTTGGTCTCCCTTTGTTTACTACTTGTAGAAGCTCTGTTTTAACATCGTTGTATCTGTTATTATTCTCTTCATCACTAACTACTCAACCATCTGCTTTTTGTTCCAAGTTGTTGGGAACTTTTCACATTTTCTTGAGTAGTACGGAGGATTGTTAATAAGTGTAACAGCATTTTCTTTCAGCTCTGGCAAAATACCTTTAAAATATTTTAGAAAATTATTACTATCTATCTCTTGTTGGTAAACCTCTGTGGATTTTGACTTGGAAATGAATTCTTCATTTTCAATAAATCCTTCTTAATTATAAGATTTGTTATTCGCCATTCCGAATATTGATACATTAAATAATAAATAAATGTAAGACTCACCGTCCAGAATATTGTGGATGGCGAGTCTTACCTTCTTCATTGCCAACATGAGATAAAATAGGGTTCCTTTATCTGATGGGGTTTTTTAAGCTTGTAGGAAATATATTTAAAAAGCGTCATTTCTGCATTTTACTTCTGAGTTGACCCAAATTTATTCTTAACCCCAAAAGAAGGTTAACCCTATATGTTCAGTTGTGTTATTTTCATTCCTTTATTTGAGCTCAGAAGGCCACACATAGTGGTCCTTCTCATTTCCTCAACCAGGTTGGTCTTTATGGCGTTATTTTTATTCCTACAGGTCGGTTGTCCTACCCGTAGTGGCCCAATGTTTTGTTTTAAGACTTCTGCCTCATATATCCTAGAGGGGTGACAATGCGAGAGGTTTTCCAACCTGGAAGGTGAGAAATGCGTGAGAAACAAAAAACGTGCCAAACAATTGGAACATGGATGTTTATTGTGGCATGAGTACTATAAAAAGAACAATCAGTGTACTAAAACCAATCATTTCAGTTTTAAGACTGTGTTCTACGTGAGCAATGAAACTAAACTACCGGTAACACTTTTGTTAAACATTAAAGTTATTAAACAATTGAACAAATGACCATTCCAACAAATCTTTTACACACTGTAAATAAGGTAACAAACGTATCACAAAAGAATTACAATTGAACTATAACCATTTAGTGCCCACTTTACGTTACTTCATATACAACACACGAATGACAACAACAGCTTTGGAAATGACAGATTCCAAAGAAGACCTCTTATTGGCTCCTGCTGCATGTCATGTACAGAAGTTTACGCACCGACTAATGTATATATGTGGTGTCCCACAGAACTTAAGTACATTCAAAATTAAAATTGGTGTTGTTATGTACAGAAATTATTAGATAAATTATTTATGCATGAATAAATGTTGGTTTTGACAAATTTTATGGCATATTTAAACAAAAAATCATTAAAATAAAGAAATTGGTTAGTTAGTGTAGTTTAATTACATTAAATGTTAAGTTCAGTTTTTTTGTTGTCTTGGACTAGTGGTTAAAGCATCAGACTTGCAGGATGAAGGTAACAGGTTTTTTTAACCTTATTTCACCCATTTTTTTTTTTTTTTTTTTTTTTTTTTACATTTATGGTAATTAGTTTTCCCTTCCCAGTTCGTTTTGTACATTTTTTATTTCCATTAACTTTTCATTATTTTAAAAACTAATTCTAATTTGAAATATCTTTTTATCATAATTTTTATAACCAAAACTGGAATTTTTCTATCTTCAGTCATTTCCGCAAATGTACTTTGAAATTGAATTGAAACTGAGTCCACTATAGCCTCAAAATCATTATTCTTTCACCAAGCCATTAATTTTCCATTTTATAAAAAAAACAGTACCTAGCTGCAATTATATTGAACCAAAAGTAATAGTCCTAACCTGAACGAAATTTACAAACAATAGATAATTAATGAATAATAAACAAACGAAGCAAGCAAAATAAACAAAAGAATCTAACAATGAAGGAAAAACAACACAATTAGTAAAGTTTACGGTTGACCATTAACAATTACCTTTATTCAACTAAACACATTTAACTCAGCTACAGCTTTTTGTATTATTATTTTGGTAGATGAAAAAATAATTTCATCGTGTTCGCGTAATGCAAAAAATATTTAATTAATTTTGTATTAATTAATTAGGATGGAAAAATAATAAACCAATAAAATTTCAATAATAATAAAAAATGTATGATAGTTTAAAAAAAGTTGGCAAGTCAAGGTATTTGAACACGTCACCTTCATCGCGCAAGTACGATGCTTTAACCACTAGTCCAAGACGACAACAAAAATAAAATCAACTATATAAATAAACTACTCTAACCAACCAATTTCTTTATTTTTATAATTCTTTGATTAAATACGCCTTAAAATTTGTCTAAACCGGTATTTATTCATTTTTCTAATAATATCTAATAATTTTTCTAATAATATCTGTACGTAACAACACCAATTTCAATCGAAGGTACTTAAAATAAATGAAATAACAATACATCATGTGATTATACATCCCTATAGTTCAAGTTCAGTGGGACACCCGGTATACAGCTTATATGGAAAACTATAAACATCGATGATTGGCGTAGTGGAATATTTTCTTTTCTTTATTTTTTAAAGGAAGAGACAACATTTTTATACATATAATGTAACGTTCATTTTTGATTAAAAATTTACCGTGCAATAAATTTCTCCCACACTATAAAACGAAATACCAACCAATTTCAAATTCTGTGATGTGTGTAAAAGCAATAATTCAAATTTGATTTCAACCAAAACAAAATATATTATTCGCCATCAAAAAATAACAATAATTTGAGAATTATCAGCATAAAATTGAATTTCGAATTCGAGAGTTTAAAGAGTGAAATCCTGACACACATATTTTTAATGGGTTTTGACCTAGTTGAACCATAAAAGAGAGGTGAACTACAATTTTTATTTCTGGTGAAGGATATTTGGAAGTGTAAATTCATAACTTCCAGAATTTCAATTTTAGCTTCAATTTGTCAACAGTATATTATGTCATATAATATACCTTTATTAAACAATTAATTTTAGTCACTGATTTTTGACAGTATAAGAACTCTTCTATTTACAGAAGTGTTGGAAGTCTACAGATATTTTTTACCTCGGAATTTTTAGTTTAAAAATTATAATTAATTCAAAGTTATCGACTGGAAACTCTGAGATTAAGATCAGTTAAAGTAAGTTGTGGCTCAACTGTTTTCTACCTCAACTAGAATGCCCCCAAGGAAATATGTATTACTCATAACATATAAAGAATTTTGTTATTTTCTGAGGCAGCATGCGAGGTCTACAAATTTTTAATTATACAAGCCGCCACGAATCTCGTCCGTTGAGGAAGAAGCCCATAAACAGCTTGACTTTGAAGAAAGAGAAACTAATAGAAACCGAGCAAGTTTGCCAATTGCCAACTCGTTTCGCACCCCGTTTATACTCTATTTATTATTGCTTACTCATAGACTTGACGAATTGAAGAATAACATTGAAAGTGTTGTATCAAACATTACTGAATAAAAACTACGAAAAGTGGCTGCAAATGTTATGAAACGTCCCTGAACCTGCATTGCAAACGGAGGAAGTTATTTTGAATATTTATTTTAAAAGATAAAAGATAATTTGAATATTGTATAATTATATTAATTTTTTAAAGTAATAAATTCACGTCATCAAAAATAGGGTTGCGTCTTTTTTGATACTCAGCTCTTTTTTGATGTTTATAGAAAAACAAATATTAAAATTTTCATACATTAATTTAATTATTTTTATGTAATATAGGCCTAGTACAGATCTTCGTAATTATGTAGGTCCAATGCTTTATAGATGGAAAGAGAATCATTTTACTTTTAATATTGGCAACATTGGTCGGCTTATACCACTGGTGTGTTTATATTTTTTTCTAAGAAAATGGCAACTGAAAGCATATACTGTATTTGTGGTCAGCCTTACGATGCCAAGAAATTTATGATCCAGTGTGATGGCTGTAAGGAATGGTTCCACGGAAGGTGAGGTTTAGTTTAATATACTAATTATCTAAAAAATTATTTGTATAAGTATGCATGTAGTTAAGATATACTTAATAGAAATTATTATTTACAACCTCTATATTATGGGCACATAGGTATGTACATTTTTACATTTTACCTCTACTTTATTTTCCCCCATAATTTCTAAATATAGTAGATTAATCTATGGAACTAAAGTTTGTTGAAAAACTGTCGCCTGTAAACAAATTATCTCACCAAGTTACTGAACATTTAAAACAAATCCCTGGCCCTAAATAGAGCCTAACTTGTTCATCTGTCAATCAAAATGTGAGCTTATAGCTATTGTAATCATTAATGTTAATAATGGATTGTCAAGTCACTACCAAGCTTTAATAATAATTTATGATGTTGATGTCCAGGGTAATTGTTTACAAAGACAGGGTAAATATTGGTTGTAGATCGTCCTTCGATTTTCTATAAAAAAATTATGAAAACAAAGTTTTTACCTTGTATTCAAAGGATCAGATCATATTATGTGGCGCAATAAACATTTCAAGTCTCAAAATTCATTTCTTCACTGTTAACACATAGAAAACAAGAGAATACATCCGCAATTGTTTACTAAGAAAGTTAACTCTTTTTTTGCATTTTTTAAAACATGTTCTACATACCTTATTTCTATTTATAAAATAACTTTTCAACACAGAGCTAATTTTTTCACAGGAAAAAAAATATAGGCCTAGTTTCAACTTTTCTAGCTTAAGGTCCATTAAGTGAGTTACGCGTTAAAATATGTTTGTATGTGAATTTTTACCCTACAAGGTTAAGTAAGGTGGCTATATATATTAAACCACCTTACTTAATCTACGCCAATTTGTAAAAAAAAGGAATTATGCTTTATTTCCCAAGCGGTCACCCATCCAAGTACTAACCGCACTCGATGTTGCTTGACTTCAGTAACATATAAATGCATTGAATTCTGTAGTTTTGAAATTGTGATTTTTTGGTGAAACAATTAGCTCCGCATTGAAAACTTATTTTATTATTAACAAATAAGGTATGTAGAACATGTTAGCAAAAATTACAAATAAAAGCTGTGACTTTCTTTGTAAACAATTACCGAATACATCTCTTAGGTTAAGTCTAATTACCGAAAGCCACTGTTAATATGTATGACTATGTTAGTGAAGTTAGTGTATGTGTTATGACTACCTTATGTTAAAACAATTAGATTATTTTAAATTTCATAGACACTTTTAAAGTCTGAAAATGCATTAGTTTGTTAGAAAATAGGAATATTAAAGTATTGAAATCGACTTTACAATTAGTAGCGTCTAAGTTGCGTAAGTTACAAAATGGGACGTAAATTACATAGACAAGGTCGTCAGGTGGCTATATATATATATACATATAAAGACGTAAACTACATACGCAAGGTCAAGCATTCCTAACCTATGTAGCAGGATTTCGTATTTTTATAGATCTCATTTTCTATTAAACTAATGCATTTTGGAGACTTGAAATGTCTATTCTGACACATAATGTGATCTGATCCTTTGTTTACAAGGTAAATACTTTGTTTTCATGATTTTTTATTAAAAAAATCGAAGGACAAGGTACAACCGATATTTACCCCTATGCGTACGTAACTATCTTTGACTACGTTCTTCAAGTTCGTGAATGTCAGATTGGTTGATGTTTGTTATATGTGTATATCCACAAAAATTTTAAAGTAAGAAACATTATTGCAAAATATATTTTACATGGTAAGGACCGATTATTGTTGGGTCTGGCTAATTGTTAATATTATGTCTGTCTAGATGAATATATATATATAGTGACCTGCCCAAACCTATTACTCATGATTCTTCAATCATATAACTAAATAATATTAAGCTGTCAGATGACATGTAATGCGCATGCGTCATATCATATGCGACTGTCGTCCCATTGAGTAACCTATGCAAACCATACGCATAGGTCAATTTGTTACTTTAAAGTTGAGTTCCTTCTTTTATAGTTTTTATTTTTGATTTAACTAATGTATTTTGGTATTTCAAAAGTGTGTTCCGATATGAAATCTGATGGGTAATTATGCATTGAATTTCACTCTACATTTTAGTCACTAAAAGTTATAGAAACTTAAACTTTTTACCTTGTTTGTCTTTAATCAGATATTTTTTAACAATGTGAAACACTTTTGAAGACTAAAAGTCCATTAATATTGAAGAAACTGACAATGTTTGACATGGAATTAAGGCTTATTTGTGTTATGAGGAATTTGTACAATAACAATGTCAGTCAAGTTTGTGATTGCATTACGAGTGTATTTTTACAAGGTCTGGGAAGGTTACCTTCCCAGACCTTTGTCCTTTAATTTACACGCCATGATTTACACTAATGTAATGTACAGTGTATAGCATAAACATAGACTGGTATTGTAGTTCACAAACTTAACTCACGTTGTCATTGTACACATTCGTCCAAAAAAGCCTAAATTCCTTGTGTCTAAAATTGTTAATTTGTTCAATATTAATGGATTTTGAGACTTGAAAATTGTCTCGCATCGTTAAAAAAAAAAATCTGATTAATGACAAAGAAGGTAAATAGTTTAAGTTTGCATAGGTTTTAGCGACTAAAAACTAGAGTGAGCTTCAATGGATAATTACCATATGATGCAATTGTTTCAGAATAAGGTATGTAGTGGACGATTTTCACAAATTTTTTAACTAAATCGCAAGGGTAGATACAATACACAATTACCAAAATAAGACTAGGTTTTGCAAAGACCCATAGCCTACACAGTACTTGGAAAACTTGTATTCAAGTACTGTAAGTACTGTGTTTTTGGTCCAACTATTGTTTCATTTTGTAAGAACCTAAGGTAATTATTTAGAACGGCATTGGATTTTTTATATCCCCATCTTATTAAATAATATGTGTTAATATTCTGTATAAATAAATCTCTTCTTATTGTTCCGAAAATATAAATGATGTGTGAAAAATTTACAGTAAAAGTTGCATTTCGTATGTGAAGTTATTATGACAAATTGTGGATTATGCTGTTGTGTATCATACCTTTTGTATTTTGAAATAGTATTTATGACAGATAGTATTGACCTCATCTTTCCAATCTTTATTAGGCCTAGATATCTTTAGTGTTCATAAGGTCTTCAATAGGTACCAGTTTACAATATCGACCATTTGATTAGAATTTTTTTGCCAAATTAATTTAGTACAAACCTTACTTAGAAAAGAAAAAAAAAAGTTTTTTATATAGAATTCACTTTAATTTTTTTCACAGTGAAATTTGAAAATGAAAAGTACCCAAATTCACATAAAAATAGGTTAGGTACGGTACGTAAAATCTAGGGAATTAGTATATGAAGTAATTACAGATGAGCTACTAGATATTATACAGTAAATTGAGTTTCGACTAGTATCAATTATCGATCAGACTAATTGTGCATACGTAATACAACTTTTGGCAATAATTTTTCTTTGTCGTGAAGTAGTAATATTGGGAAGAGATGTTTCTTTCATATAAAATCCTTATTTACCTAGTATTTTTCAACAAAGTCAGTTTAGGTTAGTTAAGATCTATTTATGTTAATATAATTCAACTACTATTTGCATGAAATACTGTTTATATATGAAATTTATATACTAAATTATAAAAATCATTATATTTTAATAGAAACTATAACTCATGTTCAATGCGGATGTGTCATATGATATATTATCTTGATTTAGTTGTATTTTATCTATGGATGTTGTTTGTTCCCGATGGTTAAACTTTAGTCAAAGTCTCGTTGATAAGAGTTTTGTTAGAAACATTTTTAATCTGTGATATACAAAGTTTTGCTGCCAAATATCATTAGTTTTGCCTAATAAGATATCATTGACCATTACCAAAAATCCAACAGTCTACTTCAAAGAAGATACACTTCTATAATAGATGAACTATTGGAACATGAAATTTGTGTAATCAGGAACTGACTGAATGATATTTTCAAATCCATAGAATGTTAAAATTTGAATGTACATACTTAACACAATACAATTTAGGGAACATGTGGGATTCAGGATTTTTGGGTGGGGGAGAACAAAAAATGTTATTTTGACATGTTTTTTCTTGTTGTATGTTTTACAGTATTTTTATGAATATAAAAAATATGTGGTACTACAGGGTTTTGGGTAGAAAATGTTGTCACATTTGTGATAGTATTACTTTTAAAATAAATAGTGTGATATAAGAGACCTCATCTACAGTAGATAAAATTATGAGTGTGAAACTGGCTCAATAGTATTGTCAAATATATGGAATATTGTAGACATTTCATCTATACAATGAATATTTGATGTCGCGAACAAGTTAGGTTAGATCTGGTCAATTATATTTTCTATTTATAATATATAGGTTATATTCTTAAAAGTGTGCTTTTTTACAACTTTACAGTATAGGTGTGTGTTAGAAACTGTAAATGATTTTATAATGTAGTTACTATTATGTAACCAAGGCAGTATTTTGGTGTTTTGATGTTGTCAATGGGCGATTCTTCAGAAACCCGTCATTTTCAGCTCCCAATTTTTAATGAAGCGAAATATCGTGATTTACTAATTTTTATATTTTTATGTTGATACTTATACCATGAAATATAAGATTAGTGAAGGGAGCAAACACAAACCCAGTTATAACAGTAAATATTTTTAATATTAGTTTTTTATTTGGCAGGGGAATGATAACCATTACAAGGGAATGAGAAAAGACCACATTTAACAAATAAATTTCACAATTTAATCGGATATTTAAACCTAATTTTCAACAGACTGCTTTAACTTAATCATGAAATTATCCAGATCAACAAAATACGCAATTAAATGTGATGTGATATGAATTTAGAGATTATTTTTTACTTTTTGTAACTTTATCTCTAAGCTTTTTCAAAAACGTCCACTGGACAAGAAAACTTGTATACTGTAAGTCTGTTTTTTAGAACAATTTTTGGTTCTTCAAGCACTTGCAAAATATCTTGAAATGGAACACTAGCAATATCTTTCTCATCTTGTACAATGAATTCATTTCCATCGTCATTCTTCAATCGAAGTCCTTGAAGAAAAACTTCACCGTCATCTTCGTCTTTTTTTTGGACGCTGTAGGTTTTCTTGCTTCTGTCACCTTCAAATTTTGCAAGAACAAATGTACCTGAGGAAATGAACAAAAATAATAGGTACTATTTTGCAACATTGATTAAGTTATAAATTT